>JARFIW010000616.1:0-600000 GCA_036346225.1 Platerodrilus igneus | reverse complement strand
GACTGATAAGGCAACATCCGTCGAGCGTTCCTCTTTGAAGATTGGGATATCCGGCTTTCGATGGTCCTGGTCCTAAAGGGGAACGTATTACGGATCTCAACATCACACACAACACACTTACAGATAAATTCTTATCAATCCCGCTAAGTGTGATTATCAACGAATTGTTTGGCATTTCTACCCTGAGGAGCCGATTCGGGACTTTAGACTAAATACAGTTACTTATGGAATCAATTGTGATCCTGTTCTTGCCATATGCACGCTTCTGCAGTTGGCCGTATACAAACGAAATTTTTACCCGTTAGCCGGTTTTGATCTTCGCCACCATTGAACTAATCCTTGCTCTACGTAATCAACTAATTGCTCTTTTAAAACTTGGTGGTTTCGAACTTAATAAATGGTCGAGTAACCATCCCGCATTATTAAAAGATCTTTCCGCTACGCAGCAATTTGCACAATCCCACTCCTTTGAGGATCCTGACACTCAGCCCCTAAAGATTCTAGGTCTTCAATGAAACCCCACCTCAGATATTTATGTTAACTGGTTCAGCCACTAAGTACCTCCTGTACCAAGCACAACCTACTTTCCAACTTAGCCCGTATTTTCGACCCTATGGGACTTCTATCCCCCTTACTTTCCTGGTAAAACACTTAATTCAACGTTTATGGTGGTTAAAATTAGGATGGGATGCTGCCCCCCCCCTCCCCGACTTCATCTATTTGTGGAAAAGGTACTTGCATGAGTTTTCGCTTTTTCGGATTTCGCTTTACCCCGTTTGCTAACCCCGCCACAGTTTACTACGTACGAAATTCACTGCTTTGCTGACGCATCCGAACGTGGCTACTGTGCTGTGGTTTATTTTCGCTTAGTTACCCCTTCCGCCGTTGAAGTTTGCTTAGCGTGCGCCAAGTCCATGGTCGCTCCTCTCCGAACAATCTCTTTGCTCAGGCTCGAATTGTTGGCTGCCGCATTGGCATCCAAATTATTAATCTTTGTCCTCAAAACCTTTGATTCTAACCTTACATTTCATAAAATTTACTGTTGGTCTGACTCCATGGTAGTACTTTTGTGAATTCGTTTCCCGCCGCAGCGTTGGAAGACTTTCGTTGCAAATCGTGTTGTTTACATTCAGGAAAACACGTCTCGCGCCTCTTGGTATCACATTCCCTCCACCGAGAATCCTGCCGATGTCGGGTCACATGGTTTACTCCCTACTGATTTCTGCCAATGTTCTTTGTAGTGGGCGGCTTCACCAACCTTGTACCAGTCCTTCGAATGTTACAGTCTACATATTACGCCTTCAGATGCTCCTGGAGTTCTCACTGAATAACGCTTTATTGCTCTATCTGCTGTCCTAACCTCCTGTTGGATTCAATCAATTCTAGAAAATCACTCTTCTTTTCCCTTTATTACGCGCATTGTTGCTTGGAGTCTACGTTTTTGTCAAAATCTACGTCACCCACTCGAAAGGTATTTCGGACCTTTGTCATCTTCTGAATTGCACAATGTTTTGATCCCTTTGCTTGCGTATACTCAACAATCCTATCGAGTTTGAGGCCATTTTGAACTCACGTCCTCTCGCCTCTTTGAGCAGTGACCCCAATGATTTGAGCTGTCTTACGCTTAGTCATTTTTTAATTTTGACCCTTTGAACCACCATTCCGCAGCCCGTCCTTTCTGATCTTACGCTTAACCGCCTCTCTTTATGGCAATTGCTTCAGCGAATTCAACAAGATTTTAGGTCACGTTGGTCCAAGGAGTATTTGCACTTGCTACAACAGCGCTCCAAGTGGCACACATCGTCTCCTCAAGTTGAGTTGGGCACCTTAGTGCTGATTAAGGTGGCTAATGTTCTTCTTCGTAGGTCCCTCGACCGTGTTGTGGCTGTGCATCCTGGGACGGATGATGTCGTTAGGGTGGTCACATTTGAAACTACTCCTGGCGAGCTGAAGCTTCCTCTGTCAAAGCTTTGTCCTTTGCTCTTATTGTAAGAACGAGTTTGTTTTGTTTTGTTTTTGTAAATATTTTTTCTTCGCTTTTTCATTCCGCCCCTCTCCTTTTAATTATTTTCTTTTAATATGTAGAATTATAAAATGTAGAATTTGTCGCATATTTGAGTATATATATATATATATATATATATATATATATATACATATTATATATATAATACTCAAATATGCGACAAATTCTACATTTCAATTAAAATCTAATATAAACCTTAATTTTGTAACTATATTTTTTATAACAGAAAAGAAAATGAAAAAGTTTGCCTAATTATTTATTTGCGATCCGAGGGAGGTTTTCCTAATCATAGCAAATTTTTAGTTCCAAACGGGAAACAATAAACAATCTGTTATATATTGCGGCGGTATTTCCATAGCTAAGTGGTAGATATATATATATATATATATATATATATATATATATATATAAATCTGTTACTGCGTTTATTAGAATGCTCAATTATAGAAAGTTTATCATATATTATAAGACTAGAAATATATCTTATAATATATTCCACGTATATCGACGTGCAAGTTAATATTGTCCGCTAAAATAGATGTACCTACCTCTAAAAACTTTGAATTCAAGTGGAAACTGATATTTCAATATTACATTTACCAGTACATATACTGTATACTTTCGTTCGCTGTCGATTAATTAATACCTTCCATAATGGTGTATGATTTAGTCTTAAGATATATCGTTTTTAGAAACATGAAGAAAAGAATGTCAATAAATTCAGGCTTTTAGCATTTTTGCCTAACCCGAAAATTAAGCTTTTCTTGAAAGCTACCGTGTTGACGTTTTGTATACAAAAAACACTTGTCATATCATTGTACTAATCGCAAGCTTCGTGCACGAAGTCGACAAACCAGACCTCACATTTAGCTACTGTCAGGAATAACTAAATGCCTAAAGCCTATTAATGCAGTTTGCATTTCGTAATTTACGAAATAATTTATTCAGACCCCATAGACAGTGGCAGCTGAATTTCATGTCAGAGCTCGACGGCTGCATATAATATAGCTACATAATCATTATGTATGCATGCCAATAGGCAGGAGCATCAACAATAATACTAGACATTGATGCAATTCTGTTCGGAAAGCAATATTCCCAATATAGCCTTAGAAAAGCGATTGTGGCAGTAATTCTTCTTTTTTGTAATGTGCTAATACTTCGCTTGAGATAGTGAATAATTCGCTCATTTGAAAACGTTGATTTAATTAGCTTTACAGTTATCACTGTTGTTTGTTTGACAAGTTCCGATGGATAAGATTCAAAAATCGCTTTGAATTTAATAGCAGCGACTTACTGATTTAACATTCTATGAAATTCCATAGAAACCATGCACTTACTAAACTCTAGTAGAGATTTATATTTTTATCCGAATTAAAAGCTTTAAAAAATTTACATTTCCAACTAAATCAAAAAGCTTTGCTAGCAATCGTCCAAAAATAGCAAGTTCATAGTCTGACGTAGCATAATTCTGTGACAAAAACTAAGAAAAGTTTGCCCTAAACTTGCTAATTCGGTTTTATGGAAACATGATTTTGCGTGTACTATAGTTGTTTTTAATTAAATAGATTGAAATTGGCGGTTGAGTAGAATGTAGATGTAGTATGGTAGGAGAGCATCTTTCTATGCATAGATCAAGTATCACAATTCGACCTTTAGCTTTATACTACACGCGTTGGGACTTTGATGCTGTTGCTCTTTTAAAAAGTTAGCACTTGTACCCTTCTCCACAGATACTGGACGTTACAAAAGGATTGTGAGAGAAACATCTTAGGTGTTGCCAGGAGTATAAGAGTCTTGCAAGCTTACCAGGATCAACTATGCAAGATCAAGACCACGTTTGCAATAACACGATCAAGGTCAAGACCGAGTCTTCAAGTCGGAGACTAAAACCAAGATTACTTACGTATTTGTCTTGGTCCCGCATTTGCTCATCACCAGCTATGTACATTTAGAAAGAATTTAGAGGACTGTTATTCGGACACTGTTGGGGTACTTACTTTTGTACACTTACGTGACTGAAAATCTTTGTAACTCAGAGTTCCGTTAATCCGCGTTGAAGCATGTCATCACTTCAGTACCTGTTGTTGTATACGAAACATCCTTTATTGTGTCCAACGCAAGTAACCATATTATATACTATTTTTAATTAAAATGTTATCTCATCAACAAAAGAAGAAAAAAGTTACAGAAGGCAAAGGTTCCAAAACATTTATAGATCTATACTATTTCTAGTGAATTCAAAAGTACACCAGTATGTTTGCTCTGCCGTGACTCAATGATTGTTTTGAAAGCCGCATCATAGAATAAAACAGAACATCAAGTACACGATTTTGTAGGAGACCCGCGAACAGCCAAATAGAGTGGCTACGGAAAGACTAGAAATTGAAGTTAGAAATTTATTTTGCCGTCATAAACCTGGGAAAAAGACGATATCGTCAAAGTGAGTTATTAAAAAGTATACATAATCGCTAAACAACAACAATCTTTCAATATTGTGAAGTAGTCAAAAAGTGCATACTTACTGCAGTGAAAGATTACGTCCTTAAAAAAGGTATCGACTTTTAACGTTCAGTTTGTTCCGCAAGCTGACATGCGCCGTATTGATGAAATCGGAGAAAACCTGGGAATTCATCAGCAAGGTAAAAAAATGTTGTTACTTTTTGTTTGATGGAAAAACAGACGTTATGGATACACTCAAATACTTGCATTTTTGTGTATAATTAATTATGATTTTGCAATCGCTAAAAAACTTGTAAACTTGGACAGCAAAAAATTCATACTAGTGGTAGGTACACATTTCCAGAAATCTACATGTATCAATAACAAATTTCAAGTGGATTGACAAAATCCCTACGGAGCTACAACTCGGTACCCTTAGTATATTCGGCCTCAAAATGGCATTGAATAAGTTGACGTCGAACTTGTCGTGCGAACTAAAAATTCAGAACCTCTTACACCGATACAAGGTCTAGCACATTGAAAGACATTACGTTTCAAACTTTTAGCTACGGTATATGTTTTGAATATGGTGTGAAATGTGGATAATATCACCTGTTAGCCTTAACAGCTAATTTAAAGAACTTCTCGAAGAAGTTGGTAGCAGTGAATATGGATAAATGATTTACTGCAATCAGGTAGGGTAGTTGAACAGAGACAATGTTTTAGTAGGGGTTTTTTACATGTCGATTGAAATAGAAATACTTTTTCAAAAGAAGGAAAACGTCGTTTTTGAGCTTCCTGATCCCCTTTGGACAATGAATTCACATTTCTCTCTGATTTATCAAATACCTACAATGTTCTTAAATGTAATTGCAAACTCAAGGACAATTCATATTTCAGTAATTCAATGACGTATCTTGGATTAATTGGAAACTGAAGCTATTTACATGGTACATAACTGAAGACCATTTTGTAAATCTTGAACACAAAGGTTCAATCGGCAATACACATTAAGTTTCTAAAGGAAAATTTATAAAATTATTAACAAGCATTAAGAAGCTCTATTTGAAAATTACTCGAAGGTATACCTGAATATACAGTGCTGTTGCGTCTCAATGAGAACACAGTTACAGTACACGATGAAAGCTTATAAGCGAAGTTTCAAATGCAGTTTATTGAAATCAAATCGAATACACTTCTTTACGATGTGTACAAAGATAATCGTAGAAATTAAATTTTTTTTTAACAAACATTTCAATTCTAAATTTGTACAGCGGGCTTTTGTTATATTTGGGTCCACCTATCTCTATGAACAAAAGTTTTGAAGATGCAGGCGATCAATAGTTCAGAGCATCTTACTTGACTGATGATCATTTACAAAAGCGTTTAGAAACATCAATCACACCCCATACTTCGAATATTTAAAATTTTGTAGAAATCAAGCAGCCCTCAGAAGTTATATTAGTTCATTTTTGTTCTATAATTATACCGTGCATATGTCTATAATCCTCATCTCCATAAAATATAACACAATTTTTTTATTTCTTAAGAATGAAAGAATTTTCAAAAATTTTCTTCTGTATACATTTTTTTATTTGTCATCGCACACAACATTTAAAAAACACGGGGTTTTTAACAGTCCGAGGGCCTCAAGTTGTTTGAGCCTGATATCAAAGCGAGTACATGTATTGAGAAATACAGTTGCTAAGAATAATTTTCCACGCCAGTATTTTGTTATCGAGGGTTTGCATTTTCTGCACCTACCATGTTTTATTTTAATTGCATTTTTTTCTTGATTCTTAAATCCACCTTATGCTGAAATGATTGTAAGTATAATTCTATACAATAATTTTCTGTCAATTATTTGGTTCGCTTTTAAAAAGCAGCAGAAGAATAGTTTTCCGTATTTATTCTCAGGTCTGCGCCCTTTCATTTTCTCTAAATAAAGAAAAAGGCATTCAGACGAAGTTTTAAAATTGGATTTTGAGATTGCGGTAATATCCCTGTTTCAAGCACAGTTAACATAAACAGATATGCGAGTAAAACTAAAAAAGGGAACATTAGCATAGAACGATTTAATTGTAGACTTCTGGATATTTGATACTATTAATTCAAGATAGAAGTATTAGCTCTGTTTTTCTTTTTAAATGTACTACCAATGATGGAGAAAGCGGGTTTGTAATACTATCATTATCCAAAAATCTAAAAATGAAAAATACACAAAAATATTTCAAAAAAATGCTTAGTAATAGAACAGTTTGTATCATCAACAGAAAGATATGGCCTCCTTCTCATGTTATGAAATAAAAAAATTAACTCGATATATAAAAAGTGCTTGTAGAACAAAGATGAAGAAGTGTCTGAAGAGTAGACAGATTAACCTAATCTTACACAGATTCGCCTAATTAGTATAATCATCCAGAGTTTTGTTCTTAGTGTCTTGTTCTGTTTATATGAAAAATGCCATATTTGCTCTGCAAACAGTGGACTTCTATTCTATTCTATTCTACTTCATTCCAAAGCTCAAATATGCGACAGATTCTAGATTTCAATTAAAATCCAACATAAACGTTCATTTGGTAACGATATTTTTATATAACAGAAACGAAAATGAAAAAATTCGCCTAATTATTTATCTGTGAGCCTAGATAGGTGTCCTAATCATAGTAAATTTTTAATTCCTGATGGGAAACAATAAACAATTTGCTATTTTCTTTAATTCTTTTTCAAGATTAAACTCCTTACTTTATTGTAATCATAAATTATATGCTTGCAGACACGACAGAAATTTCTTGGGTAGAATCGTTTAAGAAAGCGGGAACAAACTCTTGATAAGCTAGCTGCAAATCACTAATTCAAAGTATGGGTCGCAATGGTAGTAGAGGCACAGTTTGGGGTGGAAGTGAAAACGTCGGGTTTATTTTATCATCTTTTGAATCGCGATGGACAGAAGGAATTTGGTTCTTGTTAGTAGAGGTTCGGTAAGTAGCAGCGTGATAGTCGTAAAAATCAATATTATAGTTCAAAGGCTCATATAGCTGAAAACTGTACGAGGTGATGGTAGTAGGGCGAGCAGAAGGTGCAGAAAAGAATGTAGAACTGGAGAGACGGACGAAATTTTGTTCGAAGCTACATTTGCCGAAGAAGGGTTTGTGTTGATAGTAGGAGCAGGATAACCTGGATGAGGTACAGAAGAGAACGTAGAGTGATAAGCAGAAAAAATTAGGTTCCTAGAGGTGAAGACAGAATTTGAAGTATGATTTGAAGATCTATTAGTAGTAGGATGACAATGTGGACAGTTGCGGCAAGAAACTCCCTTATGTCCGCAACCATAGCAATGGATTACTTGAGGATGAGTACAACGTGTCGAATCATTACCAGGTTTGTCACAATTAAAGCAGATGATCTGACGAGTAGAAGCAGAACTAGGAAGAAAAAAGTGGAAAGTACGGAAGAAGTATCTGATCTACCTGTATGCGTAGGAGAAACCCCAACAATTCGGTCATGCGAAGTAAAAGTATTTTTCTCAACTGTAGCAGACTTATAAGCAAGATCCGGTTTGGCAGTAACAGTATGTTGTTATTGACTAGGTGATACGACATGATCGGCCAGAATCTTTGCCGGTTCCAACTTCAGACATTCGTCCTGTAATTCTTGTAAAGAGCGGACGGTATTCAAGTGGGCTCGATAGAATAGAGCGACGTTACAAAGCACAATGGGCAATTGATCATCCTCCTTGAAAGATCCATACCATTGAAACAGGGTCGTCATTTACAGAAAATAGTCTGTAATGCTTTCTAGTGACTCCTGCTGTCTATTGCAGATACTCTCATATGGTTTTATCCCCATATCACTCATTTTGAATACGAATAAAGCAAAGAAATTGGGAGAAAGTAACTAAAGAATGGCTAACCGTAACTCGATAAGAGCTCAAGGAAAAAGTTATTGTGAATACAGGACATTTTAAACCATATCTGACGGATAATCTTCGGGAACACCAATAGAAGCGAAACAACAAAGTAGAAATTAAGAATAGGAATAAGGCGCTGGCGTTTTTAACCGATTAGAATTATCGGCAAAAACACAATTCCGATAATCTAAAATGAGCCAACCAAAGATATTGAGCGATCAAGCAAGAAAACAAAACTAAAATTTAAGAAGATCGAACCCGCACAAGAAATATAGAAAAGAAATATATACCAGTTCGAACGTAAGGAAAGAAAAAATAAGTAGTATCAGGTCGAGAAAAACGGATAATGTAGTAAATTAGGCACTATCAACAAAAAATCAGAGCATACGTTATCTCAGAACAAAATCAAAGCCAAAAATTAACCAAAACAAAGTCGGGGCAGAAGCTGCTTAAAACAAAATCGGAGCCCCTCGCCAGGGCGTCAGAATTTAAGTTACGGTAAACCGTGCGGATCAGAAAGAACCCAAAAAAAAACAATTAAGGTAAAGACTCGCACGTAATTACGTAACCAAAGAAAGGGATGCCGGGCTGACGTCAATCGGAGATTGAGCGTGGGAAACTAATCGAAAACAAAACCCAAGAAGAAGAAAAACCGAGTCGTCTCTCTGAATAAAAATTAGTTGATTAGTACAAACAAAGACAACAATAGTCTGTCAAATAAAAATAAGGATACATATATATCGATATAAATAATATAGAAAACGCCTTTCTGGTATAAGTAATTGCTTTTCTATGTTATAATTTCTAAATATGGTTACAAATGGTACAAAGATAAAACTAAATAACGTTCGTATGCAGCACACATCCACATAACCGTATATTTAACACCTAAAACAAACATATCACTTAATAGTAAATGAGAACCTAGATGAATGATTGTAAATCCAGTTTTATTAAATAATATCCTACAATTTTAGGTAGTATAAGGCGCGTGACAAGAAATACACGATCTCGGGCCGGTATCGGACCACATACATTCTAGTTAGTTAAAACCTGGGTAATTAAATTATATCAGGCTGAAGGCTAGATAATAAAACGTATCAACACCGCTGTGATGTTCTTAACACTAATCAATATTAGTAATGTTGGTTAGTAACAATATACAACGTGACAGCCGTAGAAAGTTTAGGAAGTCACGGGATTAGTAAAGTGTGAGATTTTCAAAACTCACGGTTTTCTTCACGAGGATTAAATAGCCAGTAGCAATACACAGCAACCATACATTTTAGCTAAGCGGAACCGGAGAAGTCGGCGTCACCAAGCTTGTTTCTTAGTCAGCCCTCTTGGTTGCAAACCCAGTGTACGAGAAGTGAGTCATCTCACATTGCGTCGAGGAGCGAGAATGTAGGCGGAAAGCCAACCATCAGAAAAACGAGCCGATACACACAAAAGAAAGTAATTTGGAGGGAGGATGCATGTACCAGCTCGTATAATTTCTTGTACAATTCCCACGGTAATTGTACAAAGGACATAATCAATACTCCAACGAAAACCGTTGGTATTAGAAAACAGAAAGAATAATTCATAAATAAAATTCAATACAACGAGCGTTGATAGCCTATCTGTGCAGCAAGTGTTCAACGAAAGTACTTGTGAAACTCATATTAAATTGATAGTATAATTCAGTATGAATAAGGACGCTTTAAATGCACCTAACTACAATTAGGAGACCGAAGATTAATGTTCGAACACTAGGCTCGCCAGAACAGTATAAAAACTAAGGCAATTACTTTATACGAAATATAGACAAGATAATAATTAATGGCTTATCTTGTTCAACTAAATTTTAAAGGGCAAACTGGAACGTAACAACTCCTATCGATTGGTATTTAATAGTGCCTTTGTTTCTCGCATTATCTGAATATATTTTGTCTTTTCTATCGTAGCTTAAATTGAATTTCTACCTCTTGACTCTATCTTGTCGTATATTAATATATCATACTCTTGAGCTCGTTTTCCGGGATATTTCATTTATCACAAGAAATTTTAATTCCCTCGTATCTAGTTTCTAAAAATATATGTCACTACACTTAAATAGTTTTAATTTCTCTTAAACTTTTATCTTTATTTTCATATTATTCTTATTCTCAACCAATGTAACCCATTCTTTCGTCGTTGCTGACACATTTTCTGTTTGAATCACTCAACCAACCTTAAGAACTCGTACTAGCTAATGTGGGGTTGTTGCCTTGCTCTTTGGACATACATAAGTTTGCCAACTATGTCTCTGTAGTAAAAATCTATTTCCACAGTTGCAACTACAAACAATTTTTATTCGATGTGTTTATTTTTATAAGTATCTCGATAATTTTTTTACAATTTTCCGTTATCTATTGTTTTTCTGAATAATAAATGCGTGTTGGTGACGGGCTCTCACCTTTTTTGCTTCATCGTTAATTGTTGTTTGTTTTTCGGTATACTAGGAACTTTTCTACTTCTATCTTTGAAAAACTGCTTATCGTTTAATTATTTCTGTATGTTTGTAGTAGCTACTGTTTTTAAAATTAGGGTGAGGATATATTTAAGTTGGTCGCTGTAATTTTTGTCTGATTTTCTTGTTACAGCGTATACTCTCGGTAGGATCATGATCGGCCTATGTCTTATCTGGAGTCCAGTTAACTTGTATCTGCGACGTGTTAATAGAGGGCGCTTATTATGTTACTAACGTTGCAGGTGGTCACTCAGACCGATCTGTGCCAAAAGATACATTTTATACTATCCACCTCTTCTCTAGGATGCTTATACAGAAACGGTACACTTTCGTATTCCTCATTCACTGTTTCAGCGGCATTTCCTCTGGTCGACTTGTCCTTGTCTTGAGACAGCTATCCATCACATAAGATTGGTTCTCCTCTGCTCTGGGCTGTTGACTATAGTTTGGCTGATTGAATAGAGTTTTGCCATCAACCTACTTTCTATCGCTTTTATTCAATGCAATCTTTTCTGCTTATCGCTTCTATCCGGTTGCTATGCAGCTCCAATCATTCCACTTCCCTCTTTTACCTATTTCATTTTTTCTATGTTCTTCCCGTCCTTTCTAAGTCATCGTTATATAATTTGAAGGGTTGTTACCTCATGATATTGGGCCGTTGTATGACCACTGCTTCCATTGGTCTTTACGCTATAGCCGTTAACCGAGCAATTTACTTTCGATTTGGCATGCTGACATATCTTCTTTTAATCAACGCAGGGATGCAAGGTCTACATCCACATTCCTACCTCGCCCCTCATGCCGTTCTCACTAATGAGTGCCGCTTCACGAAGTCTTTTCTTTTGGAGCGCATTGAAAAACATCACTTTTCAGGATCTTACTAGATCACTATACTTTCTTGGTAGTTTTTTTGTTTTATCTATCCATAAGATAGACGGCGTGCCTCGCCAAGTGTGATGCCTCCTAACCATAAATTGCTATCCACTATTTTCTCTTTGGAGGTTTTACTTTATTTAATCGATACGCTAAACCATAAATGGGTGGTCATTCATCTTTCTCTTAGAAATTATCTTGGAGATTTTACATTATCTAATTAATATTTTGTACCAGAAATGGTTGTATACCCACATTTCTCTGTGAAAGTAGCTTTGACATTCTACTGTATATAATTGATGTCGCAAATCATAAATAATTTATGTACTCTTCCTTTTTAAAATTTCATTGAGGGTTTATACCATATAATTGATGTTCCAAGCCTTTGGCACTTATGATCATAAGTAGGAATTAATGTGTAAATAAAAAAGCCTAACCTTCCTATTATCCTTATGTTTTGGTTAGGTAGAAATACGAAATTTATCGCTAATGCGGATCGCTGGTTAATTTGTTAAGGTAAAGTTTTAGTGCTGTAACATATTTTGCTTTTAACTTTGCTAGGAAGCCGGTGCCGTTAATTCGTCTTAGTTAAAGAATACCTTGAACGTATTTTTAATAATACGTGTGCAATGATATGCAATGTAAGAAAAGTTAATGATGTATTTAGGTTTCTGTGATGAAAGTTAAGTGTTAGCCTTAAGTATGAAGCCTCATACTCTCCGACTAATTTTGTGCGGCCGGTTTATGCGGCAAACGAGATTGTTGCGTACGTAGATGACAGTCTGATGATCGGGTTGCTACTTGTTTTGTTTTTTGGTATTACAAGGATTGCTAGGGTTTCAAAACAAGATTGCGCTTAAAAAGAGTACTAGTACATAAGCTTTCCGTGTATATTCATTTTTATTTAAAAAGACTTTTTCTGGTCAATAATTAATTTTAGGGTATTACTGTAATTATCAATGTAGATTACTACGCATTGTAAATGTGGTCTCGATGGTCTTGGCCATGTTCTAGAGGAATATGTTTTTTATTCGTATGTAAGTTGCACTCCAAACAATTCCTACGGTTTGCAACAAACACATAACGCCTTCTAACTAATGAAAATGCGTGAAAAGAGCATGTAGTGGTTGTTTAAAATGCGGCCATTTTTACTCTTGTCACAACCCGCTAATCTTAAACTAGTTTTGAGCGAGTGCATATAGACAGTGTAGTGGAGTGTTTATATGCCGACTCGTATACATATCCCTATTTAATATAGTACCTTGTCGTGTTCCCGTTTTTGTTGCAGGAATTAGCAACGCGCTTCACTTCGTAAATTTAGGATAGAGCGATACCAGCATTCACGCTGTAACAGCGATATATAATATCGAATGAGTTACCCAGTTTGCTAATATGCAATAATTTAGAAGGTAAGCCAGTTATTAATTGATTTACAACGTTAATCTGAAACATAAGTTATGTTATCTGAATTGGAAATTGTGTGCAATATATAGCGCTCTCTGTGCAGGCACGCGAGTAACTAATACTCTACCAATAGGTTAAAATTGATTGCAATTTTAAACGTTGCTTATACATTATACAGAAGTAAATATAACGTGGAAAACAGTTTTCTGGTCACTGCTAGGCCGTTATAATATTTTTAGAAGTATGTATACATTACGTAACTTTTTGCATAGCAATTATAGCTTGCACTCGGTCTACACTTTAGAGCGTTCATTTAGCATAATTTATCTAAAAATCGTACACTGCTATATGAGCATTGAAATATTGCTAATATAATATGATTATCTTGTTAATTTCAATAATGAAATTTCTAGAAGCTTGCATAATTAATTTGATAATATGTTATGGTAAAACAACATAATCTTTGTAAATTTTGCAGTAGTACCTCTAACAATCATGGTGGTAATTTAATAGAACGAGTCGCATTTTTTGCATGATTTTCTTGATGCAGTCGCAATGTAATAATTATATCGGTAAGTAAACTACTCCACAGCGAGATGATTTCCAAATTACTTTTTACGTGTATAATTTCCAATTATGCTAGCCATATTACTTTGTTTTCTTAGATTAGTTCAGTAGATAGTGATTAGAAATATATAAATGAGATTTCCTTATAGAGCTTGCGGCGTGAAAACTATTCTAATATTCTTAGCAGTCGTGGAATAGCTTTCACCAATCTGTTTCTACTTTTTGTATCTGTACATACGTACCAAAACGATAACCCGATTTCGATAGCGGAAATGAGTTTGGTGGCAGGAACTTTGTAAAACAAATTATTATTCTGTCAGAGTCAAGCGGCATTATGATAAAGCTTGGTGCATAAAATCTCACCTTCAAATACGGCTTTGCGCAAGAGAGCAGATTACGAAGTATTTGAAAGGAAATTGGAAAAGTAGGTTTAAAGAAGGAACGTAAATATATTATAATATAGATACAATAAATCACAATTTTGATATCCTTAAGCAGAAAGTTGTTTCGTGCTCTGGTGTATCAAATAATATAAACATTTTTTACGATGATAAAACACAGCGCCTGTTTGAGAATAAACTTTCTACATTTAGGTATCCTTTGAAACTAGTCAGATCACATATCCAACTCAAAGAGAAGAATGTGTTCCTACTAAACATTAATCGCACGAAACCAATAAAATACTTACTTGTCACAGCTGGTACGATCGCCGAACACGATTTGATACAGTTATTCCATACAAATTCGAAACTAACACTTTTAAATTAGTCATTCAAGTTACGCAACCTGAAGTTTGAGTTTTTCTAAGCTACCAACGCTTAAAAGCATAGCCTGCTTTTCATTGTAAATGTGAATCCGGCGCAAATGGTTAAGTAAACTACCCTTTCCAATGTAGATAACCAACCCATTAAAAGAATTTTAAAGATGTGAGAAGTTTTAATTTTTCAAAGTAAACCATAAAGCATTTACTGCAGCTGTTAAAACGTGTTTCAACAAATTGATAGAGGTGTGTTTCTAACCTTCTAACGTGCTTATTAGAAGTGGTTTTAACGATAAGCAAATCTTTGTTTTTTTCCGCGAATAAAGCAAATCTTCGTAATCTTTGCGAGGCAAAGCAAACTTAACAATATATAAATTAAGGAAGGTTTAAACGAAGGTAATTGAACTCGTTAAATGAAAGTTCGTATAATTTCAAAATAACATTAAAAGCATGCAGTCGTTTAGACATTTTAGGAGGCGCTTATTAATATACAAGGTAATTAAAAATTAAAATCTATACAACATGCAAAAATCAATCGATTTCAGAAATATAACGTAACAAGATAGTGATATTGTTTTCTTTAAACTACATTTAGGAACATTATGAATTGAAATGCGCAAATAAAGTTAAAAGTTTTACTTATTAATTAGAACAAGAAGTACGTCAAGATATGTTGCCCCGAATATCGTGACAGAAGTTATGTCAAAGGCGTATAAAACGGTTTAGCTAGAAAGGGAAATGTTGCAAAATATTAAAACTGCAAGCTGCAACTATTTAAAACGCATTTGAAGCAGCTGCGTAATTGGGGTTTGCTAAGTTATATTGGTAAAGACACGCAGTTGTCTGGGAAGCCTCAATATAACAGGTACCCACAAAATTATTTTAAGAAGCACTGACTGATTACAGGACAAAGAATGAAGTCTCAAAGACAAGCATGACCAAGGCTAGCAGGTCGATATAGGGGGATAATAAAACCAAAAGCAATCAACGAGTGGTACAGGTGTAAGCCACAGGGTTAGACGTATGTCTTAAAGCTGATAGGAAACAGAAACGATCAAGTAGGTAAAATCACACAATTCAAACTTTCAGTTATAGTAAGGTATAGGTTGTTTAGACACGTACGGTGTGGGAAAGTTTTAGTTTCGGTCTAGAGACAGAAAATACAGATGTAGCGTAAACACGAAGTGGAGGAGATATGAAGTGTTCGCCAGAAAATTGCTCTTGGATTTTGCTTCAAAGTAAGATTAGAGTAACCTATAGGTTGTAATTACAGAGGAAGTGAATTTTGAATACATCCTGGTATCACTGAAATTTCTCAATTTTTTTGAATAGCGGCTGAAGATCAAACACGACTGTGAGTTGACCGATTTTTAATAACTTTCGTACATTTGCATTTTGTTTTGTACTGAAATTGTATATGCTTTCGTTTATTGCTAAGAACGGCATTAACGAGAAATCTAATTAGAACGGTACTGGATCATTGAGTATTATAAGGTAGACTCATATTATTATTTATTTTTTATCTAAGAAGTTTACAACAGTGTAAGTGCGTACCTAGTCGATTCAATTATATTAGGGTGTAGAAGTTTAGTTGTACTTTTCTTTGCGAAATTGTAATTTTGAATGATGATGTATCTACATTTCAAAACTCATGTGGAATAGAATCAAAGTTTAGATTGTCTCTTGGGTTTTATTTACTTGGTAGAGGTATTAAAATATGTGAGAGGAATTTCAGAAACCACAGTAATGTAAAAATAAAAACCAATATTGGCGTCTCCAGTGCCTTAGGAAGCCCTATATCCTAACAATCATTGGCTAATTTTAATATCTCTTTTTTCAAGCTATTCTTTAATTAAATAGGAAATAAAGGCATGATATGACTTAGGGAAAAGGAGTAAATCATTAGTTAATGGAAGAATTAGAAGAACATGAGACAGTTGAAGCAACTACCTTTCGGATAGGGAGTAACACTGCAGGAAAGATTTGTCTAGACAATTGGTGATTGACGCTCTATCAATTGTGACTTTATAATTTAAAACCCTTCAAGGTAAGTGAGTGAATCCAAAATTCAATCTTATAATTTCCTTTTATTATAAAATATCTTTTAGTTGGTTGGATATCTCTAGAACTGTTTTTTTAAATATAAACCACCTCACGCTACTGCAACTTGTCGGTGCATCTGTATTAACCGTAGCGATGTCCCGTCCCCTCGAGGTAGATTAATCAAAAAATTATAATAACAGCGTAACGCAATTTTCATAAGTAGCAAGTATGCAACCGACTTTCTTAATCAAATTTACCAAAAGTTCTTTAAATATAACTATTTCTAGTTTTGTCGTCTCCATTGTAATTGCAAAGCGCGGAAAACCGTTTAGTGATACGGAATATGTGAACGAAATATGGTTGAAATTACAACCTGTCCTTTTTTAAGACCTAGAGATAAAAAAAAAATATTCAAAGAATAAAGGATACATCATTGGCCAGGAATACGTTGAAATACATAATTCTAGACATGGCTAAAACTATAACTTACCATCAAAAACAAATATAAATTCTTTCGACTTTGTATTTTTCTGTATTGATAAAGTTACTAATATAACTGGATCAACCTGTTTAGTACTTTGTATTCGCTAATGTATTGGTAATCATATTAAAAAGGAGTTGATTATTAGAACATCATTAGTAACAATACAAAAGCGGTAGATATTAGCAGACAGTTACAACTGCACTTACGAAAAAAGAAATCGATTTAAACAAGGTTGTATCAGTTACTACTGATGGTACTCGTAGTAGGATTGGAAAGGAATATTGTGTCTTCCATTTATTTAGCAACCACATTGTTTAGTCAGTTCTCGGTACTGTAATATTCACCAGAAGGTTTTATGCAACAAGACTAGTTTTAGGTGCTAGGAAAACGTTCTGAGTTTTGTAACAACAGTAGTGAATGATGTATTTGCAAGAGCTTTAAACAAAAGAAAATTTTTGCAATTACTACATGAGGTAAACGCATTCTATAATTGTTTATTTGTGTACAAAAATTTTCGTTAGTTGAGACGTGGAAAACCTCTTCAAAGAATCGTGGACTGTTAAGATGAAATTAGATTTTCTATTCATGATGAAAAAATTATGAAAAAGTATGGTCAGCTACTGGATGTCGATTGGCTTTGCAATTAGCGTTTTTCATTGACATATGCTCTCATTTGAATGAATTAAATGTTAAGTACAAGGTACTAATAATGCAGTCATTATTAGATTTAATTGAAGCATTTGCAGTTAAATTACAAGTTTTCAACTACGATTTAATTTCTAACACATTTAAGTATTTCTCAAATCAAAAATAATGCTTCTTAGAGTTAAAAGCTCGTGAAATACCAGATTGTTTTAAAATAACACAAGAAGCTTATGCCATAATTTAGGCGATAAATATGCAATGTACTTTTTCAAGGTTTCAGACAATTTGCAAAAATACCGAAATTTATTTTGTATTCTGATACCATTGGTGTAGATAAACTTCAAATAGTGATTTTTGATTGGCACAATTTCGAAGACTTAGAAATGTAATTAATTAAATTTCAGTGTAGTTTAGTATGTAATCAAATATTTGTCTATTTAAGAAAAGACTTGGAAAAGCACTTGAAAATGATCGGTTATTGGACACAATTAAAAACAATGCAGATAATCAAACAAGAAGATCTTAGAATGCGATTTCCTAAACTTATAAATGTTTAAAAAAAATTGTAACTGCTATACCATCTATTTTCTTCTCAACTTACGTTTGCTAGTTGTAATTTTCCGAAATAGTGCGGCGTGTGCATTTCTTAAAGTTACGACTTATGGAGGTCTAGACCATCCAAAGTACCACAAAATTGTCATTAATAAAAGTCACAATTAGTATTGACCTTTATATGACAAAACGTCTTGCTGCAATTATTTTGTGAATTTTTAAGTCAACTCTCTGATTTAATTTAATAAAATTCTATGCAATTAAATTTTCACAGTTTATTTATACTAAGAATTTTCCGACACGCCAAAGGTTAGACAAAAAAATTATTGTAATATTTGACATGTACATAACAATAGGCAATAAGGGTGATATTCGTTTTCGGATTTAGTCACTCATAACTGCACGTTTAAGTCAACTAACTCGCCCCTTTTTCGCGTGCGTCCATTGTCACCCCCCAAGGGCATCACTGAACTTAAGCTTCGTTAAAACTAGGCGGTCGACTGTCAGCCTTCATTACAGAAATAGGACTTGAATTTGGCCTACCCGTAAAACAAAAGTGCACTGCAGGTTGCAGTCACTCCAAGTGTATTATGCATAAAATATCGACAAAACACCTTTAAATTAACATTAAGAAATAGAATGTCTAACGTTTAAAATTCAGGAAAAGCTGCGCCTCAATGTCTTAACGAACGCTGTGCTGTTGATTGGCAATTAATTTGTGTCTGTTACAAATATGTAGTATCATTTGAGGTTTTATTGGTCTGCAGTTTGCTCTACATTCCATAAAAGCCTTATATTTAATTGCAGGGTCATTTCAATAATTTTGCCTAAGTTTACGATACGGCATCTAATATCGTTTTGAATTGAATAAGACATTAGTTAGTTTGGTTTAACTTAATGGATAAACCATGCGTGCGGAATGTTAACAGGCAGAACCCTTATTCAGATTGTATTAGTTTTACGATCTCGACGCAAAACTCGTATTCCACAGTGCTGCAATCAAATAGTATAATAGGTGCATTTATGTAAACGCTTCCGTATTATATCCAATCGTAATTCAATGAAAATTAAAATAAGCCCTCATTAATATTTAGAGTGACAAAGAAACCCACTTTAGCACAATTAATAATATATTATCGGGAGTGCAAAGTGATTCCATTGACAGAAATCGTATGCGACACGAAAAGCTTTTTGCATTATAGAATGCGACCTTTTAATTTTAACCAAACAATATTGCATAATACACTAGGCACCCTTTATTTCCTGCACACCAACACACACGAAAGTTATATCAAGTATTCATCCTGTCTGTAATCTAGCTATATCTATGGAGCGATTTTTAAGCTTGGATGGCGTTATCAATGCCAGTGTGGTCTCTGCTGAATGTAAAATGTATTTCCGCTGGTATATTTTGCACGAATATAAGCAACAGGTAATCGTATATGGACCTAAAGAGTAATCTTCTACTTTCGGTATAGTCTGCTGAGCAGCATTTTAAATTTTATTTTTCTCTTACAGTATTTTACTTTAGAAAAAAGAAGTACTCCAGAGTGGTTTTAAGGAGTTCCGGTCACAAATATGTAGGCGCTGATTTATATTACATTAGATATAAAGACAGTCCGCACGTTTCAGGTAATATAAGCTTCCCTTTTCCTTGCCTAAATTCAATCATCCAATACCTTTTTCTTTAAAGTCCGCCAAACCAGCTTATCAGCCTAAATCTACACATTGTTGTCTAGGGACTAATATACAATTTTAACCTCTTATTCGCGTTATGATAAACGGACAAACATGTTTGCTCAAGACAAAAGCTGGTTACATTGCAATAGCAATCTATTCTTTCAAATTTTTAGTTGGAATGCGTTCACTACTGGGATTCTATACTATGCCCTTATGTAGGGATACACTTGCTACCAGACACTTACTTTTGATTATAAATGTCCAAACTAATACTCCTTATTTTTAAAATACAAAATGGCTGACTTTCCATTTTATTCATCAATTTACAACTGCTTAATGTCAGTTAAAATTCAGTTTACAACTTCTAAATGAAAATGGTATATATATATATATATATATATATATATATATATATAAGAGAAAAGTCGGTTTAATGAGTCTTAAATTAAACGCGTCGACAGGATGCCCTCGTGGCTGAATTTGAGTCACTTGCCAATAATTCCTATATATATATATATATATATATATATATATATTATCTTATACCGCCCCCCTTTTGGGTTTAAACATATATTAAACCGCCCTACTTTGAGTTCCACCTATATTCTACCCTCTACTTTCCGTTTTACTATTATTTTTTTTTAAATTTTTAAAATGTGCACCGTTTGGTTGGTTCTTTAATTAATTATTTATTGCAATGCCTCGACTATTTAAGCTCTTAATCTCAGGGTGTTCAAGCTACTTATAGTGGGTTCCGTTATAAGTAGATGTGCTAAGTCCAACCAAAGTGCACTCTTTTGTTTTACTACTAAAATTGATACTCTACTTTTGTATATGCCAAATTTTCTAATAAGATCAAAGTTGCTATGTGCCAAATTCAATTACAACCAAAATTTGTATGACTATTTTTGACGTATTAAAGATATATTTAAACACTCACCTGGTCTATACTCCGTTGAAGCCTCCCTGAATGCTGGCTCAAAATCCTTATCACCGTATGCGTCTTCACAATGATGTTCTTGAATTTTCGTGCCGCTTCCAGGTGTCCTTGAATTTTAACTGCTCCCCAATACCTGAAATGATTAACCCAAATTTAGAATTTAGAAAAATCAGTGCTACAACTTCCCTTGTGCTAATCTCCGCTTCGAATCCTTGTTTTCTCTATAAATCCGTCCGCTTCTCCGTATCTAATCCCAATCTACTCGTTCCTGTATCTTTTTGCTCGATGCTCCTGCTACCTTTAAACTGCTCTCCAATATCCAACTTCTTTCCTTTGTATATCCACTCTCGATGTCCTTCTAACTTTAATCCGCTCTCCAATATCACTTCAAATCTATATAACCACTCTCGCTGACCTGCTGCCTTTAAACCACTCTCCAAATCCAATATTTTACCGTCGCACAATCACTACTATTCACTTTATACTTTCGATGCTTGTTTCTTTACCACTTTATTCAATTGAAAACTCCTTTTAAAACAACTATTTTTATTTACTTTTAAATATCTGTATACAAATTAGCACAGTTATGAAAACACGTCTTTTTACAAAATTGGTTCGAAAATAATCTCCTTTGTTTACTCTCTAAGGCGACCATGTTAACTCTCTACTAGCCCACTACATCTTAAAGTTCATAACAAATAACTACATTCGTGTCGCACATACCAAAGTTCATGTCTTTTATACAATTTCATAATCACATTAAATTCTAATATATGTCCTAAATCTTTACATTCCACCAATCATATTTTACGCTGTTATAACTAATAATTTTGAGTTTACAAATATTGTCCAAAAGTTGATTCTACATAAAATGAAACCAAAATAAATTATACTTGACCCTGGATGCATGTTGATAGTGAACATTCATAGACGCATCCGGCTTTTGGACGGCAAATGTACTTTCAAAGGCTTTTAAAATTCAAACTCGGCATAAACCCTTGAGCACTGCACATCTTATTACGTCACTTAGTCATTTTAAAATTGCCTTTTGGCACTTAATTTCAACTACTATATTTGAATGGTATTTTAGTATACATAAAATACGGCAAACATACATTTTTAAGTTTATGTGATCAAATATGTGGATTATTTTTGTTTGGCATATACTACCTTGTACTAAACAACCCTTATAACTCTTAGTAGCTTCCTTAGACATTATATATATATATATATATATATATATATATATATATATATATATATATCATAATCATTAGGTCTTCAGTCCTGGAACTGGTTAGACGCGTACCATCATTGTTTCTTATTCTGTGCTAACCTACACATTTCCCTCAAATTTCCAAAGTCTGCATCTTTCACTACCTGTGTGCAATAGTCTGATCTACGTCTACCTCCACCTCTTTTTTTCCTATCTCTGCTTGTAATATATCCCGCACTATTTCCCAAAAATGCCTTAGAACGTATATCTTGCTATTCTATTTCTCCTATTTTTGTTTTGTTTTCAACAGATATCTTTATTTCCCTACCATTTCTATAACCTCTGTGTTATCAACTTGTCTGTCCATGCTATCATCCTCATACATCTGAAGCACAACATTCCAAAAGGCTTCTGCCGTTATTCTGTCTGCTTCTCTTACTGCCCCTATTTCAAAGACGTACAGTGCTGTGCTCCACACATATGCTTTCAACAATTTTCCCTTTGTTTCTATGTTTGTTGTCTTCTAACATAGCCGCTGCTCTTTCTTGTTAGATGCAGTTCAGTTCTTCTTCTATTGTTTATAAAATGTATACCCTATATCCCAGATATTTAGTAGTATGTGAAGAGGGTTAAGCAGGTTGCGGCTACCAAGATCCTCAACACTTGAACATTTGCCGAATTAATAGTTTCCTAATATATCCTTTCGCACAATCAACTTTAGTTGCAAATATTTCAAAACCAACACCTGTATTTGTTTATAGTAGTCATCAGATTTAAGAGCAATTATTTTTTTCGTCATTTGGTTTTCCGTCTTGAAACTGGTTGGACGAGTACCATTACTTATTTCTACTCCGAGCTAGTCTACACCGTTGCCTAAAATTCTCACAGCCTAGATACTGCTCGGTTCCCCTTCTGTTGTTTCCTAATTATTTGCGCTATTTCACCAAGATTCAGTGGTATGTGGTATGTGAAGGGGGTTATGCAGCCTGTGGCTACCAAGGATCCCCAACACTTAGACATTGTCCGAATTAACAGTTTTTCTGTAAATCCTTCAGCACAATTAACATTAATTGGGAGTTTTGAAAAACCAATACCTGTAGTTGCCTATAATAGTCATCAGGTTTAAGTACAGTTATTTTCTTCGTCCTTAGATTTTCCATCTTCGAATTGGTTGGACGTGTGCTTCAATTGTTCTCTATTCTCAGCTTGCCTGCACATTTCCCTAAAACTTCCACAGTCTACATCTTTTACTATCTGTGTGCAATGGTCTAACCTAGGTCTACCTCTACCTCTCCTTTTTACTATCTCTGCTCCTAATATATTCCGCACTATTCGCTCTTGCCTTAGTATGTGGCCTATCATCCTCCCTCCTATTTTTTGCTGTTTTCCACATACTTCCTTTTTCCCCTACCATTTCTAGTACCTGTTTGTTCTTAAATTTGTCTGCCCATGATGTCTTCATCATACGTCGGTAGCACCACATTTCAAAGGCTTTTATCTTTCTCCTGTCCGCTTCTTCTACTGTCCAGGTTTCACAGCCTTATACTGTGTGCTATACACATATGTTTTAAGAAATTTTTCCTTGTATCTATGTTTGGTGTCTTTGAACACAGTATTTGCTTTTTCTTGTTAAATGTAGCACGACCTTGTGCTAATTTTTGTTTTATATCGTTTGCGCTCATTCCAACTTGCGCTATTTGGCTTTCTTAGTAGCAGAAATCCGTAACCTTTTGTAAGTTCGCGTTACCTATTTGTATTCTAGTTTCTTGTTTATTTTCCCTTTCTTTGCATACTAGTACTTTAGTTTTATTTTTGTTAACTTCCATACCCTATCTGCCTGTTAGGACTGTTTCCACATCATTAAGGGCAGCTTCTAGCTTTTCCTTGCTAGATACTAATGCCGCTATATCGTCTGGAAATGTAAACATATCAATCTTTTGTCCCTGCATAATAATTCCAAATGTCTTCTTGCATTTGACAGTATTCATTGCCTCCTCGAGCAGAAGTTAAAAATTAATGGGGATTGGGCACATCTTTGTCTCACCCCTTTCCTAATATTTACTTCCGTACGTTCCTGCTCTAATTCTATTACCGCTATTTGCTGTTTGTGTAAGCTCTGTACTATCCGTCTATTCTTAAAACTCATTCCAATCTTTATTAGTATTTCGAACACTTTTTTCCATTTTACATTGTCGAAGGCTTTTTCCAGATCTACAAACCCTATATACACCTTCTTCCCTTTTTCTATCGTTTTCTCTGTTATTACCCTAAGAGCTAAAATAGTTTCTCATGTTTCCCTGTTTCGCCTAAACCTAAATTGATCTTCTCCTGGTACTTCTTCAGCTCGTTTCTCCATTCGTCTTTGTACAATTCCAGTTAATATCTTTGACACGTGTGCTGTCAAACTTATTGTTCGAAAATTTTCACATCTATCCGTGCCTTTTTTGGTATAGTGACTATGATGTTACTTTTAAAATCTTTGGTTATCTCGCCTGTCTCATACATACAGCTTACAAGTTGGAAGAAACATTTTGTTACTGCTTGTCCAGCGGCTTTTAAAGTTTCTATTTGCACCTTATTTATACCCGATACCTTACCGGTTTTCAGACCCTCTAGTCATCCCTTTTGATGTCTGATTCTTGTTCTAATGCTGTTAGTTCTTTTCCTGCATATAAATTTCCTATATTTTCTTGCCATCTATGCACTTTGTTTACATTTTCTATAATGACATTTTCTCCCACGTCCCTTGTATTTTTGCTATATGGTTTGGATCCCTGAAATTAATTCTAATTTGATTGTATGCTTTGTCTGTCTTTCCTATTTCCATCTTAGTTTGTAGCGCTTTGCACTTTTCATCAGTGCATTGTTCTTTAGCTTTCTGGCATTTGCGAATAACTTCCCATATTATGGCTTTGTATCTCCGTTTTCCTGTTTCATCTGAACTATTTTTGTATTTTCGTCTTTCTTCTATTAAATTCAGGATATCCCTTGTTATCTATGGTTTCTTATTTTCTTTTGGTGTATACCCCAGAATATTGCTGGCTGCCATGTCTAAGCTGGGTTTAATGTTATTTCATTCTGTTTCTACTTCCTTAGTATAAAAAATCTTCCCGATATCTTTCAGCAATTCATTTGACATTTTCTCAAATCTTTTGTAGATATCTTTATGTTTTAGTTTCTCAAAGACAGAGTGCAATTTTCTGTTCCATTTTAAAAAAATTTTAAATTTATGCGCGGCCTTCATAGTTACGATGTTGTGGTCAGTGACTATATCTGCTTCTTGGTAGCTTCTACCGTCTTTTACTTGATTTCAAACATTTGTCTAACAAGGATGTAATCTACTTGATATCCTCCTATATTTCTTGGCATCTTCCGCGTGTATCGTCTTCTAGCGTGATGTTGAAGTACTGTTCTTTAATTTACGTCAAATTCCAGTTTACAAAATCATGCATAAAAAATTCATTTAGATACATCAGTTTTCAAAGTGCATCTTTAATTTAATTATTTAAATTAATATCTAAGTAGCGTTGTATTGAAAATGTTGCCATTCACATTGTATATTAGAAAATCAAATAACTGTATTTAACAATTTTCATATTTATGTGCAGGTTACGTTTAACTTTATCACTTCTTTATTCATTGTAACATCGTAATTATTAAATTACTGTATGTCTACTGCATACTTCAAATAACGTTTTCGCGACTTCAATGAATTGAATCGAACTTTTTTACATGTTGCTTGGTTAACGCGGATAATTAATGAATCCTCTTTAATAAAATTTCTCGTTTATATACAATTTATCTATATTCAAGTACGTTCGAGCTTTGTATGGAATTCCATTCCAAAGAACACGCGCCTATCTATGCAAGTTTCCGGAAATTCTTTATTTTATTGCCTTATTATCGCTTTCCACTTATTAGTGAGGTATACGGTCCGTCCTACTTAATACATATGAGGTTATTGTGGCGTCGTATACTAATGCGAAAGATATCAATAATTTTTATTTATTTTTATTACATTATATGGGTTTTTAATGTTCCGGTTGCCTAATCGACTAAATGCTTCTTTAGTAATTAGGTCATACTAAATTGACGTATTGCTAAGTACAGATGATTCATCCTTTCCCTATTCCTAATATTCTAGAAAATTCTATATTTAAAATTAATTTATGTATTCCAAAAGTCAAATTACATGATTAATTTAAAGCTTTATAATACAAATAGTTTCACGGTAAAATGTGTTTTAATACACATAAAGCTAAAAACGTTATTATATTAAAACGTTATTTTTTTAACAAGATTGATGTGATTCCTTACGCAAAATGTGTAAAGCTTGCACTATCTTATGCTATTTACAGTAAACGAAGAGCATTTCTATATGCATCAAAATATATTGATAATTAATACGTGAAAATAAATGGCTTTGTATTTATTTTAGAGTGATCAATTTGCATTCGCATTTAATGCGTTTTAAGGTAGCTTACAAATAATTATTTTTACATATACTGCTTACATTATTTGATATGCATTTACAATACGCTTATATCATACAGGGTCATTATTTATTTACGCACAATTGCACTTTCGCTTGGCACTTTAAAGAATAAAAGTACGTTTGTATTATGCAGGGCGTATCTGTTTCTCTGTGCTCCTATACGTCGTGTTTTAAAGATATAGTGGATTATGACAGTACTGTATTCGATTTCGCCAGTATCAACCTCCTCTGCAAGTTAAATATTTTATTTAATAAAGTTCTGAGAACGTGTCTAGGTGCAATGAAATCAACACCTACCCTTGCTTTTTATGTCGAAGTCAAAGAAGGTATGCTCCAATGTATACGACATATTCTAGCAACCAAACTCGTATTAAAATTAGGAGCATGTTTGGAACCATCGTACCTGCAAAATATTTCCAACCTTTTAACTCAATCTTGTGAATAAATTCTGGAGCAAATACAATTCGCCGACAATCTGTGACGCTTTTTACAATACTAGCACGTCGATCTACATATATAGAAAGGCCTTCGTAAAAAGTTTTTCTTGTTTGCTCACGGGAACTATGTAAGCCCTTCTAATGTAATTTTCCTACATTTTCAAAAAACACTATATTATTTAAAGGATCATTTATCTTCATTAGAACGGTGTCATTACTTTATAAAGATCTTCACAGATGGGTCAAAATATGCTGAAGGAGTAATATATGCTTTTAAAATTTCCCATCATGCAGAGTATAGACAAAAACCCAACACTATGGCACGAATATTGACAGCCGGTGCACTTGCTATATTAACAGCATTAAAGTATAGTATACAATATATTGTCAGCTTTGATAAAATTGTTATAATCTTGGTCTCAAAATTCTGTTTGCAAGCAATTGAACATCCTCCGAGCTCAGTTACAATGGCTGGACTCTGTTTGACCGAATTCCATACTTGCAAGTCCAAAAGACCACCGAACTCAACACAAAAACCCACTTACGCAAATTCTTGCAACTTTTCAATTACCTTACACCCCGAAAAAACGTCTTACCCGAAAACTCTATCCTCAAACACCATCATTAACCGATCAGAACATATCCTATGCGAAAACAAACTACATATACTTTCCATAGTACTGAACTTTTCAATTGCACCCAAAAAATTTCAACAGAGGAAATTATTAGCTCTGTAGAATCAGCGATCCGATCTCTACCTCAAATCGATGCCAACCTAATATGATTTCAAACAACTAAATGTCTCCGACATATCAAAACTCCCAACAAAAACGTGACAAAGCAAGAAATTGCGGCTTTGAAACACTTACAAGCGAACGAGCAAATTGCAGCACCTATCAAATCCTCTAATATTCCCAAAGCTATCCAAAAGCGCATAAAACTTCACGAATCTAAACCACTTCGATTGTACGGCCTTCCTAAAGCCCGTAAACCTGATGTCCCTCTCCGTCCGGTAGTGAGCACAATTGACTCGCCACCTACCATCTGACAAAATACCTAGCAAATTTCTTAAAACCGTATTCTGGCAACAGTCCTACTAATGTTTTAAACTCCACTCATTTTATAGAAGTAATTGCAAATATTGAGCTAGGCCTTATTGATATACTAGTCAGTTTTGACCTAACACCCCTATTTACAAACGTACAGATACTGTCTCCATTGTTAAACAACTCCTACTTTCAGAAAACGAATTTGAGTACCTGGCTACGCTCATTGAAAAATGCTAAATTCTACTTATTTTGTCTTCGACGGATAATTTTACAAACAAACTTCTAGCACACTCATGGGCTCATCTCTATCCCCTATTGTGGCTAATATATTCAGGGAGCCTTAGGAATCCATGGCTCCAGAATCCGCAGACCTTAAACCAAAAACTTGCCTCCATTATGTAAATTTGTAACCTGGCTCCATGGACACCAAACGCTCAATAATTTTCTAGATCAGATAAACAATCAACATAAAGATAATAAGTTCACTATAGAAATTGAAAAGAAGAAAATTCTGCCATTCCTATACGTTCTGGTGGAGCGCCAACCCAACGGACAATTATGTCATTCCGTATTTCGAAAACCCATACACAGACAGATACCTACATGCGTGGTCACATCATCATTCGTCACAAAAAGCATCGGTAATCAACTTTCTAGTCCACCGTGCAATTAAGATTTCACAACCAGAACATGTATCTAATGAACTGACCCATCTGTAAACCTGTCTTATAAAAAACGTCTATCGTAACTTAGAAATCGGCGATCCCGCCATATATACACAGAGTAACAGACCGATTTGCAAAATCTTACGTTAACACAACATCAAAACAATCCAGAAGCCCGCTAATAAGATTTCACAAATATTACCAACCCCAAAAGATCCCGAAAACGGTCTTAAAGCCTCAGGCGTATATAGTATTCCTTGCAGCTGCGGTTTCGTATACATAGGAGAAACAAGACGGCCAGTACAGACTAGACTAAATGAGCATAAGCGAAGCTTAAGAACAAGCCAGTACAATTGCTTAGCGGTGACAAAACACCAACATGAAACAGGTCATACCATTAACTTTGACAAGACGAAACTAATTGCCAGAATTCCATTTTTCTACAACAGAAAAATCAGAGAATCCGTTGAAATCACTAAAAATTTTAACAATCTAAACAAGGACGATGGCTAGCTAGTAACCTTTCTCCCATTTGGAAAACGAGCCTGTGTTCACAAAAGCAGAACCATAACGTTCACAGATACGCTACACACTCCTTTCTATTTATAATTACCCATGCAGCAAGTTCTCGCCCTGTATAAACTACCACGTTCGCTACTTTCACTATTTATTTTGCCAAAAGACACCTCTTGGCTTAAATGGGCTGGTGAGTCTGCTAGTTTAGAAGTAACTGTTTCATACTTTTTACACTTTAACTTGTCTACTTAATATTTCATCATTCTTATTTTTATTATTATTATTATTATTTATCTTTATATTTCTTTTTTTATATTTATATTTCATTTTCTTTCCTTATCCTGATGAAGCCGTTTACAAAAATGGGCGAAACGTCGACCTCAATTTATAAGATGAGACGGTTCCAACCTGGAACCATAAATATTTGTATTAACTCCGGCCGTGAAAACCTCCGACAATATCAATTAAACATATGACATATAGATCATCGCACATAATACATTTGATACTTAAACAGGTTTATTTTTACAGTCAGGTGGCGAACAACATTTTTGTGTGCAAAAACTCATTCAGGTATTGCTTTAAATGATCAAGTAGACTTGTTGGTCGAATAGGCAGTGAATAAGAATGCTACTATTTCTAACATATTATTACCTTTCTCAGATATTTTTATAAGCCTTAAATAAAAAATTATTATTCAGTGGAATAGCTAGTACATTTCAACATATAGTAAAACCATTAAAAACTATTTTCAACTATGTCCAAATATACATAGATCCTATACAAATTCGCAATGACACTTATAATTTTTCAAATGAAAACTAATCAGTGCTGAATACTTTTTCATTTATATAAAATTGGTGTTTTAGACTATCCGGCATGTACTTTCTGTAATAAACCTGGCGACTTGAACCATATCTTCCTGAAATGCAAAGAGTTTTTAGTTTAAAGAAACAGTATATATAAAGAACCTCTCGCACTTAGAGTGACAGATTCCTTCAACTTAAATTCCTTACTTGCTCTAAATTCACCCCACGCGTCTCTATGTAATTTCATTTATAAATACAACCTTCTACTGCGCAGCCCTAGGGTTAGGTTAAATTTGGTACTTCTCTTTAACTTCTATGGAAAAATCCTTCTCTCCTTGGCACTCTTAGTTGTGACAGACCACTACGGTGCGAAATGCGTCTCACCCATACCCATCCTTGCCTTTCGTTGTACGCCTTTATGTTTACTTTGCTAGATTAGATAGTTAACTACTGTGCAATACATGTATACATACTGTTGTTCTAATGTGTAGTCTTGTGACTAAATGCCCTTGTAGACGAAGTCAAATCAAAGAGAAGAACTACATGCGCGCAAAAATGCATTATGCTGGTTTCAGGCTAATGTACGTTCATGCAAGAATACGTAACACCGGTTTCAAGCCAAACAGCGTGCATTCCTGCGAAACGTAAAACTCAGTCGGTCGCCCAGACTATTCCAAAAAGGCGAGTTGTTCTGAGCCCACACTGGGCTTCTTCAAGCGAGAAGTTAAAAAGTGAGTTAGCTGCAAAATATACAGGCACCGGTTTAAGTTCAGTGTGTGTTCACTATTGTTATGCATCTTCTAGGTAGATAAACAAAGAACATAATCATCAAGGGTATGTTTACGCTCGACTGCCCTAAGGTGTTAAAATTAAAATGTAGCATCTGTGTATGCAACACCCATTGTTGTAGACACGGTGATAATAATGTACAATCTGCAGAACAAGATACTATACTGTTAAAAAAGTGGTACAATAAGAATTCACAGAAATGTTGTATAATATCTATGTTAGCTTAATTTTACGATGGTAGATCTGGCAAATGTTACCAGTGTTGCATCTAACAAACATCCAACTATTGTGTGTGTGTGTGCGCGCGCGCGAGCACGCGTGTGTGTGCTAGAGAATCCTAACCACTGTACAAAGTCTTTATTTCCTATCCTATATGAACTTTTCTCTTGGGTAAGTTCTGTTAGTTTCAATTTTTACAATTTCGTTTCATAAAATACTCTTTCGATTTCTTTTTTGTTTTGATCTTCTAAGATGTATGTTGTTGGATTTGCTAAGTTTATCTTTTTGATCATAAATATTTCTTTGACCGGTTTGATGTGTCTGTAACCTTTTTAGGACTTGCCATTGTTTACCCACTCTTTGGTACTTTTAATCGAATACCTTGGTATTTTGATTGTATGTTTAATATTTACGCAAATTTTTTTTATCGGATTTACCTACGTTGGAATTTTTACTAATATCGTTTCACAATACAGTTTACATTTTTGTATCCCACTGTACAGCCATTCAAGTTGTGCATGCGCCACATTCCTTTGAATGTTCTAGTTACACTTTGACTAATACATGCTTTTCGTGTAGGAAAAAGGAAACAAGAGAAAACGCTAAAACGGTTAATGCTGTCTGTACCTCTGCATTAATAATTAAAGAACGTAACTCTTTTTATTTCTCAAATAAAAATATTTTTTGAATATTTGGTTAATAATAAGTTCTGCGGTTACAAAACTATACCTTTCCGTGAAATTTTGTAAAGGTCTGTCGCTGGCAAAAATGTTGAACCGTTGTGAATCTTCAAAAAGTATGATCAAACAGGAAGTTAAAAAAAGCAACTATGGCACGCGAAAAATGCATCCGGCTTGTTTTAAGCCAAATGAGATGCATCCAAAGATACATTTCAAATTTGAAATACGTAAAAAAGTTGATTAAGAACGTAAAAAGTGACGAAATTCAAGGTCAATCTCGTTTAACACAAATGGAGAACCATTGACTGATAAACATATTAACATAAATTAATCTACAGTTAGTTTTGCGTATTAGACAAGTGTAAAAAAAGAAATGCGAGAATATGGATTTTAGTGTTACACTAAAACTACATTCCACAAGCTATATATAAATGCAATAGATTTTGTAGCAAATAAAGGCTATAAGGTTTTGAAAATTTAAACTTTGAAGACACAATATGGAGAAAAATTGTATCCAACTGTTTTCAAAATTTGCGGGAAGGAAAAGGGAATTCACAGAGATTTTGTACCTTTCTTAGTGCAAACGAAATTTGGATTCAGAAATGATCCGCCTATAGGCAACTGCAAAGAATGCTGCGGTTTAAATTTAAAATACCGTTGCAAAATAATTTATGCTATATCATAAAAATGACAAGTAGAATAACTTTGTTTTGTAGACTTAAGGATGCAATTCTGTGTTCTAATCTTGCAAAATTGAAAATTTAAGGTTTTGTTGTAGGCTTAGTTTTCTGGAGGCAACGATTTTTCACTACGGAAACTATCATAATACACCTTTATTTTAGTAACATCGAAGAACGATATACTCATCAGTTATCGGAAATTAATTATTGTAATCACTACTTAATATGAGTGTATTAATATTCATCGTTATTCACAGCAATGACTAATAGATATATTAAAAGAACAAAGTTTAAAATTTAACGTCATTTGCGAAAACTGTATACATATATTTACAAATTTTTCTTTAATAATGCCTGCATTACCTAGTGAGCGATTTGAAAGTTTGTCATGCGTACAAAGTTTTATCGAAAGTTGAATCTGTTGCATCATTATTTATAACACCTGGTATTTAGGCAAAAAGATCAAGAAACACAAAGCTTTTTTGTTTTTTTTATACAGCTGTTTCAATGCAACTTTTCGAAGAAGGAATTTATAGGCTTTTGGCGTTTCCTCAAAATACTCAAACTACTGATATTAGATGGCATTATTTTTCTTTTTATATCGATTTAAAGTTTTAAACGTCTTTATATTTTTCTTACCTACGGAAGTAATTTTTCAACTTTGTCGTTTGTACACGTTGTTTTCAGTGAAAATTTCAAGTTTGCATCATTATTTTTAATACCTGTTATTTAAGTCAAAAATCAAAAAGTATATGGTTTTTATTTGCCTATATGGCGGTTTTAAGGCAACATTTCAAAAAAGTAATTTATAGTTTTTGACATCTCATCAAAATCCTTAAGCTATTGAAATTGAACATTATAAATTTTCATTTAGATTTCTCAAAAATTAAGATTCGTTCATATTTTTTGTACCTAAGTAAGCGATTTATTAACTCTGTCATGCATACAACTTGTTTTCGTTGAAATAATTTCAGGTGACCTACACCTTAGTATTAAAATTTTTAATAAGAAAATTGTCAAGCCTGTTTCCGTTCTAGCTGTCAACAACTAATTCGGGGGTATTGTTATATTTGCGAACACTCAAGCTTGCGTTGCCGAAACAAATTTTAGAAGTTAAATACTATTATGTTGTAATAGAATATCGAATGTCAAAATTTTGTACTATTTTGCAAGCGTTGTTAGAATCTGGTGCCTGCTTTTAAAAATAGAACATTGACTGTAAAGAAATGTCACTTTCGATATGTCCTATACGTATGTCTTCTCTAGAAGGTAACATACCTGCTTGGCGCTTGTATAATGCTGTAGCCGAAACTCTTTTGCAATAACAAAAGTTCTTAATTATCAACCGATTGCACGGACCTCTTTAACTACTTGTAACTACAGTGGAATTCTAAATCACTCGCCGAATTTATTTCCAGCTAATCGCTAATAGTTCAAATATTCACTTCTTAAAACTACAATGATGTTTTCTTAATTACTATCGGAGCACTGTAATTAACTATTGAAGCACTAATTGTTAATTTATAACGATCAATACAGTAATTTGTATCACATTCAGATTTTATTTTAACGCTTGTTAACACTAATTTATTTTCTTCACGACTATATAGATCAAGACTCGAATAAATACTAGTATTTTCATCAAAGCTTGAATTGAAACTAACTTGTATTACCGTGAACGGTAATTTATACACATAATCAATAATTGTGGACTGTTTTCCGAACGCGCTAGAGTTATGCAATTAACCTCCTGAAGGCTCCTATTGCAAATTTAATGTCGTTTTTAAATGTAACCTCTTGTAAACTGTCAATCAAATCCATCTGAAGATGTCGTTTTACAGGGTGGCTATTAATTATCCTATGTATACAGCTACCTCGTTTGCGTTCGGCTGCATTATTCTGGTCAATGGTAGACTAAGCTACTTATCGTTTCAATATTTACTATGGTTACCGACTGGCGTTCCGATAAAGCGCTTAGTTCATACTTTTACTTAGTAATGAAACTAAATAAGTCCATGGATTCTAGTTTTATATTAATAATAGTTGGAAATTACTATTTTTGCCAGGGTGTTAATTAATAATCAATACCCATTAATTTAACGTAGAAGAAAGTCAGTTCGTACAATTATAAATTAGAATTATCGAATTCGCTTTAGCATTGCCACAGCTATATGTATATTTAGCGTATTATTGCGACGGTAGTGCTCGTTTAATGCAACTTCGGAAAATATTATTCCGTCGAGATAAGCATAAAGTTTGTACATGAAGCAAAATTTGTAATCTTATCAGAAACATTTGCTTTTAAACGAATGAAAATATGCGAAATTATAACCTGAGAACTTATTTATTTGCAGCATAATCAGATTAATAAGTAAACTAGATATACAAAAGAATTCTTGCCTTTTCCTTAAATCAACAATGGTAGGCGTATTTTTAGTGAATTATAACGTACTTTATGAATTAACTATACATCTATTTATCTTTAATGCACATAATTCTTCAAGACGCTCTACTTACATTCCTGTCAACAATGCTATTGTAGGGTTATTTCAAGTATTTTGCTGGCGTTGCTAGAATCAGGTGCCTTCTATTAAAGATGTCATTCCTCGATAAAGAAATATCATTTTAGAAATGTCCTGAGCGTGTTTGCTTTAGAAGAGACTTGACATGAGCACCGCTTGCAAACATATTTGTGTCAATGTTGGAATGTACTGCTTTAGATATTGACAATTTCAAATGAAGCAAAGTTTTATACAAACTTCACATTGAGTAAAAACTTTCCTGAAAAACTCTAAAGAGTAATACTTCCTGATGTTGCATTGAAGGACCTCCACAAGGTATCTGAAGTTTTGTGTTACTCACAATAGTAAAACTGCGGTCCTACTTAAACCCATTTGTTAGATTAACCAATGTAATCTGATTAGGTAATGTAAAACTGCCCGTTTTCACTCACTGAACTGTATTATTTACACTGTTAATTATTAACACGAAGCTTTTTAATAACTTGTATTTACGTTATCGAAAGAAAATATGAAAGCATCTAAATTTTGAGGATGATACAAAAATTATTAAAATGTTGCATTAAAAGCGCTGCAATCGAACAGAAACTATTCTTGATCTGTTTGCTTAAATAGCAGGTATTATACATAATGTTGCAAGCAGATGGAATTTTCAATGAAAACAACGTGTAATGACGATAAAGTTTAATCGCTCAGTTAGATAATGCAGTTTTCGTGAATAACACGGTTTTATATTGCTTACAACCTTTTAATAAATTTATTTGTCATTACTGTAAACAACGATGAGCAAATTTTGTTCTTTATCAACAACAGAAGATTTTTAAAAACATTTATTTTAACAACTTAGAACTACTAGCATTTACACACGATTCGTACATATATTTAACTTAAACTATAAAGTAAAGTTTAAGCTTGGAGTTTAAAAATGAAGTCGAATGAAGTAGAGTGCTCTCGGAACGTTTGTCCCTGGTATTTATATGTTTCTTTCCACGACCATTTGCATTGGTCCGTGTGAACAGCCTTGGTTCCGATGCGTTTACATCTGTGTTTACGTCGTGTATTCGTCTTCAAGAGGATTTACGCCAGACATAAAATAAACATTAATTGAGATACATCAGTCTGTTAAGGGGTGTAGGTGTCACCCACTATGATTGATTCCTTAGGATAAAAATGTAAGGGTAACTTTTGGTACTATGTCTACAGATTAATATGTTTACAGATTGACAAGTTTAACTTAAAATAAATATATACACTTCTAACCTTGTAGGGATGCAATTCGCTCCCACTGATATTTATTCTGTACATTCACATATGTTAATGTAAATTTAATATAACTTATAGGTGACTTATGCAATACGTAGCTCCTCCACTTTTTGTTCAAAACAACGGGGTGTTGTTTGCTATTCTATTTATTTCTTCATCACTTACTTTAAAAATCTTTTTCTTTTTCCCAATAATTTTAGAAAGAAATTTATAACTAACAGTTCCTATAAATATAATTACAATAATTTCAATAGATACATTCAAATCAAAAAATGTGTTGCTGAAGTCGTTCGATCAAGTTGATCTAGTCTTTTTCTTTGGTCTTCTAAGTTTCTGTATATTGGTTTTGCGTCTTCTAAATTTGTAGATTGTAACTCGATGGATTCGGCCCTTTCGCTCTTCTTGGATGTGTTACTATTTGTTGCTTGGATTTCGGGTATCTTCACCTACGAAGATGAGTGTAAATAAATTTCATACTCCTTTATATGATATTCGTCGATCTTGATTTCACAGCCTTTAATTAGTTCGACTAAGTAGATGCTTTTAGCCTGGGTGTTGTCCATGAGTTTTGCACATTTTGTTGTTGCGACTGTTTCTTTCGGGATTAATACCATCCATTTGTTTCCTTTTAATTTCTGGATTCGTGTGTCGGATACACGAACGGGGATTTGTTCGTAGTTTGTTTGGTTTGCATTAAACCGTAGTAATTTGATTTCGCATGGTACTCTTTCATCAATTTCAGATGTATGTTTGTTTTGGCATACATGTTCGTTTATTAAAGTCTCTTTACATTTTGTATTTGATAAAGCGTTCTTTCCTTCACTTAGTAGTAACTATTTGGAATGTGGGATTATTGTCCTAAAGGAGTTTTATTTGGTGTAAGAAAAGGGTGAAGGTAAAAATAATTATAATTTTCGGTCTCTAGAAGGATACATCCAATATAAATACAATTTGGTTACCTTTGGTGTAACTGCTAACAATAGTCACTTTTTCGATTAACAATATCTGCTTCTTATCTGGTTTGAAGGGAAATTAATTTTTTTTTGATTGCTCAATTTCCATAAGCTCGTCGAGTAAGTCGTGTGGTTGTATTATAGAATTGTGTAATGTATTTAATTTTACGAAGCTGATAGCTACTTCTATTCTCTCTAATATATCGAATACAATTTGGAAAGTTACATAAAAGTGTGAAAACATGGTTTGTACGACATACTGATGAAATGCTTTTTCATTCTGAATTAATGTGAATTGTATCACTTGATTTATATGTTCAAGTCGTTGTTTTAGTATTAGTTGATTCCTACTCAAGGTTTCTATGCTAATATTAAATTTGTTTATTGCCTTTTGTTCTATAGTAATTTGATCTTTGAAGATCGTTTTAATTTGGTTCTAATTTTTCCCTAAATATTTTATTACTGTGTCGTATCTTTCTGCGTTTTGTTGGTCAAGGTCAACTTTCCTGTTATTACTTCAATTAAAGATCCTGCGAAGTTAATGAGTCCTCGCTTATGGCGATTGCTTATTAAGGGGTTTAACTGAAATATTTGCGACTCTATTTTGCTTTCTAATATTCGTATAATGTTGTGTAAGTTGTGCATTTCTGTCTTGAAGTTTGTTGCGTTGTACGTTGTGCTGTCGAAAGCATTTTTGATTGACGTATACGTTAGTTTTAGTGTCTCGAATTCTTTATTTAGTGGCGTGATGTCGCATATTTGAATAAAGCTCGAATTGTCTATTAAGTTTTGTGCTGTTCCTAGTTTTAATGGTAGTAGTCCGGGCCCAAAGTCCCGGGTTCGAATCCCGATACGGTCCGCTTGAAAAATGTTAGAAGAGCATTTTTCACAAAAATACGCCCTCGTTCGAATGAAAAGTAAAATGGAGGTCTGGTGTGTGAGTGTTGTCACGCACAATAAAGATTTCTACCTTGCTTGGAACAGTAAAGGTTCGGCAAAATTCAAAATTTTTCAGGTAAAAAAAACTCGCTTCCTGGCCAATGCAGTACCTTTGAGTGGAGCATTGGAAAATCACTGTAAGGTAGTAGTCCGGGGTTGTCATTTAGGTTTTCAAATCTAGGCATGTTTAAAGAATAGAGGCTTCTGCAAATTGCGCATCTGCAACAATAGAAAGAGGATTATTTCGTGTCGGCGTTGGAGGCTTTCTTCATGATTTTAACGCGATTTCTGTCTTGTACCTTTAATACTTCGTAGGGTCCTAATAATTTATTATCTTTTATTTCTACTCGTATTTCTTTTATAAACGGTTTGTCCTATCATAAATTCTTTACTAGTTGTTTTTGTCGAGTAGGGTTAGTTTTTGTAGTGTAGTTTCTTCGCAATATCTTGATATACGTGTTTTTAATCTGTCCTGGTGTAAAAATTTTATCGGGGTTTCTTGCATCCGAGTGCCCAAAAGTTAACTCGTAGCGTGTAATTTCAGCTAGAATAAATTGATTTGTTGTAACCAATAATTGCGTAGTATATAAGATCATTTTCTTTTGGATACATCTTTTGAGTATTCCTAGGTGGAATGGAATCTTTCTACAATTGAGTTAGATTCCTGGTGCATTGGTGTTGTAAAGTGAATTCTGATTTTATGTAAATTCAGGATTTCCTTTACAGTTTTGTTGCTAAATTCTTTACCATTGTCTAATATTAAGTTCTGTGGTACTCCGAAACATGCGAAGTATTTTATTAGGGCTATACTAATATGTATTGCAGTTTTTCCGGTGATGGGTCTCGCTTGTGCGAATTTCGCAAAAGAATCGACTAATGTCAAATAATTTTTGTAATCGAATATAAAAACGTCTATATGAATAATTTAAAGGGTTTAGTAGCAGTTTCCGTAAGCATCAATGGTGAGTAATGGTTTAGTCTTGCATATTTTGTTTTCTAAAAGGTTCGCAAGCGTTAATAAGTTTAGTTGTTCTGTCAGTCATATTCGTTTAATAGTAGTTGATATAATTTAGGAATTACTTATGTTATAATTTCAATAGTTACCTAACTAATGTAAAGTGTATAAATATAATGTGCAAGAATCTTAGCCCTTGCGGTCATCCCCACCTACATGACACTATAGTTAAGTAAGGGAAGAAGCTTTCGCCTCTCTGGAGTGTAAAGTCAGTCTGGTTCTAAAATTTGCTATGAATGGGTTTATGCAGGCTAAAATTAGTGTTCAATTAGTTATTATTAAAACAACTTAAAAAATATGTATTGTTTTACTTTAAACAATATAAACCATGATCCTTCGTTCCGTATTTATTAGTGCCAAAACAATAGTTTGATAAACAATTAATTAAAAATCTAGAAAATTTCGCGCTCATTTCTACTAAAGTCGAAATATACCAGCTTGCAAACCCTAAACGAACTTGTTTCTATGAAAGAAAGAGCGCATCGTTTAATAAGTCGCCTCTAGCTGATGCACCGTTCAACTTGGACTGCTAATTGTTTAGAAGCCTAAGGATACTCAGGTCAGTTCCCTATTTATTTTTGTACACAATGACAAATTTCTATACCTACCGGACCTACCCTACTATCCATTCATTTGCTGTTTCAAGCACCTATTAATAACCCATTACCACCTTCATTTATAATGTAAACAAGATTAACTTATACACTAGCTATTTTTTAATTTCGATTCCCTTTACTGCAATCGTTTATGATTAAATAAATTAAATTAATTGATTACTATAAGGTTGGAACTTGATCTTACCTTGATGGTAAGACTTTACTTTAGAGTGACAAAAATTTTTAGGGGTCGTATAGTCATTTCGATAGGAAATTTTCTCCTGAGCACGAATATGTGCTCCATTAAGCGCGGAAATGTTTCGTTAAAAAGTTATGGCTGTTTTAATTGCCTATGTTAACGCTATGGGAAAAGTTTTTTAAACACTAAACTAACCTAACCTAACCTAACCTAACCTAACCTAACCTAACCTAACCTAACCTAACCTAACCTAACCTAACCTAACCTAACCTAACCTAACCTAACCTAACCTAACGTTACCTAACCTAACCTAACCTAACCTAACCTAACCTAACCTAACCTAACCTAACCTAACCTAACGTAACCTAACCTGCCCTAATAATCTGTGAGAGGTGTTCAATATTCAAAAGCAAAGTTTATTTTTTCAATGAAAGCAACACAAGGTAATAAGAGATTCAGAGCTTATATTCGAAGCGTATGGCTTCAAGCAAAGCCTCAAACGGATCGCGATTATTTTGCCTATTCCAGCGACGCCACAAGTACTCACAGAGGTGATCAGCAAATGCCTCCTCTGGAACGTGCTTTCCATAAAAATAGCATTTCGCCGGTCGCCAGTTTGCCTCGATAGCCTGTGTGTGAACGCCTGTTTCAGGGTCTAAAAAAGGGATTAGAAACACAATAAAAACAGTTAAACACTTACCAACAAAATTGTATTTATGATTAACGGCTTGGTGTGAATAGCCGTATTTGGGGAGAGAAAGGTAAGCGCGCCACTGGTCTGTGTGGATAATTGAGCCGAAAGCGACGTGTTTGACTATTTGCGGGATTAAATCATCCGCGCCGCGCTTGTTATCAGGGCATACAACCATCCTAAAATCGCTAGTGCCCTCGCAGCACATTCCCAGAACCCAATGCCCTTCCGCAACGCGTCCTTTCTCATATTTACGGTGGCCAAACTTCGACTCATCTATTTGCACTATAAGCCCAGGCCCGCCTATCTGGCCTCGATCGTGCTGCTCGCTCGAAAAGTGGTCCACAACCATTTCACGCGCATATTTAAATCTAAAAACAAACATTTACAGTTACTCTAAATTTGCACTTTTACCTTGCTGCGATTGTAGAAGAAGAGAGAAGCGAGGTAGAAGCGTCATCTCGGCACTCAAGGGCTATGCGCTTGTAGCTCTCATTGTGTGCAAACCCGTAAAGCAATCTAAAAATAAATTAAATAAATAAAAGCAATTAAAAGTAAAAAACTAACCTGATCTCGTCTTGCGGAGCAAGATGCGAGTTCTCGAACCACGTGTCTTTAGACACGCTCACCATCTTGCAGCCAGTACGTCCAGTGGGGCAATAAAAGCGACCAAATCCACTCGCCGAAGTATCCACAGCGCACTCTTTTCTATGAGCGCGACATTCCTTTTTCCGCGGAATCAAGCCTTGCTTCTGTGCCCAGGAATAGGCAGATTCCTTCGAAACGGGCAGTTTCCTGCAATTCCAGAAAGGTTTAGAGGCAGCCATGATCTAAAAAGTAATTCTAATTAATAAATTAGCAAAAAAATTAAGGCTAGAAATTAATACCTACAATAGAACGCAATGAGAAAATGAAAAATGACCTTCTTAGGAGTGAGTTCAAAGCGCAATGAATTCTAAACAGACGCCGCTTGCTTTAATTGCCTTCCCCAAGGCGCCCTCTAGCGTATAAAAATAATCCCGCGCTAAATTCAAAACAGTTAAAATTTATTTAAAAAATTTCCCATAGCGTTAACATGGGAAATTAAAACAGCCATAACTTTTTAACGAAACATTTCCGCGCTTAATGGAGCACATATTCGTGCTCAGGAGAAAATTTCCTATCGAAATGACTATACGACCCCTAAAAATTTTTGTCACTCTAAAGTAAAGTCCACCCTTGATCTCTATTTCTAATTATTCATTGTTGGCTTGTAAGCGTTTTGGACACACAAACAATAATTATAGTTCTATATTTTATTGACAAATGCGCTTCATTCAGCAATCTAAACTATTTAAAATGCATTACGTATCACAATGACTAAATAATATCGAACAACAGTAATTCCAGCTACAGCTCGCACTCTAATTGATGAATTAGAATATTTTGAAAGACATTTAGATTCAATTAGGGAGAGAGCACATACTGAAACTATTTTAACTAACCTAAATCTACGACTAGATATTATTAAATCATCTTAGGCAAAATATCGAGAGTTCTGTATACAATTAAATGCTGCTTCGGTTTTCTCCGAAGAATTACTAACTGGCAATGACTTTTTTGATAAATATATAAACCGAACTACTAAAGCTACTTATTTGCTAAAAAATACATCTATTACATCTAGATCTAATTCTTCTGAATGTTCAAACTTAGGAGCTACCCTCGAAAGTATTTCAGCGGGAGTAGGACGTCTAAATGTCAAATTGCCAAAATTGGTTGTACCTAATTTTTCCGGAATCTATACAGAATTCCCGTCTTACCTAGAGATTTTCACCGCATTAGTGCATAATAATCCCAATTTAACTGATATTGAGCGCTTCTTGCGTTTAAAGAACAGCTTAAAATGCTCGGCTAGCGAATTAATCGCCAATAACGCTTCCTCTGGGGATAATTACCATATCGCTTGTCAGTTGCTTTGTGAACGTTTTGATAATCCTAAATTAATAAAACAAAATCATATTATGGCTATTTTTGATTTAAAACCCATTACTAAAACAAATGTCTCCGAACTTCGTTGTTTATACGACAATTTATTCAAACATGTACGGGCATTACAAAATTAGAAACACCTATTGACGATTCCGGTATGTTCATATCAAACATTTTAATGTTAAAACTTGATAACAATTCTAGAACAGAACTATCAAAATATAAACCTATTGCAATCCTAAACTTAACTAAAATAGATGACTTCCTTAAAAATCGTTGTCAGTTGTTGGGAAAAATCGAAAATGACAAACAAACTTCCGCTAACACAAATACTCTTAAAAACCATCAACCAAAAATAAAATTAAATTACCATCAAGCATTTGTCGCTACTAATAACAATTCCTATTTATGCCCTATATGCAAGCTAAATCACTTTATAATTCAATGTCCGGATTTTTTAAAATTCACCGGCCGGCAACGATTTGACAAGGCTTCTGGTTTAAATTTATGTGTAAATTGTCTTCGCCATTCTAAACATACACCGTGCCCTTCTAAACTAGGTTGTAAACGCTGCAACAAGAAGCACAGCACACTGCTTCATTTTGAACAAACAATACCAATACTATAATTCGACAAGTGATAACGTTCCCAGCACTTCCGAAAGTAGCGAGCTAACAACTCTTTCTGGTTTTCCTGCAGACTTACAGCAGGTACTATTAACTACCGTCTCTGTTAAAGTAAAGGATATTTACAATCCGTGGCAAATTGCGCGGGTCATTCTAGACTCGGCTTCTTATGCGAATTTTATCACCGAAGCATTTGCAAATAAGCTTGGTTTGAAACGCACACCTAGTAATACAAAAATCCTAGGATTAAATTCTCATTCTTCCTTTTTTAATTCTGCAGTTTCTTTAAAACTATGTTCTACGATTAATGATTATAGTTTGAATGTACAATGTCTTACTGTTCCTAAAATACCAGAAAGCTTACCGCTAGCTTCCTTTGACAAGTCTCAATTGAATGTTCCATAAACAATTAAACTAGCCGATATTAATTTTAACAAACCCCTTTTTATAGATATTCTTATAGGCGCTGGCGATTTCTACAATAAACTATGTATAGGCCAAATTTCCCTAGGTAAAAATAAGCCAATTTTGCAAAAGACTCTTTTTGGATGGGTGTTTTCTGGTAACTGTCCAACATCGTCATACTTTCCCAAAGTTGTTTGTGCCAATTTGGCGATTTATTATGGTGGCTCGTCATTACAAAATCTTAACAATTCTGTACAAAAATTTTGGCAATTGGTGGACGTTCAACTCTTACGCGAGACATCTAAGCTCTCTCAAGAAGTACGTTCCTGTGAATGCCATTTCACGGAAACCATCACTCCAAATAAATCTGGTCGTTTGATAGCGTCTATTCCGTTTAATTCTAAACTGACGAAACTTGGTTATTCATTAGACTTAGCTAAAAAACGGTTCTTTAATTTAGAGCGTAAACTTTGTGCTAATTCTGAACTCTAAACTCAATATACAAAATTTATCCATGAACACATTTCATTAGGACACATGTCTAAAGCTTCACCCGTTAAAAGCTTGGCAGCCGAACCAACTTTACAGGCTCTTGATTCCGAAATAAGCTCCTCAAGTATACCTCCATATTATTTACCGCACCATGCGGTCATTTAGTCAAATTCTCTGACTACCAAACGGAGGGTCCTTTTTGATGGCAGCGCCCCTTCATCTTCTGGTATTTCTATTAATAATGCACAAGTTGTCGGACCAGTAATTCAGTATGACTTATTTTCGACTTTAGTTCGTTTTCGACAACACCAAGTTGCTTTAACTGCTTGATATTTACGAGCTTAGTATCGTAACTTACGGAGCAGCAAGTGCTAGCTACTTAGCAACCGAATGTCTAAAGCATTTATCAACACTGTATGCTAAAAAATTTCTTACTACCTCGGCTATAATAAAAACGGATCTTTATATGGACGACCTTTTCACAGGAGCTAACTATTTTCAGGTAGCAAGAAAAATCCAAGAAGAAGTGACCTATATTTTAGCTAGCGCCGGACTCCCAGTTAGAAAATTTCTGTCTAATTCTACAGAAATATTGTCTAACGAAGAAGACAATACTCTTAATACTGTCCCTCTAGGTGATCGAGCTAATGCCAAAACGTTGGGTATTGTTTGGAACTCTACACAAGACGTTATATTATATGATGTTCAACTTGTATCTAATTCTTTGAAAAATACTAAACGATCCGTTCTATCCATAGTTTCGCAAGTTTTTGATCGGTTAGGCCTCATACCTCCCCTTGTAACCATCGGAAAACTCCTAATACAAAGTCTCTGGCAACTCTAGATTTCCTGAGATAAAAGTATTTCCCGGAGTGGAATTCCTTTAAAGAACAATTGGGTATGTTAAAAACCTACAAATATCTAGGTGCGTAATTCCAACCAATCATTCCTGCTTGGAACTTCACGGTTTCGGTGATAGCAGCAGCTCCGCTTACGGCGCTTGCGTTTACCTACATATTACCGATACAGACGGCAAATCCTATGCTAATCTTATATGATCTAAATCTCGTGTCGCGCCTCTGCGTGGGGCTCATACAAAAAGTCCAATCTAATTTAAAACACCCTATTGCTGATACCCTACTATGCACTGATTCGGCCATAGTGTTAAACTTGAACATTTCTGCTCCCAATAAGTTCAAAGTGTTTGTAGCTAATCGTGTAGCCTTAATTCAGGAGCTCACTGATTTGAATTCTTGGCTTCATGTGCCATCAAAGTTAAATCCTGCCGCTCTGATTTCGCGCGGTGTTACTGTGGACAAGCTACTTGATCAACCTTTGTGGTGGTACGGCCTAGTCTTTTTAACCGAACCTTGCGACAAGTGGCCCGTCCAGCCTAGAGACATTAATATCCAAGTTGACGCTGAATTAAAATAATGTAGCGATGCTTTAAGCTTGCTAAGTATTTGTCGCCCTAACATTTTTGATATCTTTTCGACACTAACTCAACTACAACGAATCGTTACCTGGTTATTACGTTTTAAAAACAATTGCAGGCCTGGCAGAATTAAATTTTCTGGCTCATTACAAACTTCTGAACTCCAAAATAGTCTAGATGTTTTGCTACGGCTTTGCCAAGCCAACACGTTCGGTAGAATAATAAATCAGCTAAAATCTGGTTAAACCTTACACGCAGATTCTGGAATAATGTCAGTGAGTCCTTTTCTAGTTACCAATATGTGCTCCGAGTAGAGGGCCGACTAAATAACTCTAACTACTCCTTTCACAAAAAAATTCCCGTTTTACTTTCCAAACAGCATAAGTTGACAAAACTTGTTTTTGAGCAGTTTCACGTTAATTTAACGCATTGTGGTCCACAACAATTACTATCTTTCTTGCGAGAGTACTATTGCCCAATATCAGGTCTAAATAAAGTTAAGAAAATTAGCCAAGAGTGCATTAAATGTTTTAAAGCAAATCCTAAGTCTTATAATCCGCTAATGGGCAATCTGCCCTCAAAAAGAATTGAATTCGGTACTTCGGTGATCCACAACGTGGGAATTGATTACGCGGGACCAATACGTATTAAAGATAGCAAAATGCGTAACCCTAAGCTTTTGAAGGGGTACATATGCCTTTTTGTCTGCATGGTAACAAAAGCCGTGCATCTAGATATACTTACTGACCTAACCCCCGATGCCTTTTTTGCTGCTCTAAAACGATTTATAAGCCGTAGAGGAAAACCAAATTAAATTACTTTCTTGTTTCTTATGGGAGCCATTTTGGGTTGCTGTACAATTAAAAATTCCAGGGATTGTTAATTTTGACACATCTTATCAAACGATTTTGTTTAATAAATTGATATTATAATTTGGTATTCTATTCGAGTCTAAAGCCAAATCTACGTTAGTGGTATAGGTTGCAACAATAAAATAAAATTGGCTCAATTATCTTGTTGGATGTGATGGAACAGAGCAATCAACACGTTATGAAAGCAAGCAAAGAGCATTAATGTAAAGCGATTTAATATGAAACAGAACTCAGGTTAATACAGGAATAAATCAACATAACGTACAACTTAAATATATAATGCATGTATACAATAGTTATGAATGTTAAACATTATACATCGTGTTAGAGCACGTGCACGTCTGTTGTATATCACGGTCACGACGGAACTCTCTATACCTGCCTACCAGCGAGTCGTAACACGGGCACAGCACCTCAGTGGCGTAACCTGCGCGTGGGATATCACAACCACTAGCGTTATTACTAACATATCTTGTATTATAATGGTCTCTACTTATCAACTTATAATATAATTTAGAATGTTTTCTGACAGGAAACTGGAAGCTGTAACTTTTTTAGTGTCCATCTGTATTGGTGTGTTGGACAGGTTTTTGAGGAATGTTTTTTGCTACTGTGGCAGTATGTTTTCTCGATTGTTATTGAGATTTGTGCATTTGTTTAGTGTATTCTGAAGGTTGTCGGCAAAAATATAATGTTTTTACTGTGGCTGTGTATTTTTCTTTAGCAATTGTTAATGTGTTGATAAACTTCTTTACTGTATCCGAAGGGTTATCGGCAAAGCCGACTTCTGAAGCTAGTTTACATATTCAGTTCTCCAAACTTGTGTCTGAAATAAACATAATTCAGCAGCTATTCCAGTGTAAGTGTTGAAGCATTATCATTTATGTATACAACAAAATTACTAACTGTGTAGATCACTTAAGTTATAAAAGGTGCTTTAGGTTTGTGGTTTGTAGTTGGCATTGCGGTGAGTTGGCCTGGCGGCGAGTTGGCATGGCGGCGAGTTGACACGGCGGCAAGTTGAAACGGTAGTTAGTCGGCCGCGACGAGCTGGCCGCAGCATGTCGACCGCGGCGAGTTGTCCCATTCCGATTGTAACATACTGTTTTAATAAGCTCTAATAGTTCTAGTATTCCTAAAAATAGTTAGTTTCTAGTTTAATTTTAGCATGCTAATTATTAGAATTGTAGCGGCTGCAGGATCACCCAAGTAGCTTCTCAGCGAAGTTCCCAGAAAGATCTAATCCAAGAGTTAATCAATTTTTCTAAAGGCACTTACTTTAAGGGCACTAAACATGTCAAATTAGTCCATATCTATGATTAGATGTCAATCATGCTTTAGGATCCTATTTATGTCAGGGTGGTCTGAAGCAATTTTTCAATTAGCTGAGCACTCAACTAAAATCAATTCTGAGAGCTACGGTTGTGGTTATCTTAGGCATTGACAGTTTTAATTAAAATTAAAGATTTACGACCGGCGCATCCTAAGCCGAGTAAGAGCGTCAAGAAAGGGGTTATTTTCAATTAACCAAAATGTATATAAGGAGGCCAGCCGGTGGGAATCGGGGTTGTTTATTTCCAGACGCGTTAGAGGTTAAAGCTAACGGTTACTAGTGATGTGTTTATTTCTCTGCAGTCAAGTGCGGGCCGTTATGTTTTAAGTTATTTATTTCTCTGAGTAAGTAATTAGTATATGTGATATTACTATGAACTCAAGGCTGTGTTATGCAGCATAAGTCAGTTATTTGTTTAAAAACAGTATTTGTCGACTTCCATAAAATACAATTCCGGGTGAATGCCCAGTTCAAGTAAATTGATCCGTTTTATTATTGCTTTGGAGACCGCATCGTTTTAGAAGGGTCTTCTATTATATTGTGTTTCGACGGTGTCAGAGGTCGTTAATCACTAATCCACGAGACTACCTGAGAATGCAAAGCTCAGGCCCGAAGTCAAGTTACGGTACTATTTGACCCTTGAGAAGGTCGTATTTTCATGGTGTAGATGACCCCGTGGTTAAAAGGGTCGTCGCACTATGCAAGTTAATTAGAATAGGGTAGCATTAATAAATTTTTGTTATTGGGTGTGTACACCTAGAACTGTATCTATTCAAAATATGTTTGTTAGTTAAGTTTAGTTAAGTTGTGTTTGTGCTAGCCGGAGACTATAAGTGACTTATTTTCTGTTCTGCCATTTTGGTTCATCGCCCACGAACAAAGTGCGACGAGAGCTATTACCGCGATTGGTCCATGGGCCGTTTAATTCCCATGGTGGCGCCCTTTTGTACATAAGGTTATTTACTTTATATTTTGTTATGCATATGTAATTAGTTGAAGTTTTAGTTAGTAGCTCGTTCAATAAAACAATCGAATTTTCGTCTCAGTGTGTTTGTTTAATGAACCCCCCCTTCACCGACTGCTGCAGCTTGCGAGGCAACGTCCCGAAACGTGAGGGTACGATGGTGTTAGAGGTCCTGTTATTTATTATTTATTGTTAATTGGATACCCTCATGCGGTAGGTAAATATTAAAATTACACTGGCGCATTAACGTGGTTAAAATTGTAATTATGGTAAACAACACACGGACGAATTTTAGATTGTTTTGTTTTTATTTAGTGTTAGGCAGAATTACAGTTTAATATTAGTGATTTAGGAACAAGTTTCGTTATTGTTGGCTTTTACTTTTATTTAGTCATGTATGTGGTAGAAGCTTTAAGAAGCGATGAGCTTAGTTATGAACTTTTAATTAGGAACGTTGAACCAACAAAGTTAAGTGTGTTAGAAAAGCGAAAATTATTGCGTAGAAAACTCATTGTTGAGAAAGTCGACAGTAATGTTTTTCTAAGTATGAGAAAATTGAAATCGTTCAAAAGGACGAAATTGAATTATTAAAACTTAAGATTTTGAATTAGAAAACTGTTTAAATTCTTTTACCATTCTTCCTAAAAGGACAGAATATATTAAACTTAACACGAGATTAATGCATGTAACACAGAGACTAAATTATGTCAATTTCGATATTGAATTTTAGAAGTACACAAAGAACTGCATTCCAAATGCATTAGAGCTTTTGAGATTTTAGAACAGGTAAACGGGGAAAATGAGATTAACGATAACCCTCTTTATTGTTCGGCTAGCGGTAATAAAAATCCTACAATAACACCAACAGCAGAGGGTTCATGCCCTGGAGCATCAGCGGTTTCTTTCATTAATACCCCATCGGTCTCGATTTCTAGTAATGATTTAGGTACGCTAATTAAGTCCTTGAATAAAACAACGACATCAGTCCCGATCCACAAGTGGGGATTACAATTTTCGGGTGAATCTGATTCTATATCGGTTTTAGATTTTATTCAACGCGTCAAAGAACTGCAAGTTGCAAGAAAAGTTTCGTCAGATGACCTTTTCGAAGGGGCTATTGATCTTTTCACCAGTTCAGCACTGGATTGGTATAGAGCAACGCGGTGTACAGTAAATTCATGGGAACAATTAATTTTTAAATTGAAACAAGATTTTCTTTCAGCCGATTATGCAGAGAATCTTTTAATGTTAATTAAATCCAGACGGCAAGGCGCCGATGAATCACCTACCATTTATATTTCAAAGATGGTAAATTTATTTTCTCAATTAGAAGAGTCCATTTCAATCAGGAAACAAATAAAAATTATTAAAAGAAATTTACAGACTTTTATGCCACGCAACTGGCGTTAATTGAAGTGACTGACATTTCCCATTTGATTTCTCGTTGTAAGCTTTTAGAAGACATTAAGCCTACACATTTTATTAAACAGGAACATTCGGATTCTGCCAACGTACCAGTTATCTTAGAACGTCAAGTTCGACAGAGTTCATTTTCTAATAATAATTTACCACGGTCCGGCGTTTCGAATTATTTTAAAAACACAGCAAAATTTTCGACTATTTGTTTCAACTGTAAAGACGAGGTCACTCGTTTCATACTTGTCCGGAGAAACGCGGAATATTTTGTTATTCTTGTGGGCAGTTGGAAGTTACGTCCACAAATTGTCCAAACTGCTCAAATAATTCAAAAACTAAGGACAGGAAAGCGCGTAGTCAGCCGTTGCTTTTCTTCGTTTAATAATATTGCTGCTGACAAAAAGACGTGGTCGGATTGGTTAGTAAAAGTTAAGAATTTTTGTAAATCATCTAAGGTTTTTTCAAATTTTTATAAAGTAAAAGATGATACAAGACCTTATATTAATATCGAGATATTTAAGGAAACTTATACTGCACTGTTGGATTCCGGCGCGAATACCTCTATTTTAGGCAGACATGGTTTGTGTTTATTGGATAAATATAAGTTAGAATTAATTAAAAATGTAAAAACGTCTATATTAACAACCGCGGATGGCACTGCACAATCAATTTTAGGTTCAATTAATTTGCCCTTGACTATAAACGGGGTTACTCGGTCTTTAAATGTTTTAGTTTCCGACTCAATAGAGTGTACCCTAACGTTAGGGATTGATTTTTGTCAATTATTTGAATTGAAAGTAGATTTTTCAAAAAATGAATTTTATGCTCATTCTGCGGAAACGAATAAATTAAATTTCATTAAAGTCATGGCCGATTTAAATGAAGACCAGAAATTTGAATTAAACAAGGTTATTTCTTTATTTCAATCCCTGGATCGTCCTACCTTAGGCCGAACCACTAAAATTTCACATCATATTACAACGGAAGACGTTGAACCAATTAAACAAAGGTATTACCCATTATCACCGGCGATGCTGGAACATGCTAATAAAGAAATTGATGCAATGCTTGAACAAGGCATTATTAGCCCAAGCAATAGCCCGTGGAACTCCCCATGCTATTAGTAAAGAAAAAGCAAAAGGTGAATTTCGTGTATGTTTTGACGCTAAACGATTAAATTCAATTACAAAAAAAGACGCGTATCCCATTCCGTTTGTAAATGACATTCTTGATAGATTACGCAATGCGAAATATCTCAGTTCAATCGATTTAAAAAGCTTTCTGGCAATTGCCCTTGAGTGACGAAAGCAAGGAAAAACAGCCTTTACTGTCCTAAGGCGCGGATTATTTCAATATAATGTAATGCCGATGGGTTTGGCCAATGCTCCAGGCACATTACAGAGGCTCATGGACTCTATTTTTGATTTTTCATTATCTCAATCAGTATTTGTTTATTTAGATGATATAATTATTATTTCAAGCACATTTAAGGAGCATATTAGAATTTTGAACGAAGTGTATGAGAAGTTGAAAGGCGCTAATTTAACAATTAACAGTTCAAAATGTGAGTTTTGTAAACCAGAGTTACAATATCTGGGATATATTGTGAATAAAGATGGTCTCCGAACTGACCCAGCAAAAATTGACGCAATTGTAAATTTTCCTCAACCCAAGACAGCCACTGAAATAAAACGTTTCACCGGTATGTGTTCTTGGTATAGGCGTTTTGTTTTGGATTTTGCCACAATTATAGCACCTATTAATGATTTACTAAAGGAAAGAGAAAATCGCAAGCGATTAAATGGACGGACGAGGCTCTTATTTCGTTTGAAAAATTAAAGATGTTCTTACAAAGGCTCCTATTTTAAGGAGTCCTGACTTTTCGAAAGTTTTTCTTTACAATGTGACGCCTCAAATTACGACGTAGGTTGTGTTTTAACTCAGGGAGAAGGAGACGAAGAACATGTAATTGCTTATGCTTCTCGCAGTTTAAATTCAGCAGAGAAAATTATTCAGTCACAGAACGGGAACTTTTGGCGGTGTGTTTTGCTATTCAAAATTCCGACCATATATTGAAGGAACTCATTTTAAGGTCATTACGGACCATCATTCTTTAATTTGGCTCCACAACTTAAAAGATCCTGCGGGACGTTTAGCTAGATGGAGTGTGAAACTCCAACAATTTGATTTCGAAGTTATCCACAGGAAGGGTAAATTTAATGTGGTACCAGATACATTATCCCGAGCTCCTAGTGGAGCCTATGCTATTAATTCTTTAAATTTTTCTTTACACGAGGTCGAGGATTGGTACAAAAACATGTTAAATAATATTAAGGAAAAGCCAGATCTATATCCCGATTGGAGAGTAGAAGATGATAAAATGTATAAGTTTATTCCGAATAATTTGAATATCAAAGCCAATTTAATTGAGTGGAAGTTAGTAGTGCCAAAATCATGCCGTGCACAAATTTTAAAAGAATGCCATGATGATCCAGTTTCGGCCCATTTGGGTGTATTTAAAACATATACAAAAATCAAAGAGCTCTATTACTGGCCTAAAATGCGGTCATATATTTCTAAATACATTAGTAAATGTGTTACGTGCTGCCAAAGCAAATCCAGCACGTTCAACCATTATGGTTTTATGGGCAAAGAGAAAAAAGTTTCATTTCCGTTTCAATGTTTGTCGATTGATTTAATGGGGCCCTTTCCGCGCTCGAAATTGGGGAATACTTACCTTTTAGTTGTTACTGACTGGTTTACAAAATTCACTTTATTGCATCCCATGCGCAGCGCTTCAACAAAACAAATTTGTAATTACCTGGAAAATTTTGTATTTTTGGTATATGGGGTACCTCAAATTTGTATGATAGATAATGGCCCCAATTTAAAAGTAATTTATTTTCCAATCTCATGACAAATTATAAAATACCTTCGGTTTGGTTTAACGCCAGCTACCATCCTCAAGTTAATTATGTAGAACGCGTTAACAAGGTAATTGGAGCTGCCATTCGCAGTTACATTCAAGATTCTCATAAGAATTGGGACGATAATATTCACAAAATTGCCCATGCGCTTCGTAATGCTGTTCATGAATCCACAAAATATTCCCCAACATTTTTAGCTTTTGGACGCACGGTTCCTCTGTCCGGGGAATTCTATAATAAATTAAAGAATTTAAATCCAGAGGATCTAGCAATTGATACTCGAGAACAATTGGTTCAAGACCTTAATAAATTATCGCCCATCTTTAAAGAAGTTCAGAAGAACATACATTTGGCGTATGAACGTAATACGCACTCGTACAATTTAAGGCGCAGACCATTAAATTTCAAAGTAGGGGATTTAGTGTGGAAGCGCAATTTTATATTATCAGATGCTTCTAAACATTTCAATAAAAATTAGCCCCGAAGTTCCTAGAAGCAAAGGTGATGGAAGTTTTAGGTTCTACCACTTATAGACTATCTTCCATGGACGGAAAACCGCTAGGGTGTTCCACGTCCAAGACCTAAAACCTCACTAATATTTTATTTTTCCAATTTTTATTTTTCCTTCCGCCAATTTTCTGAAAAGACTCAGTTGTCTTAAACATAATTGCGGTTGGATGTGTTAATTTCTACATTTATTTTTTTTTTTTTTTTTTAAATTTTCTTGAAATTCCTAAGAGCAATTTCAATTTTTCGAGGGGCTGTGTAACATACTGTTTTAATAAGCTCTAATAGTTCTAGTATTCCTAAAAATAGTTAGTTTCTAGTTTAATTTTAGCATGCTAATTATTAGAATTGTAGCGGCTGCAGGATCACCCAAGTAGCTTCTCAGCGAAGTTCCCAGAAAGATCTAATCCAAGAGTTAATCAATTTTTCTAAAGGCACTTACTTTAAGGGCACTAAACATGTCAAATTAGTCCATATCTATGATTAGATGTCAATCATGCTTTAGGATCCTATTTATGTCAGGGTGGTCTGAAGCAATTTTCAATTAGCTGAGCACTCAACTAAAATCAATTCTGAGAGCTACGGTTGTGGTTATCTTAGGCATTGACAGTTTTAATTAAAATTAAAGATTTACGACCGGCGCATCCTAAGCCGAGTAAGAGCGTCAAGAAAGGGTTATTTTCAATTAACCAAAATGTATATAAGGAGGCCAGCCGGTGGGAATCGGGGTTGTTTATTTCCAGACGCGTTAGAGGTTAAAGCTAACGGTTACTAGTGATGTGTTTATTTCTCTGCAGTCAAGTGCGGGCCGTTATGTTTTAAGTTATTTATTTCTCTGAGTAAGTAATTAGTATATGTGATATTACTATGAACTCAAGGCTGTGTTATGCAGCATAAGTCAGTTATTTGTTTAAAACAGTATTTGTCGACTTCCATAAAATACAATTCCGGGTGAATGCCCAGTTCAAGTAAATTGATCCGTTTTATTATTGCTTTGGAGACCGCATCGTTTTAGAAGGGTTTTCTATTATATTGTGTTTCGACGGTGTCAGAGGTCGTTAATCACTAATCCACGAGACTACCTGAGAATGCAAAGCTCAGGCCCGAAGTCAAGTTACGGTACTATTTGACCCTTGAGAAGGTCGTATTTTTCATGGTGTAGATGACCCCGTGGTTAAAAAGGGTCGTCGCACTATGCAAGTTAATTAGAATAGGGTAGCATTAATAAATTTTTGTTATTGGGGTGTGTACACCTAGAACTGTATCTATTCAAAATATGTTTGTTAGTTAAGTTTAGTTAAGTTGTGTTTGTGCTAGCCGGAGACTATAAGTGACTTATTTTCTGTTCTGCCATTTTGGTTCATCGCCCACGAACAAAGTGCGACGAGAGCTATTACCGCGATTGGTCCATGGGCCGTTTAATTCCCATGGTGGCGCCCTTTTGTACATAAGGTTATTTACTTTATATTTTGTTATGCATATGTAATTAGTTGAAGTTTTAGTTAGTAGCTCGTTCAATAAAACAATCGAATTTTCGTCTCAGTGTGTTTGTTTAATGAACCCCCCCTTCACCGACTGCTGCAGCTTGCGAGGCAACGTCCCGAAACGTGAGGGTACGATGGTGTTAGAGGTCCTGTTATTTATTATTTATTGTTAATTGGATACCCTCATGCGGTAGGTAAATATTAAAATTACACTGGCGCATTAACGTGGTTAAAATTGTAATTATGGTAAACAACACACGGACGAATTTTTAGATTGTTTTGTTTTATTTAGTGTTAGGCAGAATTACAGTTTAATATTAGTGATTTAGGAACAAGTTTCGTTATTGTTGGCTTTTACTTTTATTTAGTCATGTATGTGGTAGAAGCTTTAAGAAGCGATGAGCTTAGTTATGAACTTTTAATTAGGAACGTTGAACCAACAAAGTTAAGTGTGTTAGAAAAGCGATAATTATTGCGTAGAAAACTCATTGTTGAGAAAGTCGACAGTAATGTTTTTCTAAGTATGAGAAAATTGAAATCGTTCAAAAGGACGAAATTGAATTATTAAAACTTAAGATTTTTGAATTAGAAAACTGTTTAAATTCTTTTACCATTCTTCCTAAAAGGACAGAATATATTAAACTTAACACGAGATTAATGCATGTAACACAGAGACTAAATTATGTCAATTTCGATATTGAATTTTAGAAGTACACAAAGAACTGCATTCCAAATGCATTAGAGCTTTTGAGATTTTAGAACAGGTAAACGGGGAAAATGAGATTAACGATAACCCTCTTTATTGTTCGGCTAGCGGTAATAAAATCCTACAATAACACCAACAGCAGAGGGTTCATGCCCTGGAGCATCAGCGGTTTCTTTCATTAATACCCCATCGGTCTCGATTTCTAGTAATGATTTAGGTACGCTAATTAAGTCCTTGAATAAAACAACGACATCAGTCCCGATCCACAAGTGGGGATTACAATTTTCGGTGAATCTGATTCTATATCGGTTTTAGATTTTATTCAACGCGTCAAAGAACTGCAAGTTGCAAGAAAAGTTTCGTTAGATGACCTTTTCGAAGGGGCTATTGATCTTTTCACCAGTTCAGCACTGGATTGGTATAGAGCAACGCGGTGTACAGTAAATTCATGGGAACAATTAATTTTTAAATTGAAACAAGATTTTCTTTCAGCCGATTATGCAGAGAATCTTTTAATGTTAATTAAATCCAGACGGCAAGGCGCCGATGAATCACCTACCATTTATATTTCAAAGATGGTAAATTTATTTTCTCAATTAGAAGAGTCCATTTCAATCAGGGAACAAATAAAAATTATTAAAAGAAATTTACAGACTTTTATGCCACGCAACTGGCGTTAATTGAAGTGACTGACATTTCCCATTTGATTTCTCGTTGTAAGCTTTTAGAAGACATTAAGCCTACACATTTTATTAAACAGGAACATTCGGATTCTGCCAACGTACCAGTTATCTTAGAACGTCAAGTTCGACAGAGTTCATTTTCTAATAATAATTTACCACGGTCCGGCGTTTCGAATTATTTTAAAACACAGCAAAATTTTCGACTATTTGTTTCAACTGTAAAAGACGAGGTCACTCGTTTCATACTTGTCCGGAGAAACGCGGAATATTTTGTTATTCTTGTGGGCAGTTGGAAGTTACGTCCACAAATTGTCCAAACTGCTCAAATAATTCAAAAAACTAAGGACAGGAAAGCGCGTAGTCAGCCGTTGCTTTTCTTCGTTTAATAATATTGCTGCTGACAAAAGACGTGGTCGGATTGGTTAGTAAAAGTTAAGAATTTTGTAAATCATCTAAGGTTTTTCAAATTTTATAAAGTAAAAGATGATACAAGACCTTATATTAATATCGAGATATTTAAGGAAACTTATACTGCACTGTTGGATTCCGGCGCGAATACCTCTATTTTAGGCAGACATGGTTTGTGTTTATTGGATAAATATAAGTTAGAATTAATTAAAAATGTAAAACGTCTATATTAACAACCGCGGATGGCACTGCACAATCAATTTTAGGTTCAATTAATTTGCCCTTGACTATAAACGGGGTTACTCGGTCTTTAAATGTTTTAGTTTCCGACTCAATAGAGTGTACCCTAACGTTAGGGATTGATTTTGTCAATTATTTGAATTGAAAGTAGATTTTTCAAAAATGAATTTTATGCTCATTCTGCGGAAACGAATAAATTAAATTTCATTAAAGTCATGGCCGATTTAAATGAAGACCAGAAATTTGAATTAAACAAGGTTATTTCTTTATTTCAATCCCTGGATCGTCCTACCTTAGGCCGAACCACTAAAATTTCACATCATATTACAACGGAAGACGTTGAACCAATTAAACAAAGGTATTACCCATTATCACCGGCGATGCTGGAACATGCTAATAAAGAAATTGATGCAATGCTTGAACAAGGCATTATTAGCCCAAGCAATAGCCCGTGGAACTCCCCCATGCTATTAGTAAAGAAAAAGCAAAGGTGAATTTCGTGTATGTTTTGACGCTAAACGATTAAATTCAATTACAAAAAAAGACGCGTATCCCATTCCGTTTGTAAATGACATTCTTGATAGATTACGCAATGCGAAATATCTCAGTTCAATCGATTTAAAAAAAGCTTTCTGGCAATTGCCCTTGAGTGACGAAAGCAAGGAAAAAACAGCCTTTACTGTCCCAAGGCGCGGATTATTTCAATATAATGTAATGCCGATGGGTTTGGCCAATGCTCCAGGCACATTACAGAGGCTCATGGACTCTATTTTTGATTTTTCATTATCCCAATCAGTATTTGTTTATTTAGATGATATAATTATTATTTCAAGCACATTTAAGGAGCATATTAGAATTTTGAACGAAGTGTATGAGAAGTTGAAAGGCGCTAATTTAACAATTAACAGTTCAAAATGTGAGTTTTGTAAACCAGAGTTACAATATCTGGGATATATTGTGAATAAAGATGGTCTCCGAACTGACCCAGCAAAATTGACGCAATTGTAAATTTTCCTCAACCCAAAACAGCCACTGAAATAAAACGTTTCACCGGTATGTGTTCTTGGTATAGGCGTTTTGTTTTGGATTTTGCCACAATTATAGCACCTATTAATGATTTACTAAAGGAAAGAGAAAATCGCAAGCGATTAAATGGACGGACGAGGCTCTTATTTCGTTTGAAAAATTAAAGATGTTCTTACAAAGGCTCCTATTTTAAGGAGTCCTGACTTTTCGAAAGTTTTTCTTTACAATGTGACGCCTCAAATTACGGCGTAGGTTGTGTTTTAACTCAGGGAGAAGGAGACGAAGAACATGTAATTGCTTATGCTTCTCGCAGTTTAAATTCAGCAGAGAAAATTATTCAGTCACAGAACGGGAACTTTTGGCGGTGTGTTTTGCTATTCAAAAATTCCGACCATATATTGAAGGAACTCATTTTAAGGTCATTACGGACCATCATTCTTTAATTTGGCTCCACAACTTAAAAGATCCTGCGGGACGTTTAGCTAGATGGAGTGTGAAACTCCAACAATTTGATTTCGAAGTTATCCACAGGAAGGGTAAATTTAATGTGGTACCAGATACATTATCCCGAGCTCCTAGTGGAGCCTATGCTATTAATTCTTTAAATTTTCTTTACACGAGGTCGAGGATTGGTACAAAAACATGTTAAATAATATTAAGGAAAAGCCAGATCTATATCCCGATTGGAGAGTAGAAGATGATAAAATGTATAAGTTTATTCCGAATAATTTGAATATCAAAGCCAATTTAATTGAGTGGAAGTTAGTAGTGCCGAAATCATGCCGTGCACAAATTTTAAAAGAATGCCATGATGATCCAGTTTCGGCCCATTTGGGTGTATTTAAAACATATACAAAATCAAAGAGCTCTATTACTGGCCTAAAATGCGGTCATATATTTCTAAATACATTAGTAAATGTGTTACGTGCTGCCAAAGCAAATCCAGCACGTTCAACCATTATGGTTTTATGGGCAAAGAGAAAAAAGTTTCATTTCCGTTTCAATGTTTGTCGATTGATTTAATGGGGCCCTTTCCGCGCTCGAAATTGGGGAATACTTACCTTTTAGTTGTTACTGACTGGTTTACAAAATTCACTTTATTGCATCCCATGCGCAGCGCTTCAACAAAACAAATTTGTAATTACCTGGAAAATTTTGTATTTTTGGTATATGGGGTACCTCAAATTTGTATGATAGATAATGGCCCCAATTTAAAAGTAATTTATTTTCCAATCTCATGACAAATTATAAAATACCTTCGGTTTGGTTTAACGCCAGCTACCATCCTCAAGTTAATTATGTAGAACGCGTTAACAAGGTAATTGGAGCTGCCATTCGCAGTTACATTCAAGATTCTCATAAGAATTGGGACGATAATATTCACAAAATTGCCCATGCGCTTCGTAATGCTGTTCATGAATCCACAAAATATTCCCCAACATTTTTAGCTTTTGGACGCACGGTTCCTCTGTCCGGGGAATTCTATAATAAATTAAAGAATTTAAATCCAGAGGATCTAGCAATTGATACTCGAGAACAATTGGTTCAAGACCTTAATAAATTATCGCCCATCTTTAAAGAAGTTTAGAAGAACATACATTTGGCGTATGAACGTAATACGCACTCGTACAATTTAAGGCGCAGACCATTAAATTTCAAAGTAGGGATTTAGTGTGGAAGCGCAATTTTATATTATCAGATGCTTCTAAACATTTCAATAAAAATTAGCCCCGAAGTTCCTAGAAGCAAAGGTGATGGAAGTTTTAGGTTCTACCACTTATAGACTATCTTCCATGGACGGAAAACCGCTAGGGGTGTTCCACGTCCAAGACCTAAAACCTCACTAATATTTTATTTTTCCAATTTTTATTTTTCCTTCCGCCAATTTTCTGAAAAGACTCAGTTGTCTTAAACATAATTGCGGTTGGATGTGTTAATTTCTACATTTATTTATTTTTTTTTTTTCAATTTTCTTGAAATTCCTAAGAGCAATTTCAATTTTTCGAGGGGCTGTGTAACATACTGTTTTAATAAGCTCTAATAGTTCTAGTATTCCTAAAAATAGTTAGTTTCTAGTTTAATTTTAGCATGCTAATTATTAGAATTGTAGCGGCTGCAGGATCACCCAAGTAGCTTCTCAGCGAAGTTCCCAGAAAGATCTAATCCAAGAGTTAATCAATTTTCTAAAGGCACTTACTTTAAGGGCACTAAACATGTCAAATTAGTCCATATCTATGATTAGATGTCAATCATGCTTTAGGATCCTATTTATGTCAGGGTGGTCTGAAGCAATTTTTCAATTAGCTGAGCACTCAACTAAAATCAATTCTGAGAGCTACGGTTGTGGTTATCTTAGGCATTGACAGTTTTAATTAAAATTAAAGATTTACGACCGGCGCATCCTAAGCCGAGTAAGAGCGTCAAGAAAGGGGTTATTTTCAATTAACCAAAATGTATATAAGGAGGCCAGCCGGTGGGAATCAGGGTTGTTTATTTCCAGACGCGTTAGAGGTTAAAGCTAACGGTTACTAGTGATGTGTTTATTTCTCTGCAGTCAAGTGCGGGCCGTTATGTTTTAAGTTATTTATTTCTCTGAGTAAGTAATTAGTATATGTGATATTACTATGAACTCAAGGCTGTGTTATGCAGCATAAGTCAGTTATTTGTTTAAAACAGTATTTGTCGACTTCCATAAAATACAATTCCGGGTGAATGCCCAGTTCAAGTAAATTGATCCGTTTTATTATTGCTTTGGAGACCGCATCGTTTTAGAAGGGTCTTCTATTATATTGTGTTTCGACGGTGTCAGAGGTCGTTAATCACTAATCCACGAGACTACCTGAGAATGCAAAGCTCAGGCCCGAAGTCAAGTTACGGTACTATTTGACCCTTGAGAAGGTCGTATTTTTCATGGTGTAGATGACCCCGTGGTTAAAAGGGTCGTCGCACTATGCAAGTTAATTAGAATAGGGTAGCATTAATAAATTTTGTTATTGGGGTGTGTACACCTAGAACTGTATCTATTCAAAATATGTTTGTTAGTTAAGTTTAGTTAAGTTGTGTTTGTGCTAGCCGGAGACTATAAGTGACTTATTTTCTGTTCTGCCATTTTGGTTCATCGCCCACGAACAAAGTGCGACGAGAGCTATTACCGCGATTGGTCCATGGGCCGTTTAATTCCCATGGTGGCGCCCTTTTGTACATAAGGTTATTTACTTTATATTTTGTTATGCATATGTAATTAGTTGAAGTTTTAGTTAGTAGCTCGTTCAATAAAACAATCGAATTTTCGTCTCAGTGTGTTTGTTTAATGAACCCCCCCCTTCACCGACTGCTGCAGCTTGCGAGGCAACGTCCCGAAACGTGAGGGTACGATGGTGTTAGAGGTCCTGTTATTTATTATTTATTGTTAATTGGATACCCTCATGCGGTAGGTAAATATTAAAATTACACGATTCGATTGTATTACAAATAGCGTTATTAAAAATTTTCTCTTGAAAATTCAATAACTACTACATATCTGGTTTTGCCTTCTAGCGCGGTCTATGACGTCTGGCCGCGACCCACCTGGCGCCGCCAACTGGGCGCCATCTAGTGGGCGTATGACAGCTGGACGCCAGACTAAATGGGTGCCGGGACGGATGAGTGTGTTACTGGTGAAATGTTTGACTAAATTTTTATTACAATACATTGTTTTATTAACATTTATTTTGTTGTTAATGGCTCTCAAATTTTAAGTTTATTTATTAATACATACTTTTGCAGTTTGATAATTGTAAACTAGTTTTATATTATTCATTTGTGCAAATGACCATTAATTATTAACAAGGGATTTTTTCTTGAAAAATATAAATCAGTAATGATTTGTTATTGACCTATTAAAATTTTTCAGTTTAACACTTTTTGCACACAACTGTGAAATGTATTAGTTACGAGTGTTAAATTTCAAAAGTATTTAAAAGAATTCAAAATTGAACATGTCATAGGAAGACATTAAATAGGATATGTTAGTTTATAATACCAATTACTATAGCTTAACTACAGAAAATTTTTAATTTTTTAAATGGAAATTCATAACTAATACTGTATTTTAATAAGTATGTATATTGCAACGGAAATAGAGTTAAACGTTTTGACGGGACGCTCAGTTAGTGCATTGTCTAACGTCTAGTTATTCCGGCGCTCAGCCGTTCATGCGCCCAGTTGGCCCGGCGCCCAACCGCTTTGCACCCAGTTGGCCGGCCCCTAGTTAACCGGCCTCAGTTGACCGGCCACAGTTGGCCGCGTCCAGTTGTTTGAACTCGCTTCTAACGACAGATTTCATGTATTACTTAGGTCTTCCTGAGATTTAAGTTAATAACGAACAGTACACTGCTCAATTGGTTCGTGGGTTTTTTTTATATTTATAAATAAGTAGTTGCTAGTTACTACAAAGTTTTGGTATAACGATACTCGGATTACTTATATGAAGTTAGTTTCTTATTGATTATATTTGTTAGCATGCTACCTAAAAGCTTTTGCAATAGAAACGTTTTGTAGAAACACATCGGTTGCTAAAGACATTTATTCTTTTATAGCATAACTGGTCTATTTAGATGTTTCACTTTAGTGCCTTTATATTTTTTTCAATATGATTGATTTTACTTTCTACTTTATTCAGAACGTCCCCGGGGTATACATATTAAAATCACCGTTTATCTATGATGCTATACTAATCCACTCACTGCAGTAAATTTAGTCCAAAAGTTACAGTCAATAATTATTTTCCCGAGAACTATTTACTCCCGAGTTAGATGTATAAGTTGCCGGCTGCTGATGAAAAAAGAATAGCATTTTATCCCTTATGCCATTAAATCGACCGCGTCGCGCCCCTCAAGCAATAGAAATGCTAATTTGAAATAAATAAATGTTTCAGTGGGATTTAAAATCAGTTTAAGCTGATTCGATTTGATTTACAAAACAATTTTTATACATTCTCTATTGTAAATTCACTACATCTCTTAATTAGCTGACTATACTATTATAGTGGAAAGTTGAACGACTACCCACAACACTTTCAGCAAATATTATATAATCTAATTGCAGCTGATATAAGTTTTTTGCGTATAAACTTATTGGAGTTCTGTGTATTAGCCAGAATTTCAACTTATTCATTTGTAATGAATATTGAAAAGGAAGTTGATCGAAACAACCAAGCTTAAAAATCTTTAGAAATAAACTAAGAGGCCAAGTAATTTTCCACAGCTGTGCTCATATTTGATTGTTCAGCTGTCGCACTTTTATTGATTGACCAGAATGTCCCAAAAGCGGCAATAAACCAATCTGATATTGGAATTTAAGTGAACACAACTTTTGTACTCAAACTTTTTAAATAATCTGTAATAAAGCAATTATCATAACCTAGCAGAACTTTATATAAGATTCGTTAAACTTATCCCTTCATCCCTTAACATTATGTAAGTTGTGATGAGACTAGTGGTCTTTATTGATGTGCTTAGATTTGTAGTTGATATAGCGGTATTCGTATCTAGCAAGGAACAGTTGGAAGCAGCTATTAATGAATGGAAACAGTTCTAACAAAGAGATACGATATGAAAATTAACAAAAATAAAACTAAAGTACCAGTATGTGGAGAGGGGGGAGGACAAAAACTAGAATTCAAATAGGAAATGAAAAGTTACATGAAGTTAAAGATTTCTCAAACCTAGGAAACCAAAAAACGCAAAATGAGAAAAGTGCAAAAGGTATCAAACAAAGATTAGCACAAGGCCGTGCTGCTTTTAGCAAGAAAATGCAACTGCTATAAAGACATAGAAACAAGGAACAGATTACTGAAAGCATATATGTGGAGCACAGCACTGTACGGCTGTGAAACTTGGGCAGTAAGAAAAGCGGACAGGAATAAAATAGAAGCCTCTAAAATGTGGTGCTACAGACGTATGATGTAGATATTATGGACGAAGTTAAGAACGAAGAGATGGTAGCAATGGTAGGGAAAGAAAGAAATATGTGAAAAACAGTAAAAAATATGAGAGACGCGATGGTAGGTCACATACTAAGGCATGAGGGAATAGTGCGGAATATAATAGAAGCAGAGATAGGAAAAAAGGGAGGTAGAGGTAGACCTAGCTTAAACTGTTGCACACAGATAGTTAAAGATGTAGAATGTGAGAAACTTCAGGGCAACATGTAGGTTAGCTCAGAATAGAAATCGTTAGAGGTTCAACCTGATGATTGTTATAAACAACGACAGGTATTGGTTTTGCAATATTCTCAACTAATGTTGATTGTGCCAAAGGATTTATTGGAAAACTATTAATACGGCCAATGTGTAAGTGTTGGGGGCATCTTTGTAGCCACAGGTTGCCTAAACCCCTTCGAAACGACTGAATATCGCTGAAATAGAGTAAATATTTAAAAAAAAATAGAAGGGGGACCGAGCTGTATCTAACACGAAAGAGTAATTGCTGTGCTCAAAGAGAGCAAACATAGAAGCACGGGAAAAAATGCCGAAAGCATATGTGTGGATCACAGCACTGTACGACTATGAAATAGTGACAGTAATAGAAGCTGACCGGGAAAAGTAGAAATCTTATGTAATGTGGTGTTTCAGATGTATGATGATGATTGCATGGGCAGAGAAAGTGAATAGCGAGGAGGTTCTAGAAATAGTAGGGGAGGAAAAATATCTGTGGAAAGCAAAAAGAAATTGGAGAAGTAGGAGAACTGGACACGTTCTAGGCATTTGGTGAATGGCAGCGGTATATATTACAAGCAGAGTTAGGAAAAAGAAGGGTAGAGATGGACCTAGGTCATATTATTGCGTGTAGATGGTAAAATATGTTGGCTGTGGAAATTTAAGGAAACATGTAGGCTAGTTCAGAATAGGAAACAATGCAGGTACGCATCTAACCAGTTCCAGAACTAAAGACTTAATGATGATAGCGGTCCTCAAAAAGTCATCTAGTATTATTTCGTAACGCTGCCTGCCCGAACAAAGTAGAAAAAATTTAAGAAAAAGCTCAAACCTCTTTCATAAAGAAGCGTATTTGGAAGAACTTTCAGCATATTGGGTATAAATGCATAAAAACTGTGATTAAATGGGTTTTAGTTCTTAGTACATAAACTTAATTATAAAGAATAACAATATTCACTATGTTCTATGTGTAAGAAGACGTTCTTTGAAGAGCTTTACCAATAAAGTACTCAATTGTGTATCGATTATGAGTAAATGCGTAATTATTATAAAAGATTTCCATGTTTGAAATTAAAAAAAGGGACCATGTGCAGATATTCCATCAAGAATTGGCTTTATAGTTGAAAAGCGCACTGAACTTCATTTTACGTAAAACGCGTGTGCACTATTTAAATCATTTTCCTCTTAATACTAAAAATATCTCGTTATTTAGATAAAAAAAGTATTCTGTCTAGATGTCCGATGTCTTAAGAAAAAGGTACGAAGCGTATTTCAATTGAAAGGATGGTATTCTGCAAGTAAAGAAGGAACATATTTCAATTGGTCTTCTAGAATAAGCAAGTACTAAAATCGAACAAAGATAAACGACATCGTCCAAAGCCGTAAAGATAAAATAAGATTAATTACTATCACAAATCTTAAATATGATTAAGATAAGAAACGATATCAACTAATTAGTGCAGCTCGAGGCTGCTAGTATACGATTAATCTGAATATTGCACTATTTATGAAAATTCTAGTTGCTTATGTAAAAAGACAAACCCAGTTAGGGACCAATCCGATAATAGAAGCAACAATGAGACTTTGCTAGGTATGTCGAAGTGTGACATTAGCAGAGGGTTGCCTTATATAAATACCACAATACAGTACATCCGATGATAATGCGTAGTAAAAATACTACAGTTTTATTGGTACATGAAAGAGATTTGGTATAAGTGATTAAGAAGTTGTTTTATATATACTGTGGTATATATTTGTTAGATTTAAGATATTATTTCTAAGGAAAAGCAGTTGTGGCGATTTGGACTCTATTTTGTTATATTTAAACTGTTTGTTGAGAGAAAGTTATTTTTCTAAGTGTTTGGTGTAAGATATTGTTTGTAAGAGAAAAGGTGTTGCGGATGGTGTAATTACAATTTGAAACACTGTAAAAGAAAATTGCGTGTCATAATAAGTCATTTGTCTGATTTTAGTGGTTTTATGTTGTAGAGGGCTATCTAGAAATAATTTAACAACGGAAATTTTCAGACCGCAACAACTTTTATCGACGCTTAATCTGGGGCCTTTGGAACAACTTCAGTCCACGGCACTATTATCGACGCTCAACCTAAGACTAATTTAGCAGCATCGCTATATACCTACAGCAACTTTTACGGGCTACCAACGTCGGACCTCTTCAGTCTGCGAATATATATATATATATATATATATATATATTGTGTGTGTGTGTGTGTGTGTGTGTGTGTGTGTGTGTGTGTGTGTGTGTGTGTGTGTGTGTGTGTGTTGATGTGATTAAAGGTCTTAGATAGGTCATATTGCATCATCTGATAAGCATACGTCATAAACTCGAAAAAATTTAACAAAATTCAAGAGAAATTCCAATAATGTGGATATTTATTTGTATATTTGTATATAAAATGTATTTGTGAAGTGCCCCGTAGAAAAATTTAACACTGCACAAAAACCGTGACTATTACATGGTTTAATATCAAAAACAATTTTGCAATCGATAAGAATAAATATATTTATTATTTTGAATATATTTGAATACTAAATCGTATGTTATAAAAAGTTTTATCCATAACTTATAATAAAAGCATTGTGTTAAAGAAATTTCGGTTCAAATACATTTAATTACGCAATTTTAGGTAATAACGCGTATATAAATTACTCGTACATGCATTTAACTACTAAATTTTATGTGAAACCATGTGTATAAACGTTATAATTTTTTTGTAATTTCAAAAAAATTTACGTTATTTGAAAAGCGCATGGATTAGTTTAGAAAAAATTTAAATTTAATAACGAAAGTGCGTTAATATTTCGAATTAAAGCCAATAGCCGTAAGGCAAAAAAGAGTAAATAATTAACCCATGATCTAGAAAACAATAAAATTCTTGTTGCTGTAACGCAGAGGTAAACGTTCAACCAATTATAATGTAATCTAGGGCCAGTGAAAACAATAAATTCTCGGAAGTTGACAGCTGACGTAAGGACGATACGCCATCTAGAATAAACGGGAATAACACATTTGTCTTCGCGAACAAACAAAATGTGAATACGACACACTAGTGAGACCGCGAAAGTTCTCGAAACTAACGTCAGGAGAGGTTCACCTTTCTAATACCAATGGATGTTGAACGAGGAGTTCACTCTTGATTGAGCTTTGACGCTAACATATTCATGAGATTGTATAAAACGTCATATAGTTTAAAGTTCTAGCTGGCGTGTACAGTGCTTAGTAGTGAAAATTATTGTAATACATTATGGAAGACAGACGACTTGAAACCAAATATGAGCTATTGTAAAAGAAGAGTGTAACTTCAGTCGCCGACGTTGAATGTTCTGTATAAGCTTAAGCTGTTAACTATTTTATAAATGTGAGAGATTCTTTTGTATAAAAAAATTTTTTTTGACTGCATGTTTCTTGAGATTTCTGTGGTTCATTTCATTTTCGTAAATTCCACGGCATAATTTCTGTTGAGCTAGCCAGGTAAAAAGAAAGGACACGGTAAAATAATAATTTTATGTTTCTTATTACATCTTCATTAGTAGAATTTGCTGTATCCAAGTCACAGCCTTAATTTGTGGATTTCACCAAGTATTATGCGACCTATCACAGCAAATAAGTGACGACCAACGAGAAGCAAAATTACCAGCGCTCCGATACGGGGCGATCTATCACAGCAGTATATATATATATATATATATATATATATATATATATATATATACTATTATGCAGTTGATGATTTTTAGTGCAGTATCCATTCCCACAAGATCTTCATTAAAAGTCCACTACTTTACAGTATCTGTATTGCAAAATGATGAAGATAGATATCATACTGTTTTATGAAATAAAATTTCTTAAAAGTCTTAGATTATTAATTTTGGTACAACTTTGAAGATGGTAAATTATAATTATTTTATTAAATAAAATTTTGAAAGTCTATTTAAAAGATCGTTGGTTGGATACTGTATTGAGGTTGTGCAACAAAAGCTCTATTTGCAGTAACAGCAGTTTTTTGTTTCAAAATTTATTCTACAAACCTTTTCAACATCTCACGGTTACAATGGAATTTGCTAAAAACTCTTCCAACAATTTATTTTCAAGTCAATTTTATCAATAGAGAGTAGTTTATATCGACCAGTAATTTGTATCACATATGTACAACTATTTATTTCATATCACAACTATAAAAGCTTTAAACTAAAACATGCTGTAATTAAAGCTTCAATCAGAACTTGACTATCCACGACCACAAATTATATACATATTCACAACCGCTAGACTACTCTAAAACGTACCAAAAATTATGTGAATAACATTCCCGAAATTTCTTATTGTAATACATATATCTCTTAAATTAAAACCTTTGTACTTGTCAATCAAGCTCTTCTGAAAGAAGTTTCGTCGCAAAGCCTATCTCAACCACCCTTTGCGTACAAGCGCTGCGTTTACGTTCTAATGTAATTATTCGGGCCGCGGTGGACCCATCGACGCTACAGTATTATAATAATTAACTTGGTAAAAGTTCCAAGCTCTAAATCGAACAGACTATAATTGAAGCACTTTACAAATGTATTTGAAAAAATTAAATACGCACTTCTTCAATCATGTGGACACCACCAGTAAAAAAATTCAATAAAAGAGTAACTCAAGTTGTTTTGAGAACACTTTTTAGGATATTCTCTTCATAATGTAGACTGAAGTGAACCTTTCCTACATACAATTTACGTGTTGCTTTAAACACCTTTGATGACAGTCTCACTAAGTGGGCTGGTGATCTCTACAACACAAAGTGAACTATGACCGCATGACTACAACTTATTCTATTTATACTAAAATTAGAACTGTTCCACCGGAACTAATGCGTTGCCTGCTATCCTATTGGTTGTTAAATCAATAGGAAAAGTAGATATGGTAAAGCTATTGATACTTTATCACTATTTAAATTGTGTGTAACTACTTCAATTGTTTAAGCAGGGATGCATTAATATTGCTTTCAACAGTTTAGCATCTTCTACTTAAACGGGCTTTGCTTTCTACAGTTTAGCATCTTCAATTTTAACTGGATGGTCTTCCGTATTTTTAAAATTTGAAATGAATACTGTGTCTTTTAAATCTTGTTAGGACCTTTTTCTTAGTGTGCCCAGTATATCTTTAACAACATTCTAACTCTGAACAACTGACTTTTGTAACCTCTTTGTAGTTCTTTAACAAATCTATAACTTTGCTTGTATTACAAAAAGAAATTTTGAAATTAAGCAGTGCAAATATATTAACTAGACTAATTGTCGCACAATAAAAGGGAATTTTAACATATTTGACGTTATCATTAATAGTAGTCCGTTGTAAGGTCGTTGACGATGTTTCTATTTTTGTATATCGTCCGTATTAAAACTTAAATTAGCAGTTTCAAACCTTGGTAAATAGTATGTTGTAAAGGTTTACCTCCTGGCAAGGGCTTTGGTCTATTTTCACTACTGGAAGATATACCTTTGACATATTCTCAGATATTACAGACATTCCATGTCACATTTTTTGCTCCAGAAGGCCTAGAGTACAATTTTTGACCGGAAATCTAACCCCATCACCATCTTATTCCTATGACGCTAAATCCCACTCGGAAATTTCTATTAGCCTGCTCTACCTCTGCCTGATCCTAATGTCTTTATAAGACAAGGTTTTGGTAACCCGCTTGAATTCGACCTTTTGCCTAACGATTTCTTTCTTATCTAAAGCCCGCTGCACTGACAGTTATATTTACCCTATTCCATTCTCTCTTCTGTGCACATATATACTGAAGCTCACACACTCATGGTCACAAACACGCTCACACGCTAGTTCAAACTATCATCACACAGACACGGTTACTTTCGCCATCAACACACGTTCTGCTAGCTATAGGGCGACAAGGCAAAGGTGTAAAGCTCCAATCTCAGAACATGCATTTCTTTTTATTTTATTTATTTTGACGATTTATATTTATATTTATATTTCTCCATGTACGACTAGGGTGAGCCGCAGGCCTAGGTATAGTCAACAAGCAATATACGAATAACAAATATTTAAAAAATAATTCCGCAATATTAAAATTTCGTTAAGGGCTTGGTAGTTTTTGATTGGGCGTGACAATGATTGTTCGGAAATTTATGGCAATCCGAAATTGATTGTCATGCATAGTTTAATCAATCACTTGTAAATTTAGCGGTAACGTATTGTACTTAACCTAAAATGAACCGAGCAGCTTGTGGTTTTGATGAGTTTTGGTAAGTAGAACGATGACGCTTAAAGGAAAAGCTATTTCAGTACCAACATTGCATTATTTTACCGACATTAGGTTGTGTCAATAGCTCAAATACAGCAAAGGACAGCATTAGTCCGTATATTTTGTATAGCTGCATTGTATTTGAAAATCAGCATCATTTTACAGTATAATGGTTTTCAGATGTTTCGCACAAGTATACCTTTTCTATAACAAACGTATCTTCAACTACAGAATGTATCTAGAAATTGTCAAATCTTAGTAGTACAGCGAACGTATATAAACAACCCTTCCAAACATTTACCCAAGTGCTGGCATTATTTGCAACAAGCAAATTGCTTTTGTAAAGACATAACTTTGATAAATCTCAAAATATTTACAAACAGCTAACTGCTTGACTTTATAAGTTTTTTTATGTATTTACCGTACTAGCTTTGACGTTATTCAAAACGGGTGAGATATATAGAGCTTCATTGTGGCTTGAAGAATTGTGACAAAACCCATCTCATTACTTGACACTGCAAAGGATTGTTTTTCTCGAAATAAACCACAGGACTCCAACTGATTGAAATATTCTCAGTTATACTATCATTTTAGGAAGTTTACAATATTTTAAAGCAAGCTTCAGCAACGTTTCCGGCGGAGTTGCAAAAAGTGCAATTAATCTACAAAGTAAACTATACAAAACAGACATTTTAAATTATAAACTTATCGAACTTTCTGGGCGAAAAGCGACCTGCACATGATACCTGTCTAAAGCATTCTCCACGTTTTCTTGGCGTCGACTATAAGTTCTAAGACTATTAAAGTTCTAGCTTTGTAATTAAAATTATTTTCGTCTAGTAAATTAAACTTTAGAAATAGTTGGTGTTTAAAAACAAAATACCCGTCAGTACAAGCTTCTCAGTAAATTTTCCAGATAATCGAATTTTTAAAACAATTAGTTAGAAAACTTTCATCCAGTTTGGAAGCAATTTCAATATTAAAGCTCTTGAAACTTTCAATAAAGATATTACTTCTCAGCAAACTAATTGGAACAGAGGCAATAAATATAGCAACGAATATGACAGTCATAGAAAGGATGTGCAGGTATTCATTACTGCGAATCATTTGGTAATCTGTTTATATAAAGTATTAGCACAATGCAAGTTCAAAGATGAAAAATATAAGGTCCTGGACATTAAAAATATAACCCGATGAATGTACTCTTCCCAATATCAGTAAAGAAACAAACACTATTGCTGAAGGGACAGAAATCCAAGAGATGTGAGAGAAAGTAATGTTTAAAAAAGCTTTAATGTTAATGTATGGTACTGTGTCTACAGGGGAAATATTGTGGGTCCATTCTTTATCAAACACGCATTGATAACAAAACGTCATCATAATTACACACAAATGATTTAGCCGTGTATTTGGATGAAGTGCCATTGATCGTTAGGTAGCGTATGTTTTTCTAATAAGATGGTGCTTCTACTCATAACGCCAATTCTATTAAAAATTGTTTGAAAGAAATGTTTGCGCAAAATTGGATAGGTACTAATGGTCCAACTAAATGACTTCCTCGTTTTCCGGATTTAAGTCCACTAGGCTCCCTTTTTGTGGAGACTGAATTGAAAAGTAAAGCCCTTATTACAGTGTCCCAAACTGCAAACGAATTAAAAGACCGAATTATACTAGTTGTTGCAAATTTTAGCAAGCAATCACTAATTCGAGATGTTAAGAGTGTCGCGAAGCCTTGTCAGCTGTGCACAGACAATAATGACTCACGTCTTGGTAATATTCTTACATTTTTAGTTAGGTTCAAGGATTCATGTGTATTTTACGTTCTGACTCACACAATCGTTTTTGAATCCCTCCCAACAATTTTCTCATCTAACCCTAGGCAAAGTTTAGGCATTTGAGAAATACCTAAAAAGAAAATTATACCATACCATTAAGAAAAATTGCACTTTCAACGTTAAAAAGACTTTTTTCATCAATTTATAGCTAAGAACGTCTTATTTAACAATGCATATGGTGTGTTGAAGTTAAAAGGTGTTTATAGTTCGAAATTGTTTTGAAAAACGCTCTGTATATGTATTGCTGTAGATAAACTTCTAGACTCGATTATCGCCCCACGTTTGGCCCAACATAAAAGTGCAGTGGAAGTCTCTAAAGTATCGGGATCGCCTTCCAGGTCCCAGCGTTGTTGGGCCGACATAAAAATTTTCTAAAAAAATTTAAAAAAATCTTCCGATACCTCTGGAACGCCTCCTTATTTCTGCATACTCCAGCTAGCTCTAAAATCTGCTTCTTCCTAGATACTTACCACCCTAAGTTCACTTTTTCTCACATATACATTCAAATAAAATTACCACTCAAATAATGCAACGTCTACGTACAACCTTTTTATTCATACATATTAAAAAGTTTTCATTACCAAGAAAATATTTACACATTCGTATATACAGCTTCATAAAATGTTACAATCTCAATCCTTAAGCTTTTAAAATTTCATGATTTCTATTTATTTTAACAGTTTATTTCATACGAGTAGATGGGCCCGTCGTGAAACCCTAAATTGACTTTTATTCTGGTCTAGGGTGAGCTCAGTATAAACCCAGTTACTCTAAATGCCTAAATACATCGCATCTTTGTTCAAAACAACCTTAAAAACCCGTTTACTCCTTACATTAAAATTCTTAAGTCACTTATTAACTCTTTTAAATAATAAATACCAATTGTCCTATACATATACCCCTTCAAATGAGTTTTATGGTCATAAAATACACTCCCAATATGTCAAATCACTCAAGCACAAAATAACAGCACAAAATGTTCAAGCAAAAGCAAGAGAAATTTATTTCGTTACCTGGAGTAAGCTTTTTCCATACTCAATTCTGAAGATGTTGTCCAAAAACCGCGTCGTTGCATCCATACACTTTGCTGTTATACATAGATCAAACCCATTTCCACTCGCTATCCGAATCTCTGCAGCCGCCTTCAGAGTTTCTACTCCGATAACTGTCTCGACCAAGCTTAATTTTCTGCAATTACTAAACCTCAAACACTCTCGTTCCAAAAACTTCTAATCTTGCTTACTTTAGTACCATTCTTCCATTAGTTTGTTGAGTGTAGTAGCAGCACCGTCTACTAACTAGCACCGACTTGTGCACTTTACACGTTTAATAAACAATCGACGTAATGTACTAACACCGCTTTATACACTTTTAAGTTAGGATGTTGCGTTACAAGCTAAGCGAAGTAAGAGAGAGTAAGAGTAAGAGAACTTTACCGCGTCTCCAAGTGCATTATATTCTTCAATACACCCCTCTTTGTAACCTATTTCAGTCGAAAAGCTCATTTCATTATAACTGATTCTAAAAATTTTGTACGTAACGGACTTATACAACCGAAAATTCTTATTCCACCGCGCTTTTAGCTTGAAAACTGCTGAACCAAATATAACCGTCGTGAGCTTCTTAAAAATTTCTAGCATTCGACCAATCAGACACTTTTCCCCCCATTATCATGTCCAGCCTTTAGTTATCTTTCCTTGTTTATACCATATTTGCTGTCCCTTTTAGAATTCCACTCTAGCAACAGAAAATCGATATTGTGATTGACCTTCAAACCTGCCGCGTACTTTAAACGAGTGTTTTAGCCAACGTTTATTATACGTGCTCTCTATCTGCTTTACACTACGGATATTCCGTTTTACTTTGCTTTTAAACCGTCTCTTGTTTTAGTAGCTTTTGTATCGACCGTTAAATACAATTCTACAGAATTCTGTTCCAACGTTCGTTTAAGGTTCCTTGAACTTGCTATTTATCTGTCAGGTCTTTCTATGAAGCAACTGTCCGTTTGAAACGTATTTCCAAGTTTTAGAGTTTCTTAGGATTTGTATTTAACGAACGTTTAGTTTAGCTAAATGGAAAATATGCGTTTACATTATTGATTTTATATACCTAAAAACTCTGTTTACTATCCGATGCGCTTGATTTAAAAATATTAAAACTAATTATGCACATCCATGAGTTTCATGTACTACAAAGCTCCTACACGTTATGCAAATTTAACGTTCCGATTCAGAAATACAAAAATATGCTATTATCCGTCCGTTTTCAATGTCAAAACTAATTAATTTGGCGCGTAAATAAATAATCCCTATTTCCTATATACCCAGTCGTTACAAATTTATTTTCTTGACCTATTTATCTCTCTTAATCTATAATTTCCACGACAATGTATATATTGTAACAAATGGCTTATCACAATATTTTTGTATCAAAAGTTTTTAGTATAAATATTTTAGCCAATGTAGCAATTTGAGTTTTGAAATCTTATTTCAACTATTTGCACAATTCAAAACTTACAATAAATTTCTCATAAATTATTAATAATAAAATTTGCTAATTATTTCCTAAGAATTTAACTACATTGTTGCAATCATGCATGGCAAGGAAGTTGGTCAACCCAAACACTCATAATGCAGGATGTGCGGTGTCATAATTGCATCACCTTGTACTTTCTACGAAGGAAACATGATTGAATTTGAGCATCATAGAGGGTGATCCAAAAGGACCACTCTTGGCAGTAGTTAGTGTACTTTAGTCGCGAGTGGTTGGGCACTGATCAGCTCTCTTGACATGATGTAAGTACTTGCTTGTATTTTCTATTTAAATGTAACTTTATGTATTATTTCATATGTAACAATGTAATCTTTATACTTCTTTCTTATGTAACTCTTGATATGCCGCTCACATGCTTAGAACATAATAAACTGGATAAATTTGATTGTTTAGTCATTATTGTGCTGTCTGCTCTGATTTTGATGTATACAATGGCAATAGTAGCATATGCTTTAAGATCCCATGACTAGGACATTTTATCGTCCCTGGTCTCAGCACGTAGGTCCTCTCGTTCTACGCTACCCCCTTCTTTACCTAAAAAACCCCTACGTTGCATGTGGTGGAGACACCGGGCAGTAGGTGGGTGTGGTTGAGCACTTTGTAAATACACCGATTGTGTAGAATACGGACTAGATGCCGTTTGTCCAAGACCATATGGGTATTGGGAGAATTGGGTACGGCCTTGTGAACTTAATACTTGTGCTTGATCCAACTGAAAAGCTCCATAAAGACCAGCTGTTTGTGCAGCCTGAATTTGTGGAGACGAATTAAAAAGAACGGTTGGTGGAGAGGGAATTGCAGATATTCCATACTGATTGCTCGCTCCAAGATTGGGCTGATAACCAAGGTTTGATTAGATGTAAACTGCTGAGGAGGCTGTCCAATGTTCACTCCACCACTAAGTACTGGTGGCATTGGAGGAGGGGATAGAGGATGCCCAACTATGCCAGGTCCAACAACAGCAGAATGTTGAGGATGTGTTCCAGCAATATGAACAGTTTGGCCACCACTACTTACTTGTTGAGTTGGTTTCACCTTGCATACATTGGTTGTATTACTGGAAGTATTTTGATTGGGGGAAGTAGGATACGTCATCAATGGTTTCAGAATTTTTAGCAAACGCAGTCGAGGGATCCAGGGTATTTGAATCTGTTCCAAACGAACTAGAAAAGGTTGTGTTTTGATCCTCCTGGCCCACAGAATGTTCAATTCCGCCAGGTGCATCTTCCCATACACTCTTTACTGAAGCAATTTTAAAATTTAATGTATCAGTAGTTGAAGCACACAATGTATTATTACTAGTACTACTTATGGCATGCATTGATCTGGACAATGCTGAACTTTTTGGGCCTTTATCGTCTGTTAAATGAGAAATTCCAGACTCAAAAAAGTCCATCTTCATGTCATTTATGTCAATTGGTTCGGAGTGTTTCTCATTTTTGTTTAATAAATCTCGTATACCCGGCTTGTTGAATGATGACATCACTGTTTGATCAACAACAGATTCATTTGTGCTAGGTTTCTCAGAACGTGATGAGCGTGAACCAGGAGCAGTCTTGAATTGTGCAAATAGTTGAAATAAGATTTCAAAACTCAAATTGCTACATTGGCTAAAATATTTATACTAAAAACTTTTGATACAAAAATATTGTGATAAGCCATTTGTTACAATATATATATATATATATATATATATATATATATATTGCCGAGAAACTCTGCTCTAAATTAGTACTCTCTCAAAAACATACAAGCCCCAACGTTGAACCGTCATAAGAATGCTGTGGAACTCGGGTAAAAGCCTCAACAACAAAAATATATTCCAAAATTTTATTAAATTTTTAAAACTCGAAAATTGCTCATAAAAACAAATTTTCAAAAATTACATAATTCAAAAAATATAATTTCTTACCCGTTTTCCTCTCTTCCTCAGTTGAATTGCTTTCTTCAACTGCTTCCGGCTAGCTCAGTTGGACCTCCTTTTGGATATCTATATTCACTCTCATATTCTATTGTTCATGCACACTCCCAATAAAACCACAAAATACAACAAACATACAGTCTTTTATTTTTCACTATTTACAAATAAAATTCAATATTATCCACATTTCAGTGGTCAAGTTACACCTTAATAAATCCTATTTTGTAATGTCCTGGATTTTAATTTAAATTATCAAACACAAAAAATGTACCCAGAGTAAACGGGCCCTGAATAATACCTTATTTCTCATTCCTTTTATATAATTTATTTTAAATCTAAGTAAACTCTGGAGTATGGTGAGCTCATGATAACCCAGTTAGTAATGAATAATGTATGCCCTTATACTTTGCATACTCTTACAACAAACAAAAAAAAACACCCATGTACTCTTCACAAATTGTAACTTCCTGATGGAACGTTCATAAGCTTTATATACACCTTCAGATTTCTTTTTACATACCATAATAAAGTTAGTTATACGTATTATGTTCAATACGCAAAATAATGCACAATACCTTCAAAATCGCTCTCATACGTCACTCAATATTCATAGTTTATAACCACAATTTCAAAGCGTTACCTGGAATTTCTAGAAGATCTCTGCTCCGTGGACGATGATATTTGTTTTTTCTGCTTTGCAGGCCGCTTCTAGCTATTAGTAGAAGAACCCCATGTAAGTTGAGCTGCTAGCGCTGCTTTCACGGTGTATCCAATTTCCAAATCCAAATTAATTATACATCTTTCACAATTATTTACTTTAATCCACATTACTTAACGTCACGACACGAGCTTGTTAAAAAAATTATAGGTGATACCTCAATTAAAAAATGTAATCTCGGCACACAAACCACGTATAAATTATAAGGCTAACACCATGCAATATAATTTAAAATAATTTTATTTTACTTACAAACTCGTGATAGCTTTCATACGTCGTCTGAAGCGATCGAAATATTAAGGGGCTTCACCATGTTTTCGAAAAGCATTTATACAACTTAGGCCGCCACCTCCTGGCCGCCTTTCATCCGAAATCCTCATCTACAACAACACGTTCTTAAAATTCTGAGCTCAACCGATTTCTAAGTCCGCAAATTTCAGTGCGTCGTTACGATATTTTCTGAAAATTAATAACACTATGCTTGTATTTGTCTCGTGTCCAACTAACTATATCGACCAATCGTATATTTACTGACGTTCTACAACTCCCGCCTATCTCACGCTGTCCCTTGCTTATGCGTTTTTACGTCTCTTTCTAACCTGGTTTGAGTGGTAGAAAATCGATATTCCAGACCATCTGCTATCTAACCCCACGCGGACTCCTACGTGCTTTAAATCACCCCTCGTTAGTATTTAATGCGAACACATTCGACGGTTTACCGATATTCTTTGAAACTTGTAGCTTTATCAACAAAAATAATTGGAAGCTGACATTTACAAAACACGCAGGTGTTTAGTTTTAAACGAACGTTTTAACACAACACTTATACGAGTTGGATTTCAGCGTATTTCAACCTCACCGATATATTTGTTTGTTCGCAACGCGTTTCACCTTGGTATTATTGATTTTTACACGCTTTTATGCATATTATACGTAAATAACCGTTCAATTAAACTCAATTAAATTAATAAATTAATGGCATTGGCTTCTACCATTTATTTTCTTTACGAACCTAACTAAATTTTATTCATTATTTGTAAAATTTTCGTAATACCTGTTACTTAAAAATGAACTAACTGGAACAGGGTAGCAAAGTTGTAATGTTTAATACAGAGACATTATCACCTAGTATCACCAAGCTTACAATTTGTGTCTTCGTGTCGTTTCATCTGAAATCGCAGGTTTTAGCAATAGTCGGCACGGAGGAGATCCGGCTAAACTGCTTTTTTCCATAGCTAAAAGTTATAATTTAAAAGAGAAGTTTAATGAGTCTTAAATTAATACAAAGTAAAAAAGAATTAATGGCAAGTGACTCGATTTCAGCCACGAGGGCATACTGTCGACGCGTTTCGCCTTAATTGGAGCTCATCAGGACAGGGGTAAAGTTGTAATATTTAATAGAGACATTATAGGAAGTACAGTACCACGTAGCTCACAATTTGTGTCTAAGAACCTTTAGCTGGATGGTATCACACGCACAAATTTAAAAGCCACAGGATCTAGTAAACAGCTCGATTGAAATTCCCAATTAAGTTGTATAACAATGGTCCAGGGGTTTTATTTTTCACAAATTGCAGAAATTAATTCGATTCTAAACCCCACGCATTCGAAACTGAACCCAGAAGTGAATAATTTCAAAAAATTTTTAATTTTTGATCCTCAGCAAACGATTTTTGGTTCAAATTAGCAAACTTTTTAATGGAATAGCTTTGGGGTAGCTATTTCACGATATTGTTTTGTTTAAAGTATAGAGGATTTTTATGTAATCTTTCATACCGATTTACAGAAGCCTCAAGATTGTTTTATTCCGTGCAATGAATCTCGTTTAATTTCGCTCTTCTTGTTTCTGGTGGGCGTTCCGGCTTACGCGTGCTGTCTTTGCTACGACCTCATTTCCGAACTGGGTTTCGATGCGCATTGCGAAGGGAAGTAATTTATGAATCGTAAATGGTAGAAGGCGAGGTCAAGTATAAGCATCTGTGATATCGATGTAAATTTTGAAGAATGTGAAAGGTGATGGCTTTGTTTTTCGCCGTTTTTCAGTTCTGATACCTTGCTTGTATATTAAAGCGCAGAAAGTGCTTTAGCAGCTGGTAATTTTTTACCGTTTAGAAGTCGTACTGATATGTGCTATTGCTATCTTCAACATCTTTGACTCCAAGCCGTCAAGTTTCTTGGACATTTGTAGATATTTGCAGGCGATAGCAGGTACTATTAGTAAGAGGCTGCTTCACTAATTTCTAGACAAAACAAGTTTAGAGTGGTGTTAGTCCATTAACGCCCTTCTATCTTAGTACATGACGATATATTATTACAAAATCATACAGCAAATATATTTTCTGGTAATTATCCGCTTCACAAAAAAATTTTTTGTAAGATTAAGAACTTATTCTAATTGAGTTACAAATATTTAAATACTTTTATTAGTTACAAACAAAGAAAATTTCAAATTATATACTTGGGAAAAAGCGCTTATCAACACTCCATTTCCGTTATCATCAACGGTATTAAATACTTCCTGGTTCTATCTTAAAATTACACTAAAATTCCAGTTTATTAAACTGCATTTATTGTTAAAACCATCAGTTGTGATCTTCTACCAAGGTTATCCATATTATTTTAAATCTCCAATTGACGTTAGAACATCGGTTCACATGGTGCATTTTTATTGTTAATTGTGAAACGCCGATGAGATTGAATACAAATCGTTCAAAACGTATTTGTTTCAAATCGTAAAGTAATTTAGAGCTTGCAACCCTTCTTTGAATCTTACATGTTCGATTTACTTAAGAATGAATGAATAGTAACTCAATCATGAGTGCCGAATACTGAATTTCGAATGAATCGTTTATTTCAGTTCCGGTTTATATATTAAAACAAAATCAACACATTATGTTCCAAATTTTTCCCGATCGATTTCGAAGGATTAATCTCCCCGAATCATGTAACGTTGACGAGAAAGTTGACGGTCAATGATCTAATTAATGCAAAAGTATGATATATTTCTATCGTAAAGCGTCGTCTACCCTTTTCTACTGCACGAATTTAATGGGCGGTCTCATTCTCTGTAATACTTATGGCTATTAAACCGCGTTATCTCATCTAACTTTTATGGAATTTTAATAACCGCGCAATTCCTTGTATCGGACGATTGTTCATTTACGGGAAATAATTGGCTTTTAAAACAATTTAAAAAAAATTACGTATTCTATTATTAACTAACCTAAAATTCTAGAATTAATATATTTTGTTTGAAACTCATAAAGGTTATTTGAACGAAAATGAATATTTTAAAATGATATATCTACACGCGGATGTTGATCACATAACTAATTAAAGCTAGTTAGTACAAAAATTTGCAAATTAAACTTTAGATTTTCTCATGAAAAAACGCATGTAAACATGGTCGATTTAGAAGTCGTACGAGGGTAGCTTATTTACTATCGAGAAATTGCAAATACGATATTCAACACTGCTCTTCAATTTTGACTTTCTAATAGCTAACATTGTTGATTGCTATAAACACCAACATACACGCTTTTTTGGCGTTGCACATGTTGCATTTATTTTAATTTGTATTCCTTGAGGTAAGGTAAGGATCAAACCACCTAAATTTCTCTCAGAAGTTTAACTATGTTATGTTGTTATATCCGTACTAACCGTAAGTACCTCTGGAAACTTTCGTACCAACTCTGAACTCTGCTTCAGCAGGATGAGAGTAACAGGGGGTTTCCTAGTAATACGGAAATGTCACCACTCAACTCAAAAGTTTTACATAAGCAAGACCATTTTATGTAAAGCTCGTGGTAATACTCTTAAATAATTGGAGCATATCATTTCAGAAAACAAACGCTGCAGATAACCGAATACATTTTTAACGCTATATCAAAAATAGAAATAGATTGAGGTCAGTGGATGTTTCCTCCCCTGTCAAGTAATAAAGCTAATGTTTTGTTAATGGCTATATAACTACTAGCCCGATTTGTATTCGTCAATAGGCTCTATTATTTTCATAGAGTATGTTTACACATAAATCTTATTTTATATATTATATATATATATATATATATATATATATATATATATATATATATGGCGACCACGTTGAGCGCCATAGAAAATTGATATAATAACGCCGTACTCGGTGTTCTAACGTTTTACTTAACGTCAGCACTCTGTGTTCTCACTTCAATCTTACTAATTTTATTATTATGCTATTATTATGCCCTTTTTAATCTACACAGAGTGCACAACGTTACAATGATCAATTTTTTTTTACCCCTTTATGATTATCTATTTGAATTGAGTGAATGAGTGAAAATAATAATTACAATTTTTGAAATTCTTTAAATACACTCCTTAGTCAATCAATTTCATATGTATCATTTATCAAAAAATTTATATACTTTGAATTCAACCTAAACTCACTAAAAACTACCTCTTTACAAAAAATCTGAAACGTTCTAGACCTCTTTATGATATGTTACCTAAGTTTAACGTATGCAACGTTTCTTGTTGACTTCATTACAAGTTTTGTATAAATTGTATAAATTCAGTATTAAAATTTAAATAGAAAAATATTTAAAAATAAATAGATCTGACCTGTGAAATGTTTTGTGTGTGTTGTGGATCAACACCACTTTGTTGTCTTTAATCGAATACCAGTGCTCTGCTTTGTTGAACCAGTATTTGAGTATAGTTACCCCTTGTTTTCAAAAATCTCTTTGTGCTTCTTTGTTTTATATCTGTCTGCAAATGCTTTGAATCTCTTCCCTCAAATGCTTTTGACGCAGCTTAGAATTGTACCAGAATTGTACCAAAATCCAATTGGAATTGTCCCCTTAGAATCCAGAAGTATTATTGTCGACATTGACTTAAAATATTGTGGTCGACACAGACTTGAAGTGTCCAGTATTATTGTCGACGCAAATTTTAAATGTCCAGTACTATTGTCGGCGCTGATTTGAAATATCGTATCGACCCAGATTTGAATTGTTCGGAAATATACCAGCAATATAATTGTCGACACAAATTTGAAGCCGTTTTCTATTAAAAAAAACGGCAAAAACTTTTCGTAATTGTTGCACGATTTTCACTGTAGCTTGAACTTGATATTCTATTGTACTTTATTTATTTTACGTGTGGATTTTTGGTTAACAGTGTTGCAGCTTTGACGTGCATCAGTTGTCAACTGACCCGCCTTATCACAGAATGGGTGTTAAATAGCATTTTCCCACTACATGTGGGCTTGGTTTTCAAGCAGTTCTGCAGATTATCTCAACCAACCAGACCCCGTTTTCAACATTCCCTGCATTTTGAAGTGGTTTCCAATGTAATTAATTCGGATTTCCGTGTAATGGTGTTTATGCTATTGATACCTTATTATTCGTTATTTTTGCCATGCGTTGTTTTGTATAGATATCGCCTTATGGATAATTGTACAAAATAAGTGATGTAACTTTAATGCTGTTTTTGTTCATGTATTTTTGCATTTTTGAAACTGCGTTTTCTTATCAAAATGCTCATCTTTTCAGCGTAATTGCATAAAGCTTTGTTAGCTTTTGTCTACTCTACTGCGTATTTGTTTTATAGCTAATTAGAACACTTCTCAACGCGTGTTTAATTACATGTACTATCACTTCTTCTGAATACGCGTTCTATTGTTGAAAGAATATTCTTACTGGCATTGCTTAAAATTAATAGCGGTCTATATACAGAGTGTTGAGTGCTTACTATCTATATAATGTATGAATTACTTATTTTTCTGCTGAATACGCGTTCTATTGTTGTAAGATATACTTACTTACATTGTTTACAGTTAACTACGGTCTATATACAGGGTGTTAAATGCTTGATATTTATATAATGTACAAATGGCCTATTTTTCTGCTAAATAAATGCAGTTTTCTGATTCCTATTGCTATTTATTGTTACTACACGACGCCTACTACTCAATACACCCCTAAACAACCCCTTATCACAGCAATATATATATATAACAAAACAAGTTATTTGCGGTTCGCAATAAGGAATTTGTGTAGAACACAATAAAAAATAAGATGTGTCTGTAAACAAACTCTTATGAAAATGGTAAGAGCCTATTGACGAATACAAATCGAGCTATTAGTTGTATAGCCATTAACAGAACAATATATATGCATATGTATATATATATATATATATATATATATATATATATATGTATATTGCTATTATAAGAGCGTAGTTTAAGCATAGATTAAGTCATAGGGGCTGTAGGATAAATATAAGTAACTTTAACTTTAAGAAAAACAAATAATTCCATCAATTATAGGAGTTAATCGACTATTCTACAAAAAGTTAATTGCGAGGACACAGTATATAAAAGATATTTGATTAAATGCATGAGAGAAGCTCCTTTAGTAATAATCCGATAACATTTAATTAAGATTGTAATGTGTGCGTCGTATAAAATGTTTATATATAATTTACGAGTAAAGATAAGATTTTAGAAGCAACTAATTGCAGCAAATAAAATTATTGGGAAACATAGATAAATTGGCATCCAAAATATTTAATAATTACGTCGAAAATGTCAACGCATCTATATGCAAACGCATCTTAATACGTCACTGAATTATGTGACTAGAAAGAACACATTTGTTCAGAAAACCAACATTTTGTAACAAACAAATAAACACCAAGCGGTTCAATTATATGATAAATCTTGGACTTTAATTGACAAACCTTGAATACGTGACTGGATAAAAGCTATGATTGGAAATACTAACAAAATACTGTTATTTAACAGAAAGCTTACGTGACCGAGAAAGCATTTCGTCGAAGAATTAAACCAGGGAATTTGAGGAAATGCCGAGTTTTGCCAGATAAGGTAAAGTACAAGCCTTGATCAATAAAAACGCTAATGAAAACGATTGGTGGAACGGGCTTATGAATACAATAGGAAATGAATAAACACGCAGTTCATATTCAACCAGGCATAAACTATGTTAAAATGCAGTATAAAGTTACGTAATTAATTAGTAAAACAAAATTCAGAATAAGTAAAGTTTGAAAGTGAAAAATTGTGCGACGAAAATAAGTCGATCTACAAATAGACGCAAGTTAAACAATTAATTAAAATTAAAAACAGGGCTTTTTTTATTGGGACGGCTTATATTGGAGATAATTCTTTATTGGAACGGCTTATATTAGACGGCTTATAGTATTGGGACGGCTTTTTGCTGATGCCATCTTATTAAGACGGCATTTTGTTGATGCCATTTTGGGTTGTGACGGTTTTTGTTAAGTCAATGTTCATGTCGAGATTTAAGTCTTAACGCAAATCTTAAAATACGTCTGAAGGAAATGTACCAGAAATCAAAAGTGGATAATTCTGGCCAATAAGTAAAGCGGACACAACAAGATATGCAGAACACAGACATTATGAGTGAACTTCAGTGACCATTCCAGGTTAGCGATTTTCAAACATTTTATTTAAAGACTGTTTCAAATTTAATATTTGTTATACATTATGTATTTGTAAAAGTCATCAAAAACGTCATTTGAAAATATGAAAACAGGGTGAGGCATCTCAGAACGTTCGAAGATACTTGAAAGTAATTAAAAGATATTTTGCTGGCTTTCAGAAAAGCATAAATTTGGTAAATATAAATATTTTATACAAGGGAAAATTTTGAGGTTACACAACATTGTACATTTTGTCAATTATTATATTGTGTTATTTTGAACTGCTTTATTTGAATCCATTTAAAGGGTAAAATACGATTTATTCAGTGAGTTAGTCGTGGTAAACAAATAAAATATAACGTACAACATTGGGGCATAAAGGAAATCAAAGAAAAATGCACATCAAATATAAAATGCACAGCAATTTAACGACACCCATCGTAGGGGCTTGAAAACCAAAAAAGGCTATATTACAGCAATAAAAATGGTACGCCCAATCATGGAGCAAATTTCATAGCAATATATATATATATATATATATATATATTATATATATATATATATATATATATATATATTTATATATTTATGTACTAATCAAATTTTACAGGGTGATGAATAAGTAATCATATTAATTTATAAAGCAAACGAAACTATTAATAAATACTCAAATGACCGTGAAAAGAACGTAAGAATGTAAGATTTAATTTTTAATTACGTACGGACGAAAATATTTTAAACTACAATCGAGTAGTACATCGTTTTGTATATTAATATTGCAAACTGCATCCTATACAGAGCACTTTATGCCACTAAATGAAAGTATTTTCTTGTTTCAATAAGAGCTTGAATTTATATAATTTTGGACTAACCGGATACGTCATTTCATATTTCTTCTTTTTTCTATGTTGTTTTTTGCTCTGACTAGAAATCTGTATTTATAACCATGCTCCTTCTGAGTAGAATGACTTAACTACTTCCTTGCGTTTTACAATTTTAAACATTAACTTGAAAAGTTATTTTAATGTTTGGTATGACATTTTTTTTTTTATTTGCAGAACAACTGCAATATTGCAACCTTGCGATTCGGCTAGAACAACTGTTGGGTGTTTGTATCCCAGCGGAAAGTATCCAGCAAATTGGGTAAGTTATTTAAAAATTTAAATTATTACTTTAGCGAAATAGTTATACTCCTTATTTATTGAAATTCTATTATAATTTGCTGGAGATACCTAAATTTGTCTATTGTTGAAAACAGTCTGAAAGTAAAGCACTAATCTGCAGTTATTGATTGTCTACTCACTTGCAATTTAGTCTGGTACCTGTTACGGCTAAAATTAGTGTTACGTTACAAATTTAGATTCTTGTGGTAGGAGTGGGTTCCACGTAACGATTTTATGGGTGCACTGACTAACTACTGTGGTGTGAGAGTAGGTTCCAAGGCAGAAAATACTAACAGTAATAAAAGTAATAGAAATAATAAGCATTTGAAATGGCTGAAATACAAATAAACTGTTACAATATTCACTTACTCTGAAATGCTTTTTCTACAGTAATAATTCAGGGACGCAACACAGTTTTGTCGCAGTAATCACTTTCGATATTTTTCTTGCACGGAAGACGATTATTTCAAATAGATCTCCTTTGCTTCTTGTGTCCTAAATATATCATATTATACGTTACCTTTTTCCCTTAAAAAGAATCCATTAAATTTTGTCATATCAATGAAATTTTTAAGATAAAGCGCATCTGTTAAATACGACACCATCATCAAGGTGGCTGAATATCCTTTCACAATTATCTAATTTTTACCTACTTGATAAGTAGCTGCAAATAAAGTTTAACCTAAATTCATATTCTGTTAAGAAAACATAATTGCAATATGAATGCACATATTTTCGTAATAAAAGCTTAATTTCTCTAAAGAAAAAATATGAAATCAGTAATTAATACCATTACACCATTACCCCCATTCTCCATATTGATACTCATGACGTTCTAAATCCTATTGCTAGACATGCCCTTAATAACAGTGCATGGAAAACATTTAATTACCAACCTGCGCGTTTATCATTCCATTGCACATTCGAAATACTACGTTTTAATTCGTTAATTAACATTTCAGTCAAAAAATAAACCCTACCTTTAAAATACACATGTACAAAATTATAAATTGTAAACATAAAAATTCATATGTTACTTGCCGTTTAATTTCCAATATATCTATAAATACGAGTATCTTAAGAAACGCCAACACTTCAACTTTTTATCTTTTCAACTAAAACAGCTCTCGTAATACAACACAAAATCTAAAATAGTTTTGAGGCGAATTCTCAAGTTCCTACCCTCTTTACCTGAGAATCACGGCGTTAACTCCACAAACGCGTGACTGAAGTATACCATGTTTTTGTAGTTATAAATATTAGTCAAACACCGTTCTTTTCCCTACAGTCTGTGTTTACATCTTGAAGGTGTTTCTTTTCAACTTTCAAGTTAACTTTCCATTCAAGCCTAATTCTTATATAGTGTATTTCCTTCTTGTTATGCACGTTAATTGTGGTCAAAGTTCCGATTACACAATGTAGTATATTTCATCTATGCTGAGCGAATGGATACTGTCATGTTAAATACGTAAAGATCATGTACGTTGATATATGGTTATACATAAACTTAAATTTACCTAATATTGCAACTGTGCATAAATGTATAAAGTATTATTATTCTAACCTGTTTTAAAATTTGTCTATATCGAACGACAAGAAATATAAATTCCGATATGTTAAGCATTAGTTTCCAATTAAACTTTATACTATACATTTTAATATAATTATATTCTTCTTAAGAAATTTTAATTTTAAATTTGACTAAGAGTTTAGCAACTCGCATAAAAGTATAATTCGTATTTTTAATCCGTGATATAAATGTTTTATTCAAATTTTAAGTAAAGTGAATTGTATTAACTGCACCACATCATTCAAAGTATAGTTCAAAAGAATGTTTTATTAAACTATGCCATAAATATATAAAGATTCGTTTACTGGCAAAAATATTGCAAAAATTTGTTAACAAATAATGTACATGTATCATATTATAGAAAACAGAAACATCATTGATAAAGACCATCTAGCGACGGTCGAAACGTCTGGTTATAAGTACAAAATAAACACACATATAATGTAAATTATTTACTTATTTAAACCTTTTAATATTTCTAATATTATTATATAAAAGAATGTTAAGAAATACCAATCGAATATTATATATATATATATATATATAAATATATATATATATTGCTGTGAAACATACAAAAAGCCTCTTGAATTGGACACCAAGATTTGCTGCGATTCTCGCCCTGTTGAATCGCCTCTTTCCTCTTTCCGCTTCGGCTGCTCACCTAGATAACTTTTATCCTCATTCATAAAAAAAAACACATTCCTACCATAAACATCAACGTTAACTCTATTTACATCAATATTCACAATATATTAAAATTTCAAAATTAAACTTCAGCATAAATTTCAGTATCATAAAATTTCAAGTTTAAATTTGTCATCAGTTTTAATTTGCATCCAGAATTAAAGTCCTGGTAGGATGCCTACTAATTAAGTTACAATATGTGCAGACCTAAGTCTGAATAAAAAGAGAGCATCTCCCACCCCTTGACGTTAATTAAACAGGTTAGTCTAATTGAGCTCAAAGACAGACCCAAATTTGCATCATAATCAAGAACATAAACTGCTAAATACTCCTTTCTATTTAAACAAGAAAATTTCACCTTAAAATTAAAACTTTGTTGTTAGTACAAATTCACTACTGCCCATTTTTTTAGCAAACAAATTATAAAGTTGTTCAACACACACCAAAACATCAAAAATCGAACAACAAAGCATAAGTTACCTGAAGGTTAATGCACTCGTGGCTCCAATGTTCATCGTCCTTTGTTAATCACACCATTCCAACTGGGTTATGTTTACGACTTCTCAGGAACGCATCTATGTATATCTAAATCTCGTTTTGTGGATCCAATCACGATTACGAATAACATTTGATTATTAACACCCCCGAAAAATAGCAAAGAAATTCATAATTCTTTCACGCTATACCCAAAACTGCCTACTTTTGTTTATTCATTTATCGTTACAAATTTGGATAATTGATACAGTAATACTCGCAAATATAACTAGACTTTATTACCTTGTATCTTCTTTTCTAAGTGCACTAATGCATAATAACTTGTATCGTAGCACGTAAAGAGCAAACTGTTTTAAAGTATTCAATAATCACAAAATATAAGAGCAAACTGTTTAAAGTATTGAATCAAAATCGAAAATCTAAGAGACAAACTGTTTAAAGTATTAAATAAAACCGAAAATCTAAGAGAGCGAAACTGTTTAAAGTCCGGGTTTATATAATAGCTCGCCTGTATGTCGGTTTTGTCCCGCGACGGCCAGTTTTTAAAATTTCGCATACTCTGTTCCCTTTCGACGGTCAGGCACAGCGATTCTCCTAAATTTGCACACGTCCAAGTTGAAAATCTAAGAAATTTCCACACGACACGCAACGCGTCTGCAAACAACTAACAAATTTTATACAGAATTTGTTATGTTTACACCTCTCATGTTTGCATCTTATTTCCACCAATCGCAAACCCAGTGACGTTGCTGAAATCCATCCTTTTCTTATTCGTGTCTCTGCCTTGCGCGTTTTATTTGTCTCCCTCTACCCTGGTCTGAGTGGTACAAATCGATATTCTTTATTATGGGCTATTTCAATCCACGTGGACCCGCGACGTGACTTACTTGAGTTAAATAACCCCGTATCTAGCCTTCCCGTTAATATAAGCTATGGTGTATCCGACCGTTTCCAATATACCTAGAATCTGCATGTTTATCCATTCAAATTTATTAGAATTTGACATTTAAAAGTTTGCAGGTGTGCGCTTCTAATAAATGTTTTAAATATAATCCTCCGAGCTTTGTTTTCATGATATTTTAACCAATCTTGGATTTTCACAGGCTTTTGTGCTTATTATATCTCAATAATCGTTCAATTAACTCCAATTAAAATAATAATGAATGGCATTGACTTCTACCCTTTAATTTTTAGCGAATACTAATTAAATATTAATTATTTGTACACTTTGTTTAATACCCGTTACTTAAAAATTGAATTAATTAATATAAATTTTGCACGTAATTTCTATTTGTTTTTTTACTTGGAACAATTAAATTACATACGCGTTGAGCATTTTAATTCTGCTTCTTTTTATAGAAAGCGTCTAGTGAATAATTTAAATCCCTTATTTTTAATGAAACGAATAAATTTTTATGCTTTACGGTTTTAATAACGCGTATTATCTAATAAAATTCTATACAAACCCTACCTTCTAATTGAATGATTTAAATCTTCACACAAGGCATTTAATTACGCGTACTTTTTCCCAAAGCTTCCTTATACATGGTGATTAAAATTATTTGATGTATTTAAATAATTTTCTACCCTGGTCTAAATTTGAGTAATATATATATATATATATATATATATATATATATGGTGATGGATAGTGTGGGGGTAAAATACGCATGTATCCATAAGGGGGATGTTTCAAACCTGGGAAAAAATTGTTTAAAACCGATGTGAACGCGGTATGACAAGTGTACCAAAAGTATAAGCAAGGTTTATTTCGGAACTAATTCAGAAATTTTATTATAAACCGATCGTTGACTGGGAGTGGCTAAATTGTGTAAAGATTATTGTTACTGGCATTTTAAACGTTTTATTTACGACTTATTTGTTATTTGTTATTGTTATGTATTATTATTGTATAGTTGTTATCTATTATTCTTAGGTAATGTTATTAGTATTATTAACAGTAGTCGTAAACTCGGACAAGTTTGTATTTAGAGGATATAAGATAGCAAAGAAAAACGATTGTACCCTCTAATGAAATGTAGCATGGTGTGATTTGTTACATGTGGAAAAAGACCCACATAGATACGAACTGATTGAGTGTAAAGTTATTGGACAAGAATTGTTTTACCAGTATAGGAATAGAAGGCACAGGGTTGTCTTGATAAAAGTGGTCGTTATGTAGAAAATGACAGATATTTTTATAAAAAGGATTTTGAATTCGAACTTTGCTTAAGATAGTCGTATGTGTCTGTACGGGGTCAAAAAGAAATTTATTATCAGTGTTAAAATGGTATACTCCAGTAGGAGAAATAGTAACCGTTAAAACCTATAAGTATTTGTAAGCCTAAAGAGGCAAGTGAAAGAGTCCGAGTTTACATGTATTGAGTTGAGCCATTGGGAAGTGTTATGGTTTATGTTGTATTCGGTGTAAAAGGTTGGGCACGGAAAATATTTATTTGTTTAAATAAAAATTTGGATTAAAAGCAAAGGAGTTATTTGTGTACCGCGAAAGCCTGGCACATGAAGCAAGAGATAGAGCGGCACAGGTGAAAGAAGAGGCAGCGTTGTGGGCTGATTGGAAAGATCCACGGGGAGGCGAATTAGAGTAAGTATTTATTGTGAAGCCCTTCCCAGAGAGAAGAATTTAGGTGAGTCAGTATTTTGGATAACTTGCCCGTATTTGATATTTATTTATTTGTTGTACCGTATTCACGGAATAGAAAGGTTAAATGGTACCTAACTACTCATTGTAAGTCAAAAGTAAAGGTGACAGGGTATCTGTTAAGATTTTATAAGTATAGTTGGAATTTGTTGATTGGGATCGAGCTGAAAAAGCTCAGTGATTTTGATTCGGTATCTTGTTGCTTAATTACACAAATCAACCCTTTGGTGTGGTACTGAATCCTCGACACCCCAAGGTAGAAGCGGAAGCCTAAATCAGAGTTCTTAAATAAGAGTACTCATGGGTGGTAGCCGTAGTTGGAAAATAGCAAAGGTGGCGCGATCCGAAACTAATAAAAATAGAAAGCGAATCGTCAAAGTTGAGAGACGAGATTTTTAGAAACTAAAAAAAATTCGTAGGTTCGTGAAAATAAATAAAATATAAATCACAAAATAAGTAGGGGTGAGCAATACAAGTTGCGCGGTGCAACGTGGGGCCCGAGTAGAAGTAAGTACATTTACAAGTGATGGCCAGTTAAGTGGCGAATAAAAGTTTGAAATACGTTAAAAGTTCGTGGGACCAAGCACACGAATTAGATAAGGAACTTAAAGTCGTATGTAGTAGGATTAAAGTATAGTGAGGCCGAATACTTAACAAATTAATTTAATACTAAATAAAGAAAACTTCCAGATTTAAACATGACGGACAGAGACACATTACACACCAGATCAGGAAAGCAATATGGAGGTGACGGCATGATGGAAGCACAACAAGGAAATACACAGACGACACAGGTAGAACCCCAAGTGATGGTAGTGCACACAACAAAGGAGCCAACCTTGCTAGATTTGATGACGTTAGTACAAGGAAAACACGAAGAAACAAAAGCAAAATTACAACGAAATCAGCAGGAGTCACAACGAAATCACCAGGAATTACAACGAAACCACCAGGAATTGAAAACGGCCATACGAGATGTGGAACTGAAGCAAATTGAGTTTCAGCGAGAGATCAGAGGAGAATTTAGAGCCTTTGAAGAAAGCTGTAGAGGTTTAATTGGTCAAAAAATGAATGAGTATAATATAGTCCTGAACAATGAAGTGGACAAAAGATTGAAGGGCTATAAAGGTAAGTTCCGTGACGAAACCAAAGACCTGGAAGAAGTCGATAACCAACAAACGAGGAAAGTAGAGGATGTGGTGGAACTGGTAAGAGTCATCAGGGAGCTCGAACACGTAAATTGGAAGCGAATGTCCAAGGAAATATACATTGAACTATAATAGAATATAGTGCTGAGGTGAATGGTAGATTTAGGGGCATAAGAGAGAATGTAAATGATATGACTAATAAAATTGAGAGCTTGGAAAGAATTAAAAATGTGTGTAGTGATCATAGCTCTGCGTTTAAGTTAAGTAAAGAGAGATTACCTAAATTTGTGGGACGTACTGACGAACAAGCGATGCTATTCTTAGACAAACTTAATGAGATTACTGACGGGGAGACAAAAAGAACAAAGTTACAGCTCGTGAACATGGCACTCGTAGGAAACGTCGAAAAGTGGCACAGTATTACGAAAAGACAGTACAGAACTTACGACGAATTTCAGACTGTTTTTACACAACATTAATGGGGAAACAGCCAACAAACGAGTGTAAGGTTAGACTTGACATTGGGGACGTACTCTACGCATAGTGAGTTGCGGGAAGACTACGTCATGGACAAGTGTAACATGGCACAACACTTGACATCCAGGTTTCGCGTGGACAAACTTATACAATTTTTGGCTAGACATTTTGAAAACGAGGTAGCACGCGGGGTAGCAATATAAAATATAAAGACGTTACGTAATTTCTTGGACGTACTACGTAACTACGACCCAGCCAGATCTGAGGAATTTCGACGGGATATCAGGACACGTAATTACGATAACGGCATGCACAGGAAGGCATACGTAAACGTACATCGGGACTCTTAGAGGGGTAATGACTTGAGGGGTAGAAACCAGAAATGGCACGGAGACGAGTGGCACGGGTATGGACCACCACAGGAGAAATTCAGGTCGGTACATTTTGGTAACAATAGACGCGGTTTGAGTTACACCAATCTATTAATAGCCAATAAGTTATACACACATAGTATATCGAAAGCATTTTCTAATACAGTTGATACAAACGGTAGGCTTCTTCAACACGAAGGAGCCGTGTGTTGCGGGATGAAATTTATTAGGATCAGCGGTATTGTATAATCGCACCTTGATTTAATATAAGTAAATGACCACTTATCTAGAAATAGCTGAAACGGAGGTGTCGGTAGTAATGAAGTAGAATTTAAAATAGCTCTTTGGGAAATAAGCAGTAGTTCAGGTAGTGGCGCTTTTGTGTTATTTGTGGTGAAGACAGTTCTCATAGACGGATTGTAGAACCGATTCATGTGCATGTAATACATAATGCGGTTGAAAAGCGGAGTGAACATGGCTGGTAAGCTCAAGTGCCGCGTCGATATTGCTGCTGTGCCTCAGCAATTCAAGGACTACCCCATAACGTTTGTGGGTAGGTTATAGCAGTGTTACTTACTGAATATGATGTATAAGCTATACAGGAGCTTGCTACCAAAACTGATATTCAAACTAGAGATGCGGTTACTACTGCACTCAGTGTCCAGGTTGCATACGCATTAACTAATGTAGCGGGTGACAAGCTCTGAAAGTTCCACTTCGATTTTTAACTGGGTTACACAAATTGGTAAATACAGATTCTCTATTTGGCCCACTGCGTTTGAGTTTCCAATGCTACATCTTAAGGTACTACATTGGCCAGGAAGTGAGTATTTTTTATCGGAAAATTTTGATTTTTTCCGGAACTTTACTATTATAAGCAAGGCATAGATCTTTAACATGCGTGATCACACAACACATGGAATGTACATTTTACCTGTCATCCGAATGAGGGCGTGTTGTTGTGAAAAATGCTCGCCTAACATTTTTCAAGCGGGCCGTGTCAGGAATCAGATCCGGGACCTTGAGATTAGTAGTCACACGCAAACCCACTAATTTTTTTTTACAATTTTTGTCAAATTTATTACTAAATCTACATTTACTAAAATTATTATTTGGCTCATTACACTGAGAGCCTCTCGAAATTCCAAAGGAATTTTCATTCGGCCGGTATTATTAAATTGCTTCGGTTTGTTAATTTCTGTTACTGTAGGTTCCCTTCAGCACCGCATCTTTTGCTAGGACTATTTCATACTGCTGAAGGTTTTATTTCTCTTTCTTACCACAACAGATTTAATATAGGACCATGTTTTGTCGTCTACCATAAATTTATCTTTAACACGTTCTTTCAACATGCTGCTAAAGTTACATTCCGAAGCAATTCTTTCTACTATCAGATACCTATCTTTAATGGATTTGCTTGCCTGCTTTAAATTTTCAGTCATTATATGCTTACAAAATGTACTTGTTCTGGTTTATACAAACTTAGCAGAATTTGCAACAAATCCTCAAAGGTTTTGTCCTTTGGTTTAATTGAATCACGAATCTCTTTTACAGTTTTGTATACTCTTTTGTCAATTAAAGTGAAAAAGGATTACGGTTCTCCTTTTTTCTTCAGCATCCTCTATCAGATTGGCTTAGTCGTTCATTAAAAGTTTCCCAATCATTTTTTGTTAAATACTTGTAATTGATATAATCCCTAATTTAATACTACAACCCGTCCAATCTTCTATCCGGTCATTTTAATATTGACCAATAGTTATATTTATTAATAAGGAACACGTGATTTTTTAATTTTGAGATTACGTACTTGCAAAACTTCTAAATCCGGTTTGTTTTAGCTTTGAATTTGAAAATAATAATACATATTTATTCGCGTCGCCAAATTTGTCATATCTCGAGAGGCCGATATCAATAAGAAAAATATTTATGTTCCACGATTAAAGGGATTATATTTTCGAACAAGAAATGCACAGAAAATACAAACATAGCAATTGTTTTTTTATACTTTGTAAATCCCTTCTATTTTTATTATTCAACATTTCACCTAAAACGAGATAAGAGTATGCTTGCTAGATTCAATCTAATATATTGCAGGTGTCAACAGTAGCTAGCACAATATTTAGACAATAACTCATTTCTTTGGAAGCAGCAGCTTTTTTGTGAATCATACAATGTGTCTAGACACACTCTAGGGATTTTTGTTACACAAGTGCCTGTACACTTTGGAATTTTATAGAAATTGAATGACACCATTTGTGCATATTTCAACACAATTTTTCCACTCTGTTTACCTCATTTATAAAATCATTTAAGATAGCAAATAATGCGAGTACTGTTACTTTGAGTTCTATTGGTTTGCAGAAAATAAGTTCCTCTGCTTTTGACATACCATCACAAAATGTAACCACCCGTATTCATTTGTTGATATCACAGAGGACACGCTTCAAAAACGCGGTTCGGCTTATTAAATCGAATGTTGCTGGTTCTGATCAAACGATGGCATCTATGTTTCTTCAAATTTTCCCTTCGCCTGCTGCATCGCCAACATCAATTATAAATAGCTCGTATGAGTCTAATTATTTTCCTTTGTTATGGAAGCACGCGCACGTTAAATCACTACCTAAAAATCAAATCCATAGAATCCCGGTATTTACCGTCCAATAAGCATCCCACTTGCGTTGTCAATATCTATAGAATATTTAGCTTTAGATCAAATGTTGGACTATTTGCATGATAACAACTTCCCATAGACAAATTTTAGTCAGGATTTCGTTCTAATCATAGTACGTGAACAGCTATTTTGAACGTAATTGATGACGTAATACGTGCTATGGATTCACTACAAATTACAATCTTTATTCTCTTAGATTTCAGCTCAGTATTTAATAACGTCGATGTCGATATTGTTTTGGCAAAACTTAAATACCGATGTAATTTCGCAGAACAGTCATTAAACGTCAATGAACGTACACAGCTAGTAATTGATCACAACATCAACTTCCTCAACTGCAAAGTGCGCAGTATCAGGAGTTCCACAGGGAGGTGTTCTTGGTCCCTCCTATTTAGTTTATACATTCAAGGCATTTCTACCTGTTTAAAATTCTGCCGCTACCACTGTTGCGCTGATGATGTCCAATTATATTATCACTTTAAACCACACGATGTCATTCAATCCTTTACTGAAATTAACTTCGATCTAGCTAGAATTCTTGAGTAGGGTGCATGTATGAAAATCACCATAAATCCTGTAAGGTACCAAGCAATCCTGGGAACGAAAAAAATGTTAAATAAACTGCCACTTGATGATGTTCTTCTACAGTTAGACAAATCAATTATATACATTTCTTCTACTGTTAAAGATCTTGGAATTCTTTAAACTTTTAATCTAACCTGGCGCGTTCAAATATCGGACGCCTGCACAAAAGTTTTTTTACTCTCCACATTCTTAAGCGACTTAACCGTTTGTTACCACTTAAACTCAAACAGACTTTAGTTTAAGCACCCCATACTGACTATTGTGACTTAATCTACTATACAAATTTATGTTTAGACCTTTGTACGCGTTTACAGCGCAAACAGAATACATGTATTCGTATTTTTGATTTAAAATATTACGCTAGGGTTAGCATTTTTTATTCCCAATTAAATTGGCTTAAGCTTGGTGAAAGGCACCGACTTCACTTAACTATTTTTATTTATAAACTGCTAATAAAACAGTCGCCTTCATATTTATCATCGTAGTTTTCTATGCATTCAAGTAGGACCTATAATTCTAGGAAAGTAGATGGATTAGCCATTCCTATCCACCATTCCCAAATGTACCACTTTTCATTCTTTGTCACGGGCTCGCTTCTCTGGAATACTATTCCAGAAAATATTAGAGACCCCCACTCCAAAACTATATTCTGAATTATTTCAAACTCTCTCACCAAGTACATTTCCAGACGTTAGTGAATTTGTTGAAGCTCTGCGGTTTTTCGTGTTCTGCTTTGTGTGAATGTATGCGTGAAGGTGAACGTGTGCGTGTATTGTAGCTTATTTATTGTTAATATTATAGCAAATGCATCTGCAGGCTATAAGCTAGATGTAAAATAGGGTCTTGTAGCCCCAATCTCTCTTATTTCTTGCATAATTTTAATCATTTTGATCAATAATAATGTTGGAAATAAATAAATAAACGCTTGTGCACCTACAATACGATTGCCTCTAAAAGTAACTGAAATTGTTTCGTTGGGGTGGGGAGTTGCCGTTTCTAGAGCCCCTAAATTATTTTCTACATACCTTTGGTTAGAGAAGTGCACAAACGTGCGTACACTGTGCACATTTGTTCACCTACCATGCACAAACAAATGACATACGAAAAAGTTTACATTTCTATTATGGGGCTGTGAAAATGGACCTATGGAAAACGGTCCGCCAATACATAGGGATATAGATACATTATCCTAGTAATTGTATATTAATATTAGTGTGCCCGATGCATCCTAATTAAAAACGATAACTGTAGTTTTAGATTCTATTGTGAGCCTTAATTGGTTTACACATAATTTATTCAAAACAGGGACTTGCGGAATGCATTAAATTAATTAGCATTTATTCATCTACCATCACTACTAAATTATTCATAAAGAATTTAATTGATCCAAGTCTAGTACAATTTGGAATTATAATGCTCGTGAGGTGTCAGTTTTCAAATACAATCCCATACCACAATTTAATAAATTTAGAAAGTAAAAAATATATCTACCGATATTTAAACATGCTTGAATTTTCTTAAACGGAACGTAAAGTTTCTGAAACTTCAACTTTTGACTAGATTGGAACTCTTGATGCTAAAGTTAAAGTCAGTGTGAAATTTTATTCGCCAAGAGTTTAAACGTCTGCTTAAATTCCGATAGCAATGGGATTAATTATATCCTTTGAAACGCTTCGGACGATCAATAGAATACGAAAGTTAACAGAGAGAATGCGGACGTGGCTGTAGGGAAATACTGAGCGCTTTGAACTACTTATGCAAAAACCTAAACTATATTATACCCATCAACTACAATTTGGAGTTCCATTCCAAATTAGTAAACTTTAATGTTTGTTCCTGGATGGTGGTGAAGTTTAAGTATGTATTCAATCAGAAGGAATTAATGATTGGTTACATTTCTGTTTTTCATTAGTGAACAATGGAATAGTTACTGATATATTAAAATTAGCGTTTTCAAAGTTTCTGATAACGCAATGCTACCTTAGAAATTTACACTGTTATATTAGCTATAATATCGTATAAGTTAAAATCAATCTCAAAAATGAAGTATGTGGGAAAGTTAAGAATAATAACCTGCAAGAAACCGTTTGATGGTTCATCTAAAAGAACGTCTTTAAACTGTCAAATTACTATTGAAATTTCATCATAATTAGGTCTTCAGTCCAGTAACTGGTTAGACGCGTACCCTCATTGTCTCCTATTCTGAACTAACCTACTCATTCTCCTGAAATTTCCATTGTCTGCATCTTTCACTATTTGCGAGCATTAGTCTGACCTAGGCTTACCTCTACCTCTTTTTTTCCTATCCCGCACTAATCCCCAAAAATGCTTTAGAACATATCTTGTCCTTTTTATTTCTCCTATTTCCTTTTGGTTTTCCACATATGGTTTCAACAATTTTCTCCTTGTCTCTATGTTTGTTGTTTTCGAATATAGCCGCTGCTCTTGCTTGTTAGATACAATTCTGTTCCCTTTCTATTGTTTTACAAATATATACCCTATTTCCCCGATATTCAGTGGTGTGTGAAGAGGGATAAGCAACCTGCGGCTACCTAGATCCCCAACACTCGAACATTTGCCGAATTAATAGTCTTCCAATATATCCTTTCGAATAAGGTTTATCGTCTTGAAACTGGTTGGGCGCGTACATCCATTTATTTAAATTCTGAGATAGCCTACACAGTCCCCCAAAATTTCCACAGCCTAGATACAGCTGCTCGGTTCCACTTCTGCTGTTTTCTAATTATATGTCTTATTTATTCTAATTAGTTTGTATGCTTCGTCTGACTTTCCTATTTCCATCTTAGTTTGTTTTGTACCTCTTTGCACTTTTCATCAATCCATTGTTCTTTAGCTTTTCTGCATTTGCTAATAATTTTTTGTTTATAGCTTTGTTAAAACTTCATACAGTTGGAGGTCAGCGATTGACAGTATAGATAGCCTTATCGTATATTGTTGTTGTGCTACACATATGGCGGAGCGATAAATCCTTTTCGCTTCACCAACATGACAGTCTCGTATCGTTTTTCACCGACTCAACACCTAATAACTATAACCGCGAGTGCACAAGTGCTGCTGCCCGACCACGTTGCGTCGACCGGTAAACAACACCTATCTTCGCGGGAGTAAATTGGTGAACAACATTGCATACAATTACAGTCCATTTGCTAAGCTTTACGCTTTGGGAAACCTTCTGGAGCTGTCCCGATTTTTTATACACTCCAACGTGTACCACCCAGCTTTGTATCTCTGTTTTCCTGTTTCGTCTGATCTATTTTTGTATTTTCGCCATGCTTCTATTAAATTCAGGATATCCTTTCTTATCCATGGTTCTTATTTTCTTTTTATATATACCCCAGAATATCTCTGGCCGCCATGTCTAAGCTCGATTTAATGTTATTCCATTCTGTTTCTACTTCTTTAGTATCAGAAAATTTTCCGATCTTTCAGCCTTTTTCCGTTTTTTTTTCAAATTTTTAAATTTAAGAGCGGCCTTCATAATTACGATGTTGTGGTCAGTGTCTGTATCTGCTTCTGGGCAGCTTCTACAGTCTCTTACTTGATTCCTAAACCGTTGTCTAACAAGAATGTAATCTATTTGATATCTTCTTATATCCCCTGGCATCTTCCACGTATATCGTCTTCTAGCATGATGTTGAAATAATGTGTTTGGGATGATTAAATTGTTTTTGTCGAAAAATTCTGCCAACCTATTTCCCTTGTCGTTTCTCGTACCTAAACCAAATAATCCTACTACCACTCCTTCCCTACCTTCACCTATCACTTCATTAAAATCTCCCTCAATTATTAAATTTTCATATCTTTTTACGTATCTTAGTATGTCTTAGATATCTTTGTAGATCGCTTCTACCTCTTGCTCACTGTAGCTAGAGATGGGCATGTCTATTCGTAGTATTTCTGTATTCACCAGTTTAGATTATAATTTAACCACGGGTCCTCTTTCGCTCTTTTGTAAATAGTTCTCTACACAGTGACTTATCTTTTTTCGCGTAACTATCCTCACATTAAAATTTTTTTCCTCTGATCACAGTTTCCGAAATAGTCCACTTCCGGAGATCTAAATTGGGAACTATTTTACCTCCGGAATCTTTTACCCCCGAGGGTGCCATCATCTGAAATACAATTTAAGTACGCTGTGTACTTGGGGGTAATGTGGGGTTTTACGTGCCTTCCATATCGCGGTACGTGTCCTAGAATGCCATACCGACCCCTATGGTCTCTGCAAATCTAAGTATCGAAAGAGCCGCTGCCCTCTTTTGTGGACCTGTCTTAGTCTGGTCCCACACTAAAGACCCTCCTACTTTGGTTGAACATGTAGTTTGACTCTTTAGGTCATTGGAATGCGGAAGCTATTCTACCCGTTCTAGTAATCTCGAACTTCTTCAAGGTGCCGATCTGCTCGGAATGGATTGAAATTTCAAACTCGAATTTTTAAGCTAAAGAATACAGATTATATTCTACTAGTACGTCATTTTTCTGCAAAGACAATATATTAAAGATTTGTTGTCGTTTAACCTATTACAATATGGCAGTAAAAGGTATCGAACGATCAAGAGTCAGATTTGTAAGAACATACCTCCTAAAGATTGTGTATGAAGATTGTAAATTGGTTCGTATAAAACAATTTAACACGTTTATCCCGTGAAGAAACGATAACAGTAAACGACAAATTGTATTCTTTTTTGTTTCCTAATGCGCAATAAAAGTTTCCTATGAGTTTTTCCTATTTCTTACGTATCTGCTAACGGTATTTTTCTATCGCTCTCCAGTCAAAGGTTATACTTATATTTATAGTGAAACCTATATTATGCAATGTTATCATTTGTTATAATACAAATTATGCACACCACGTCCCTACTGAATCTCAAAAATTTTTTGCACGTGATTTTCGTTCCTAGGATACCTGTGAAGCATCACTGATTAGGTTCCAACAATAATCTGCGAGCATTATAGGGATCCACTTCCCTAAGTGTTGGATTTCACAATACATAACATCTTTTTGAAACCCTTCCCCAAGTTTGTCACTTACACGCCCAGGATTTGCGGAGAAACAGTCCAAATAGGCGTAAAGAATGAACCTTCAAAGGCATGTTGCGTACTTTTTCTCTGTATGTAGAAATTAAATGCTTTACAATTTGTTCCTAAGTTTAGATTTCGTATTTCTCAAGTAATTGGAACACCTCTGTACCCATGTAGCAGCCTCAATCTTCGTCAGCGTTGAATCGAATACACTTCTTTTTATAATGTGACGAATTTGCGGTCCAATAAAAATTTATTCTTTTATTTTTGCATCACCTTGTCTGGGAAACTTCTCTCTCAGATATTGGAACCCTTCACTGTCTTTATTTAAAACTTTGACAATGTTTTGCATTAGTCTAAATTTTTTGTGTAGAGGTGGTAGCAAAACTTTCGCTTTATCAAACAGAGGAGGATTAATATTATGTCTTTCTCTAGCAAAAAGGTTTTCTTGCATTTTTCAGTGCTATACAGAGTGGGGTTTATACTTTACTCTGCTGTCCCATTGGCAGAGAAAACACCAGTACTTGTTGTAGCATAATTGCATCCCTAACAAAAGCGCTATGACTTTAAATCACTACATGCCCTCCCCTCAAGTTCTGTATACTTAACTTTTGCAAGTAAGGTTTTCGTATTGTTATAGTTTTTCTTCTTATGTGCTGTGTGGGCAATTGGAACAGAGGAGTACAAATTTCTATTGTGTAGAAGCACTCTCTTAAAGCTAAGAATACACGAATAAAAAACGTTCATCACTCGTTAGTTTTATATTTATATCCTAAGGCATCCATTGGTCTTGGAACATCCACACAGTGCACAATTGATCACACGATACAAAAATGAAGAAATGTTGCTCACGTTTCCGATATGTGGAAATACGCGTACTACTCCGTAATAGTTTTTTATCGTACAAAGAGAATCCCAACAGTTCGGCTTGAGCTTTCAACAAATATATATACCGTACTAGTTGGTAAACTAATCTTGTGAAGGTAAATGTGAAATACCTATATTAAATAGTTGGAAATCAGGATCCGCGTTTTCTTCCATAGGTTGTACAATATTATACACAGCAGCATTCATATCTTCACGTATATACGATTCTGGATATTTGAGGACAGGTAAATTTTGGTTACGAAAAGCTAGTCCGAGAACTGGTTTCAACTTTTGGTACTACTACATGCTTCAATTTGAGTGAAATTTTAGATACATTTGTCAAGCAAAAATAGCAATCTTTAACATGATCTGTAGATTCTCTTCACATTATTAGGTACTGGAAAAAGCATTGACTTAGGGCTACCGTTGAGTCATCCTTTTAAATTCACATCGCATATTGCGCAAATGATATGCGGCGCCCAAGATTTATCCTGATCTCCCGGTTTACATCCTAAATAAAGCTTATTAGCTTTTTTGATTAACGTGGTTATTATCTTTTTATGAAATTTGGTCGTAAACTCGCCACATACCTAACAAACCGTAATTGTTTGTTTTACATACGTTCACAACATTAGATAAAGTATATACTGTACAGTAAAACATTATTTCTTTATTTACATTTTATATCTATTTATAGATGGGTTTACGATGTCAACTGCTGCTTATTCTGTCCACGGCACATTTGTATTTTAGCTGCTCTTTCAGCGGTTTCTAGAACTTTCGCCAGACATTATGACGCTTTTTGCGTTCCACTGAAGAATCACCCACCGGATTACGTTTGTTGCAAAATTTGTAATGCGTAAGCGCTACGGCAAATGAAAACCCGATGCAAAATAGGAAAATTAGCCTTTAGTGGACGACTTAGTATTGATATACACTGTATAATTCTGATTTCCTATGCAGTAAAACGCAGTAAGCAAGATATTTTGAAAATTCTTAGTTCTATTGAAATCATAAACTTAAAAACCACAAAAGCATTGATTGGTCTTTGCTAAATAAATATTGGAATCGAACTTTGGTTCAAAAATAATTTTACACCTCGAAAAAGTATGCAATATATTTACTTCAATAAATATTTCTAGCAAAATCATGTCATTTTAAGAAAGCTTTCAAACTACGTGTTGAACAGCAGGGAATTTTCAGTAGGAATATCCCGTAAAATAAATAGTCCAGATATATGTGAGCCTTTTCAAATTTTGGTAAGATAAACTAGAATTAACATTGCATAGTTATACAATTTAAGGACTTAGACTCTGAGTAGGGGAATTTACGAAACGAACATTGCAAATGATTTAATTATTTCTTACAATACGCTAACCTATATTAAGTGAATGTTGCTAAAGGCAGAGGGAAATATGGACATTAACCTAAGTAAATTACATGATATCACAAGTATTTTCCCAGGGTTTACTCCATAAACCCAATAGGAAAACTAAATCAAGACAAATGCTTTCAACCGAACATAAGAAAGAGAGAGAAATAATGACAGTAATTACATCCGACTCAAAATTAGAAATTAATTATTCCTAAGCCCGTAATGAAAACGGGTCAAAATGCAATCATTCCAGCGCGAAAATTAGCGGTTAATTTACGCGGTAGGAGGTCGGTATCGCTAGAAGTTAGATTTGACAATGCAGGAACGCAAGGTGAAATTCAGATAACTTAACTTAGAACGTAAAAATGTAGTAATACGAGCGCATAGTGTAGAGTTGAACGAAACGCAGCTTCAAGAATATAGTAAATATAGATGTTCCCGCAGGGATAACAAACGCGGCGTTCGACGAATTTTTAAGCTTACGCGTGCTATGGTATTTTCTATTCACATGTTTGTAGAATTACAGTTATTATAACCAGTTAAAGGTCCCCTTCTTAAATTTGGAATTTTATGTGGTGTTGGGTCAAAGAGGCCATTGTTTGAAAGATGGAAAATGAAATTATAGAAAAATTGGAAAGCGTTTTCTGGATATTTTTAACCTTATAGCAAGTGAATTAAGCCGTAGGTAATTATAAACTTTTATGTTTACATTTTTAATGTAAACATAAGACATTAGTCAAACATGAAAATGATTATTTTGTTAAGCGAAGACAGCGACGGAACGAGTGTTGGTTAAGTTTAAGCATAATGTAATTATTTTTAAATATTAAAAAAAAAGTACGTGGTGATTTTATATTATTTTGGAATGTATAATGAACATATGACAAAAAGCTGGTATTTAACTGTTTTTTCTACGTTTGGTGTTAACGACATTTCCAAAAATTAGGATTTCTAACTATTATGTAATTTAATATAGAAAACGGAGAAATTTGCAGTGATAGTATTATTAAAGGATTAAATTGAACGTCTTTTTAGGATTTCTTTCAGCAATACCTGGCCAGAATGAAGTTAAAAAGTTTAGTTTTTTATGGAAAATATACTTATATTTGTATTGAAATTACTTAATGTTAATGGAGCTTAAGTTTAGGCTGAATTTTATTTGAATTCATCTAAAATTATGTAAACAGATAAATTTGTAAAGGATATCCAGCTATCCCAATGATCAAATCGTTTTTGGAAGGTATTTTATTTTTTAATTCTATTTAATTTGACTAAAATTTTAATAAGTGTTTTAGGTATTTGAAAAAAAGATAACGTACAATCTGATAAGTTTAGGAAATCGAAGCATGAAGAGACCTATGCAGAATAACCGTCTACCGTGTAAAAAATAATATCGAAGGGATTGCTGTGACAGAGAGTATGCGCTGCTTAAATGACAAGAGGAAAAGCGTTAAACTGCTATGGCGAATATTTTAACAACCGAGAGTGATACGAAAATTTTTAGTGTAGATTTGGTTTCAACGACAAAAAATACATACGAAACACCGATTGGACGTCAGGAAACAAAAATTCTGTTGGTCTGTGTAATTAAAACGGTTTAGTAAATGGCTTCGAAGACACAAATTTACTTACTGACGTTTTTCTTCTTTAACGTATTAGTAATATTGCGCGTTTAAAGACAGCGAGGTTTAACTTTTATCGCAATTCTACTGTGCGGTTCTAAATGTCTAATGAGTTTGTTTGAAGCGCCTGAGAAATAATTATATACGATAAAAATACATTTCTCTTCCAATTAATTAATTGGAAAGCACCAGCATTTCAAACCTTTACAAATCGTATTAAAAAAATAATTATCTAGCTTCTTTCAACGTAACCTAATAAATTCATCAAAACGTGCTTTGCACAGCAAACAAACTTGTTCTAATTACAAGAAAATTGCTTTCCATTCAGTTTTAGAAGAAGTATGAATTATAGTTTAAATTAACAAAAGCACTAATGACCTTTTTCTAATGCAATAGGAATATTGTTTGGAATCGCTTTCATGTTAAATTAGTTGGAACAAAATGTATATTGGTTCATTAAATTATCTCTTCTGTTTTCAGAGGTGTTTAAAAATTTTCTTGTGAATTAACACCGAAACTTGGTCATTCTTACTCCCTTAATAAATTCGTGGAGAAATGGTACGACGATATGCAGTTTTTAACTTTTTTCTTTTGTTTTTCACATTAAATCATGATCAGTAATGCAGTAATAAATTAATAAAAGTTATAAACGCTTTCAAATCAAGATTGTCAAATAAAAATTTCGAAACAAAAAAAAACCGCAAAATAAGCAGAATGAACTCGTTTCACCTTTCTTTATATAACTTCTCGCGTTTTCAATTAGTTAATTGAATTTTGTGTAAAAACATCATTTCCATACCTTCTTTCTGTGAATGCTTACCATGCCTAAGTAAAAATCTTCCTTGAATAAAAAATCTCACCCCTGGACCTTAATTATATATTAATTTACGCGTTACGCCTGACCAAAAATAAATTATGTTTCACAAAATAAATTTTTAGTAAATATATTTTATCCTATTTTTTAAATTTCATCTATCTCAATTATAGTATTCTGTGAACCATCCAGACACTTATAGCAAGAAAATTCTATTTCGCCAAATTTTATGCTCCTTCGAAGTTTGTCTCGACGTCAATAAATAAAATTTTTATAACTACTTTGAAACCTTATCTTTTCTAATTATAACGTTTAATAAAAAGAACTCCTTCGACATACATCATTCTTATGTACCTCTCATACTCGAATTTTCTCCTTTTTTCTTCTTTCTCCTTTTCTCTTTTACATTTTCTGTTCTTAAGCCCGCACAGACATACACACACACATACGCACGCACACACACACACACACGTCTTACTCACGGTTACTTTCTCAAATGCTGTACAAATACAAATGCCTATTCACACACTTAGATTGCCTTTTTAACATCTGGATTACCGGCTGCCGATGGTCCTGGTCCTAGAAGGGAAACGTAGCACGGATATCAACACTACATACACAACACACATGCACACACAACCTCACCCACACACACACTCACACATAACACATGCCCTCAAGCGCGCGCTCGCACACACGCACACACACACACACACACACACACACACACCTTACTCATGGTTACTTTCTGGGAGAAACCAGGTCTGCTTAAATTTCAGGTAGCAGGCTACTGAAACATTGGAACAAGTAAATAAAAAAAAAAGATAAATAATATCACTACCACGCAATTAATCGTAGTTATTGATGGTATTGAGATTAATATTAAGCATGTAAATACGTGTCTCTGTAACCATCTCTAATTGAAACACTGAGCTATTTACATGTTAAACTGGGAGGAACTTCCTATTTTTTAAACATAATTGCGCGATAAAAAATTCAAGAGTGTATCTAACAGCGTATTTGACTTGATCAGAATTAAAAACGGCTGACTCTCATCTAGCTCTCCCTGATTTGAAAACAACCAGCATATGAGTTTGATAACTTTATATATACAAGTAAGCTTACTATGAGCCTTAAGAAAGTTTTAATTCTAAAAATACATACTTCCGCACCGACCCACTTAAAGGTATTCAAGTATACTAATGCATATTACAAAATAGAGTGGAATGATAAAAAAAATTATAAACATAAATAAATAATAAAAAATTGGGTCTAAAAAATTGGCGATTCTATTGTTTACTTAAAGAAACAATATAACAGAACAGAGCTCGAACACATAATGCGCTTTGCTGTGTTAAGTAAACATATTAAATCAACATTGATAGCCACCTATTGCTCGTACCATACATGCTACGTTCTCTAAATTAATAACTAGCTGTATATACACTGAAGATTAAATTAGCATGGGATTGGTTTGTAGCCTATGGTTGCTCAAACCTTAATCATGTTACATTTTTATTCCTTTTGTAGACTTATACCAAATGTTGCTATAATTGGTAGCTTCCAGTTCCGCATTTTTTTTTAAATTAAAAAAATTTTCATATCGGAAAACATAGCTATATAAATGACACAGATTGAATTAAGCTGATGGAATTGCTAGATTAACTTCATAGAAAGCACCACCGAAAATAACCCGGTTAATTCGATAGTTTCTGTCACATTGTTGTAATGACGAGAAAATTTAGCATAGGTTTGAAAACGAAAGCAGATTTTCTTATAAGCATTATCTACCAAGAAAGAGATAAGTAATTCTGAATTCAATACGCATTTATAGATGTCAGTGATTGTATTCACCCATCAACACATTTAAATGCCACACTTATTAGAGAATGCCATATCCAATTGGTTTCATCGGAATTGATTTGCGTGTTATAACAGTTTTCTGTGCATAAAACGTTTGCAGATTCGAATCCTTCAAAGGTCTGCTTTTTATGTAAATTATACCGTCAGGTGACTGGTTCAAACCAAGATACAAAACTAGCTATCTCGGCTGCACCAGAGGGTGAAGAACTAATCCCTAGTTACAACTTCGCCAAAAGTATGATCTAGGGCTGCGGTACTTTGGAACTAATACGTTACATTTGAATGTGAAAAAAAATCTACCCGATTCCTCTTAGGGAAAAACTTATATGTTTAGTTAATCAAAATTCCAAAAATAAGTTAATCAGTATTTACTTTTACGAATTTTTTACAAATTTAGTTGCCAACAAAGAAATTCCCACGCTGAAACACCAATGCTTCCTAAAAATATCGACAGCCGTTAGTCCTTATGCAGCTAAGGTAATTAAGTTTAACTCTGAATGTGTCTTTTTGTGCTATTTTTGATTTATTACAGAAGTAAAACAAAACTCGCCGTTTTAATTTGAATGTTGGGTAGCAGTATAAAATTATTACTTTGACTTACGCTTGAAGTTATAATAAATGGAAAGCTCTATCATGTGGCATACTACTTCCAGTTTGATTTACCATAGGTATTACTTTAATGTTCTTGGTCCATTAAAGTTGCATTATTAAAGGTGAGGTTTGTTTGGCGAACGTTTTTAATTGTTTTAAAAGCTCAAATTTAATTGAAATAAAAAAAGCGTTTAAGCAAAAACTATTAATTTGTCTGTCAGTGAAATTTGGTACAAGACAATTGGAATTTTTTATTGTACGGGTAATTAATGAATTTACAATTTTTAGTAAATTGAATGTCGAACCAAAGTTGTACATCTGCTGAAAGCTTACAGGTTTTAACCCATGAAAGTCCAAATCAATTTTTTTTCTTTCAGTTTGAATTTTCGAACGTTTTTACAATAAAATTGATCTATGTAAACCAAGAAGACAGTTTTTTCGAAAACGTTTATTACAGAAATGCCAAAACCATTCGTTACATTTATGTAACGCCGGGCTTTAGCACTACCTATTTGTTACAAATCATGACAAAATGAAAAAGTATTTAAAAAGATTATACAGAACTAAAAATAAACCTTATTTACTATGAAAACCCTCATTGCAAGTTAAACAAAGACCCAGATCACATTTCTTGCACATTGTTCTTGCTCTTGTAGTACATACTTTCATTGCACAGCGTCTTCTTTTTTATCTGGTACGCTAATAAACAGATAATATGTTTTATCGTATCGAAGTCGGTCACTTACTCTGTTGCTTTGGAAGCTGCATAGTGAAGCTAGTGGTCTATCGGCGCCCTTTGAAGTAGCTCCGTATTTGACAAGATAATTATCGACTACCTCTCGTCGGAATTGCAACTGAGTCATTGATCTTCCAGATTTTTTGAAAATAACCCATGCATTTTCAATGGACGCATCTATTAACCAGGTAAACAGCGGCCCCCACCACTTCTTTGAACGTATGCCAATTCTATATTGCCCAATATTTTTGTCCATCAAGTCCGTGCCTCCCATTGACGCATTGTATTTATCTATTAGATTGGATCTGGAAATATTCAGAAATTTCTTTTCCTTTTGGGAATACCTTTTAACCTGAGACGTTGGTTCTATCCCGTATCTAGTGGAAACAGCTGTAACAATATGATTGTCCGCCCATCTGACAAATACTATTTCGGTTTTTCGATAAATTACGGAATGATATTCCCCTCGTACAGGTTTTTTTTGAGAGCAGTTTTTGCTGGAAGTGGTATTCCTTTTGGGAGTCTATTATCTCTTACTGTTCCAGTGCACAAATATCCACTTTCTCTCATATCCCTTAACAAAAGTACACTTGTAAACAAATTATCTAAATAAATTCTATAAGATAATCTTTTTGTCTTCTGGCATTTCTCTCATCATCACTTGAAGTGGCGCTAAGGTCTTGCCATATAAAATTTCATCATCTGTATTTGGTCTGGGATTTCTTTCCTGGTAAAGGTCAAAATTTATTAGGTAGCTATCTTTAGTATTTAGACACCACATTTTAAAGCCAAATCGAATTGGCTTTCTCCGAATAAACTGCTTACACGAGTGCCTACCATAATATTTACCCATGGACTCATCATAATTGATATCCTGCTCTTCTACAAAATACTCCAACAATTTCAATTTTAGTTTGTCCATAAACGGTCGAATTTTTTAGCATTTACCATTCAAGTCTGGATGAGTATTATCGGTGCAATGCATAAATTTTAAAATATTAAGGAAGCGATTCCGTTGCATGGAATTCATCACTAGTGGATTTCCCATATTGGGCCGAGAATCCCAATAAAATCTTTTTCCTGGTTTTTCATTATACCCGCTCAGTATTAGGATTCCTATAGCACATTTCAGTTCTTCTGTGTTCAAATGGAAATCGGGATGGTTTTTGAATAAAGCATATTGTTTTGACTCGTCTAAAAGGTATTCGAATACATCATTACTAAAAAATACTTCAAACGTATCTACCGGCGACAGGCGGGCAAATTGTGAATAATCAGCTGTTCTAAAGCTGGTATTTACATTCTGAAATATACCATTTCTCCAACGATGTTTTATTTTTTTTTTTTGATTATAAGTTTTACTTGAAAATTCGATTGTTGGTTTTCCTTATCCTCTAGTGATCTACAAATCCTTGAATTGTCTTTTAACTTTATTTCAGCACCAGCTATCAACTGTCGAGCAGGAAGATGATTTAGATCTCCCTTCTCGTCATCTCCAGATTCTTCATCCGTGAGGGTATTTGCTTCAGAAGATTCGGTGTAAATTACCTCTATCTCTGAGTCATCAACATAAGCAATTTGAAGTGCTTCTTCAAGTGTGAAACCTTTTCTAAAAAGAAAAGACAAATGATTGTTTCTTTTACAAATCTCCATTTCAGAATAAGTCAGTAATTAAATGATCTAGCGTTAGATATATGTAGCACACAAGTTTTAGAGTGTATATGTTGAAAACTATATTACTGTTTTAACAATTACATCTGATAAGTCATAAGCCCATGCATTGTTAAATGTATTTCAGTGATAAAACAATTTGGAAATTCATTATAAATAAGCTAATTATACTTATACAAAATTTTTGTCCATATTCTATCAATTTCCTGGCAGCAGCTTTAGAATAATGCTTCACACACCAACATATCACAAGTACAACTGATATATTTTTATTCAAGCTATTGAAGATATGTCAGGCAATGGTACTGGTGTTGCCACCAACCAAATAAAAAAAAAAGTTTAGCTGCAGCATCTTATTTTATTTACTACTAAATCTGTTACATATATGTAACGCTGAGCTTTCATGGGTTAATATTAATGACCCGTGCATTTAACGGTTGTATGACTACGTATATAAAGAACAGAGCCGTGGAAAGTAAAACGTCGCGCGGAGCAACAAATGGTGTTTGGCCCTAATATACCTATCACTCGAAAAATGTGCCGCGGGCAAAGAACTATTTGGTCTAAACCTGCACCGAAACCAAAACCTCAACCAACGCTTAAAAACCACGCATGTCGGAAAGTGAAATACTATTAATTTTTCGGTTTATTTTTTGTAAAAAGAAATTGCTTGAACTAACTAAATGGATTGCCTGAATAATTATTGAAGTACAAAAATGTTTTATTGTATAGTCCAGGCGACATCATTTAATATCATCCTCAATTTATTTACGCATAGATAAAAAATTATGATTATTGTTACCACAATGAAATACAATTTAGCAAGTCCATTTTAATTCAATATTTCTTTAATTAAAGGAACCAGCACTAGTTTCTAGTTATACATTAAAAACTAAACACAAAGAAAATACAGTTCTGCTTCACTCTACAATAAAGCTTTTCTTGCTTTCATGGTAGCAAATGTATCTATAATGTTGTCTATATCGATTTTCTTGAGTATATCGTTTTCAATTGATATCAAACATAGGCTACTCAGTCTTCCTTGATGCATTGTTGTTCTTGACAAGTTTAATTTGCTAAAAGATTCTTATGGCGATGCAGCTGAAACTGGCATGCACAAAAATATTCTTATTCCAATTTCAAAATTAATAATTTGATTCCATTTGAAAATTATGCATGAATTGAAGCAACCCAGGTGGTTTAATTCTGCAAAACTATCATCAAGGGAGGAAAATCACTTTTTGGCATTCAATATGTTACCGTACCATTCCAAACCATTCAAACCACTTAGGTACTTTATTACCGAATCCATGCAATGTAGAAACAACTCTTGCTCAGTAAATGTAGTAAGTTTTTCGCCAGTTAAATACTCAAAATCTGCTGCTACATTGCTGAGCTTTTCAAAGCTCCAACCAAGTTGTTGTATAATTACATCTAATGGTTCGGGGCAATTAATGCGTAACTCCTCTGATTCATCAAGAATTACGTGTTCTGCTTCATAACCAAAGTGCTTCGTAGATTTCTCTTTTCGTTTGTCATGAAATTTAGGTTCCGCGTTTACTGATTTTGCTAAATTCTTCCCTTTGTCAATCAATACTTGTAATTTTCCAGAACGAATAATCTTCATCGAATCACATAGAGTCGTAATAAGCTTACTGGCACTCGATATACTTACAGTTTTTCTTGGAACAATACATTAACATTGCCTATCTCTGCTAATATTACATTCCAAAATACCAGCAAACTAATAAAACTATAGTTTTTCAATTTCTTTAAATAGGACGTTGCCGCGTCATATGTTTCTTCATTGTGTTTTTTTTTCAATTGTCATTTAAGTCTTCTAATATTTTGTGGAAGTTATTAGGGATTGCCGAAACTTTTGCTTTTTTTGAACACCAGCGTGTATCACATTGACTTTTTAGAGACATTGGCACTATAGATTGAAGTAAATTCCATCTTTTAGTCAAGGAGGGGGAAAATACAAACAGATTCTGCCGTGTACCAAAGGATGAAGTTAATTTAACAGACACCTTATCCGCGTGAGGCTGTGTACTGAACATGGCACAAAATAAGGAGTGTTTATCCCCAGCAGTTTGTTTTACACTTCTTTGTATTTACCTGCCATATTTGCATCGTTATCGTAGCACTGGTTTTGTAATTCTGTATACTTATTCCGTCTGCATTAACTTGGCTAGAATGTCTTTAGCCAAACCTTCGCCTGTTTTATCTCTAGCTCCCCTTAAACCAAGAAATGTTTCTTCAATTCTACAAACTTCATTTTTAATACTCAAATATCCGATTATTTCAGTCTGCTCTTTACAAGAAATATCAGGAGTGCGATAGAATGATATAAAGTACAATTTCGTTTTCCTTATTTCGTTTAAAGTTAACATTTTTATTTCATCGTTCAGAAGAACAATGATTTCATTTTGAATATTACTCAAAAAATAAGATATATGTGGCCCTGGCTGAGAAATAGTTTCTATGTGAGCACGTATCTCCGGTTCGTTTCCAACTAAAAGGTTTCGTAGTATCCGCAGACTACGTTACACTACCAGTAACAATGCACTCCAATGTTTCCAATTGTGCATTAGCGCTCAGTGTTGCATTGCGTGGTACATATCGTAGGTCACTCTCGTCTATTTTATTTTCCGCAGGCTGAGCTGCACTACCACTATCCATACACTGTGAGTGCAACAATGCCTCTTGCGTCTGGGTACGCTGATCTATTATATGTGACGAGCATCTATGGTATTCCTCCGTTTGTGTAGCCGCTCCCGATGATTCTAGACCTTCACGTTTCCTAGAATGGTCTGGTTCACTTGACAGAGTTGATCTCGGCATTGCAGTACTCCCCATATTGACCCAACTCTTCCAAGCACGTGCAAACATTTCCTTATCATCATCACGTCGTTTTTTGAACTTTCTGTTTTTAGCTTCAGATTTCTATCTGAACATCGTCTACTCGTTATGCAACTGTAATAAGTAATAAATGAAAACAAAGCTGATAATAATTTTTTAAAAATTTAAAAGCTAAAACTAGTTTGTTTTGTTAATGAACAGCAATGAATCTGGTTGAAATACGTTAAAATTACATCTACTATGAAATTTATATTACCACAAATTAGTCCTTAAATTAAAGCAGAAATTATATACTTTGATAATTTTGAACCCTTTTCCCATTATTATACAATATGTTGAGTAATAATAAATTATATGTTTTGTAAATAATCAACTATAACAACAGAACTTAATACAAGGCCTTGTGAAAATTAAATTATAAATAAAGTTTCATATTTTACTCCTGTAATTATTCATCAAACTCTCTTGTGATCAATATTATGTTTTACAGTTTTATATATGTGTTTGTTGAGTACTAGATTAACCGGTTAATGTCAGAAATTACATTTTGCTTGCAATTTCATAAAATTCACTTTATATCATCAGAAGGTAGTTAGTTAGCGTTCATAATTATTGAAATTTGAAATGTATTAGCGGAAGCCATTTTTTTCAACCGTATGAAATATAATACGTTGAGCAGTAATAAGGTTTGTGTTATCTAAAAAAAAATTGGTATAAGCAAACCCCATACTGTACTATAATATTTGTATAAGTATTGATATAATATCTCTACACTAAGAACTATGTATAGTATTTAAAAAAACAATAGTCTGGATGTAGTCCCACATAGCATTTAACACATTTGTATTTGATACATTTTCCACAGGGACGCTGCATTTCAATTTTATCCACAAGATGACCCATACCGTCTAATCGTATTACACTTGCTATATGCTTAAATGTTTTTGGCCGTATTCCTCGAAAACGTTCAATATCAGGCGCGATTAGCAGTGCCTCTACAATTCGCCTGTAGAATTCTAGAAGGGACATGTTTTCAACATGACGGTATAATAACTACATATTGACAATTACTCCACTTAGGCAAAATCTATAAATAAGAAAATACCATTTTTTAGATCTTATGCAAATGCGGTATAGTACTCGTAATGTATCAAACAGGTCAATACCACCCATTCCGTAATTATATAACTCAACAGCTTTTGGTTGTGGTACAGATACAACTTTTCTGTCTTTTCTTGACCATCTATCGCAAGAGTTTTTTGAGAATACGTCTTCCGATGTAATATTAGTAGTTACCGTTACTTGGCTACTATTGTGCCTACGAATAAGGGTTAGTCCAGCTTCTTCATCATGTAGAACATGACAAGTTCCTATAACTTCTTTTTGCAAATCCTTGAGTGAAGTTCGTACGAATAGTACCAATACAATTGATGCTTACAGATTTTAACTTTGTAAGAAGAGGCAAGGAGGTAAAAAAATTATCGATAAATATTGTGGAATTTTCTGGCAAAAATCCTACACACAAATTTTCAGTCGATGAGCTACCTAATGTGCTTCTTTGTTCTTTATCCCCACTTCCAGTATATGGAAAAAAATTTACTAAATAGCATTATGTGTTGTAACACACCAAAATTCAAAAATAAAATCTTATTGGTTTGCCCTAATAAACTGGTAACCATAATATCGCTTCATTGCTTCATCAACAGAGAACTTAGATGGCATGGGGTCAATAAATTTTTGAAAATAGTTATTCGGAAGATCTATTATAGGACGAACTTTGTACATCCTATCACTTCTGTCAATCGTAGTATTGGCGTTGAAGTGTGAATGAGTGTCATTTCGATATTCCGAGTACATTCTACGAGAAGGTAAGGAATGGTATCCGGAAAGTATTAAAATACCAAAGTATTCGTATAAGTCTTCAACCGATAATGTATTCTGCACTCCGTTATGTGAAGCGTATTTGACTGTTCCTCGACAAATAGATGCCATAAAGTTCTCGTCAAAAAATAGCTTGAACACATCAATTGGCTTCACATCATTTTTTTCTTGCAAAATACAGCACATGTTTTTTTATCTTGGTATTCGGCTTGCATTTGCAAAATAAGAATTATTTTCTGAATTTGCATCAAGACGACTCTTCCTTAGATATAATTTATTTTTATCTAAATTTTTGTTTTCATCATCCACAACTTGAGCTGCACATTCTCAATGATCGGAGTTTTGAACCAGTAAATCAGTTTTTTCTTGGTGAAGGTTATTCATGGTAACAGTTCGAACATCCATTGTTTGTGAAAGCACGCTTTTTCCAATCTTATCAAAATTGTGTCCCAGTTGATCTTCAGCATCACTTGTAGCATAATTTTTATTCGAATCATTTCCATCGTTAGGAAAATATAACACAAGTTCAATTGCGCAGCTTTGTTTAATTGTTGAGCTAAACGTTCTTCTTCTTCTATATTTTCTAAAATACGCATCAATTCATCAGCATCCTTCGTGTCGTTAGGGTTATATCTTTTCTTTGCAGCCATCTATTAAATGTCCAAAATTAAAATTACTAGCAAAAAGCAAAAGTCGAACAATAGTGTTCTAAAACCAAATGTTTTACTCTTATTACACTAATCACATCTCTCTTTATTATTGCAATCTTGTTTGAAATCACTACTGTTCAACTTTTAAAACATGCGGCCTGTATAAACTCCTATAGTGCTATTGTATAACACAACCTAAGTCATCTAATCTGCTTACCAGATAAATTATTACTTTTACTAAAATGAATATCAAAATTTTTTTTGAAACGTTGATCGGCTCCAATAAACTCAAAATTATTTGTAATACCGACACAGAGCTGGTGATCTGAAACACACTTTTCAAATGGTAAGTTAAATTTGCGTTGGTAATTCAGAAATTGTAATAGCAATGTGTTCTGGAGTGTTAGACATCTAGTGAATAAATTACAAAAGAACTTAACGGGAGTTAAATTGCCTATTCAATAGTAGATAACTCTTCAGCGCCTTTGCTACCTTGAAAAAAGTGTACTTTAAAAAAATAAAATACAGTCGTTCGATTTGAAGATGCAATCAGTAAATCAAATCAAATTAGTTGAAAACAATCAAGTTAACTAAACTGACTTAAATTTAAATATCAAATAACAAATAGCAAATTAACAAGCTGTATTTCAAAATACTATAGATTAAGTAAAATTGCAAATTAAACCCAGAATGTGACTTCGATGACTACATTGTATGAAGGTATTATCTATTTAAATGTTCACATATACTAGTAACTTACTACAGAAATTGCTAAAGGTTTTAAGATTTTATTTTCTGAGAATGCATGGTTGCAACTTAGGATAAATTTTAAATATTTTTATAAACTTTTGGCACAGCAGTGAAAGTATTTTTTTCAGAAATTGTGAATGCATTCGTGTTTCTATTAGTTTATATATATATATATATATATATATATATATATATTATATCCATTAGCGTGATAAAAGGCTACAAGAGGTCATCGGAACCCAAATTCAACCAAAATATAAAAGAATTCGGAAAAATAGAAAATTTTTGTAAATTCATGGTTACGCCCTGTATAATACTGTCTTACTTTTATTTATTAAAATGTACAAGCGAAAAATGCAAATTGCGCGTGTATACATAATCACCCTGTATTATATAAATGTATTGTAAATACATAGCTAATAAGGTTAGCTGTATATGTAAAAATAATTAATTTTAGATACCCTAAAAACGCATTCAATGCGAACGCAAATCGATCCTTTTAAGATAAATACAAAGCGATTTATTTTCACTTAGTAATTATCAATATATTTCCGATGCACATAAAAATGCTTTTCATTTGCTATAAATGGCATAGAATAGTACTGACTTTACGTATTTAGCATAAAAGCTACAATCAATTTTCTATTTAAACTCTTAATTTTAATATTAAAACACGTTTTGCCGTAAAAGCAAATATTTCTATAAAATGCAACCCTTTTTGCATTAAAAAGCAATTAAAGTTTAAATCAATTATTCTGTGTATTACATAAATTTATTTTAAATAGAGAACTTTCTGGAATAGACGAAATTAAGAAGAAATTTTGGGAGGGTACCTCAATTTTCTATAAACTCATTAATAAATAAATGTTTATTCTAATAAGCGACTCGAACATTGAAAAAACCTATAAAATCCGTAAAAAATTATCGATAAAAATTATATTTTGCATTAGTATAGGATGCCACAATAATCGTAAATGTTTTAAAGTAGGGAGTACAGTGCACGTCAATAATAACTGGAACGAGATAACGAGGTAATAAAACTTAGCAGTTTTGAACGCTAATGAGGATTTTCAAGAATATTACATAAGGTACGCGTTTATTATTTAGAATGGAAACGCGCAAATTCTTTTATATTCTGAAAATAGATAAATTTGTATATATAAGGAAACGTTTATTAAAAACAGTCATTTATTCGACTATTAAATTCGATTGCGAATTGTTATTTTGATTCAAGTAGCAATCTGTTACTTTGCAAAGCTGATATTTGAGGTATGCAGTAAGCATACTGTAATTTATTACTTACGATGTTACAATGAATATACAAGCGATGTTTCGTAACTTACATAAAAAATAAAATTATGAAATACAATGAAGAGGGAAAATCCTTCAATATAACACTATTTTAAAAAATTTGTTAAATAATTGAAAGGAAGATTTAAGCAAAATGTACTTTGGTAACTGCTGTTTGAAACGAGGAGTTTAAATATGGAAAATATTGTAAGCTGATTTGGATGTCAATTTAAAATAAGAAGATATTTAATTACGAGCTGGATAAAAAAGTTCTAATAGTCCTTATTATTTTTTTTGTAAAATATTTTTGCCAGGTAAGTTTGTGTTCAGAGTTCGAAGCACTTTGGCACTTTAATAGATTATCTGTCAAGGATTTTTTTGACCAAAGCAAATCTTACAAGCGTGGAAATAGTCATAATCAGGGAAACCATCCATAAGAAAAGAAATTTAGTTCTGCAAATTTAAAATAAAGTAAGGAACATTTTTTTTACGTAATTAAGTAAATAAGTACTTGTTAGGAATAATTTAATATTTGAAAGAAATATGCTGTAAATGTTCTATCTGCTTTTGTATGAGAGAAAATATGTAAAGTATAAATGTTTTGTGATATTGCTGTGTTGGATTTTATTTTTGAAAACTCTCACATTAGCCAGGCTAAGTTAAAAAGGAAGGTAAGTAAATAATTTCAAATTTTATAATTTGCTGTATCTGTTTCACCACAGCACTTTTTTAGTGACGGTCAACGGGGCGTTGTCACAGCACTCAATGCGGGATTTACCACATCGATATGTTTATACATACATATATATATATATATATATATATATATATATATATTGACGTGATAAAGGGGTCGCGAGAGGTCATTGAAACCCAAATTCTGCAAATAAATCCCACCAAGATTAATAAGAATCTAGAAAGAAACAGATATTTTAGCAAATTTATGGTAACACCCTGTATAATACAAACTTACTTTTTGCCAAGCAAAGAATGCAATTCCGCGTGTGTATAAATAAATAGCATTTTCAACTTGTTCTTTGGCCAGTTATTACAATTTTGTCTGACAATGTCATCTATACTAACATGTCGGAAACTTAAACGGTTACCGATAGTTGGTTCGTTACATTGGTGTATAAAGGACGCGTGAGAAATATTTTGTACCTATAAATACACCAGGATTTGTGTATGATTCAAAATCTTAGTTGGTTGTTTTGCAAAAAAATATGTGTTCGTCTGATGAGCTGCAGGAACAGCGAAACCGGTTACGGGCTTCTCTTTATGCAAAATAACCAACAATTTTTACTTTAATTTTTGTTCGGCAATGCTCGAATTACTTTCCTAGTGCCTGGCAAAATTATTCAGCAACCCTGTGTAATATAAGCGTATTGTAAATACATAGCAATTAATGTGCAATAGTGAAAAACACAGTTCCCATGTATTTAAAAGTCCCAATTCATATCAATAATACAGCCGTGTATGTATTATGTGTAAAAATAATTAGTCGTTAAGATATTATGTAAAAACGCATTAAATGCGAACTTTATACTTTATGAAAAAAATGACTTAACAAAAAACAACTGTATACCAGGCAAATATTATAGTTTGCTAAAAATCCATAAAATTAACATACCTCTAAGACCGATAATCTCTTGTATTAACACTCCCACACACAATATAGCTTCCTTTTTGTCCAAAATTTTACAAAATTCTTTTTCCCCTAGAAGGTTGGAACCTAAAAGACACGTTTTCCTTGGTTGATAAGTATCGACATTTTCAATTACCTACTGACCAAGCTCTTATATCTCTAGATGTCCGTTCTCTATTTACCAACATCCCCATAGAGTTGGTTATCGAAATTATCACCAAAAAATTGAGTACTATTCTACCACATTGTAACCTTGATTTAAACTCTTTAGTATCAACCATTAATTTAATATTTAACAACACTTACTTTACCTTTAATTCAAAGTTCTATCATCAGATATTTTGTATCCCTATGGGTTCACTCCTATCTCCTATCATTGCTCAAATTGTCATGGATTATCTGTTGGAGTCAGTCATAAATTTATTACCGTTGGACATGCCCTTTATAGTCAAGTATTTTAATGACATCTTATGTTCCGTCCCTGAGCATTTAGTAGAATATACACTATACGTATTCAATAGTTTCAATTTCAAATTGGTTTTTACTTATGGAAAAGAAGTTAATTACAGTATCCCTTTCCTTGACACCATAGTCAATAGATCTTCTACTAATAATTTGTATTTTGACATGTACAAAAAACCTACAGGCCCTAGTAGGTACTTAAATTATCATTCCAACCACTCTTTCAATCATAAACTTAATACTATACCATGCTTAAAAGACCGGATTACAAAAATTAGCGAACCACATTTAGTCAAAAAAATTTAAAAAAACTAGAACATACTCTACTAAGCAACGCATACCCAAAACCCATACTGAAAAGATTACTTTACTCTAACAACCTACAAAGTTCAACACTAGACCGACCACCAGGTACAAAATTCAAGAAATTACCGTTTATTCAGAATTTAACTCTTCAACTAACAAAAATTTTAAAACTACCAGACATTCCTATAGCTTGCACGTACGATAAATCGATAGGAAGGTTGTTCACCAAACTTAAAGATAATACAGCTAAATTATTATTCAACATTATCGTATATCAAATAGAATGCAGTTGTAATAGAACCTACGTGGGTCAATCCAAGCAATGACTAAAAAACCGCATAATCCAACATAAAAGTGATACCAGGATTGGTAAACAAAGTTGTGCATTGTCGTTACATCTATATTCAACAAAACACACAGCGAAATTTGAAGATACCAAAATTCTAGATATTGAAAACAACTACCACAAGAGGCTATTATTAAAATGTTTTCACATTCAACAGCAACCAAATCCAATCAACAGTAAACATGACACAAATAACCTGAGTGTAGTGTATTCAGCGCCTTACAAATTCAACAATAACCATTTCTACAGACAGATACATTAGATCCTTTGCATCTCCTTCAAATTATCCATAATATAGTCAACTACCAATTATCTTGTTCGTTACCATTTAAAAGTACCAGAAACAACATCTACATATTGTACCCCCGTTTAGCATCCTTACAGCAGTTCTACGATTTTAAATTATTACAAATAGTCAACTTTAAAAAATTGATTTCATGCAATTTTTATTCTTGTCAATCACTCATAGTTGTATTTCATTAATGAGTACATGTATTTACAACACTTGTCATAAGTAAATGTGTAAGTAGTTTAGTTATACCTTCTTAAGATATTGTAATCACTAAATTCATCAATTTCAGTCTAAGAATAAGGCATAAATGTCATGCCGAAACGTCAGATCATAAATTACAATTTGACACGATAGTTGTTATTTTACGAACAAGGGTATGCAAAAACCCATCAAACTATATATATATATATATATATATATATATATATATATATATATATAAGGGTCACGAGAGATCATTGAAACCCAAATTCTACAAATATATCCCACCAAATCCGGAAAAAATAGATATTTCCGAAAATTTATGGTTACACCATGTATAATACAAGATTACTTTTTTCCAAGCGAAGAATGCTTTCCGTGTGTGTAGATATTCACCCTGTATAAAAATTGAAATAAATAAATGACATTTTCAACTTTGTCTTTTGACCAGTTATTAAAATTTTGTGTGCCAATGCCATCTATACTAACATGTCGGAGACTTGAACGGTCACCGATAGTTGGTTGGTTAGATTGTGGTATAGAGGACGCATAAGAAATATTTTGCACCTATAAATACATCAGGATTTGTGTATGATTCAAAATCTTGGTTGTTTTGCAAAGAGAGATGTGTCCGTCTGGCAAGTTGCAAGAACAGCTAAACCGGTTACGGGCTTTTTTTTTGCAAAATAACCATCAGTTTTTACATTTATCTTCGTTCGGCTATGCTCGAATTACTTTCCTAGTGCCATGCAAAATTATTCATTAACCCTGTATAATATTAGCGTATTGTTTAAAAAAAGCTGTGCTATAAATGTTCTATATTCTTTTGTATGAAAGAACATATTTTAGACTATAGATGTTTTATGATATTGCTGTGTTTGATTTCATCTTGTAAACTCCATTAATTCCGTTGAGCTTGCCAGGCAAAGAAAATCTAGAATGGAAGGTCAGCAGTTTCAAATTTTTTAATTTGCTGTATATGTATCACAGCACTAATTTAGGGGTGCTCCAACGCTGGCTGTCATCATATACAGGTGTTATTAAGGGTTATCAAAAAGTCAAATAGTACCATTCTGTTAACATACAATGCCGTTAGCCTGAGGCAAAATTAAGAAAAGACTAAAATTTTGTACATATTTATTTCATAGTAACGTACTTATTAAAAACGCTCAGTATATTGTATTATGGCATAAGCTCATGATTAAAGAAGTTTCATTCTCATTACGTAGCCTAATCGTGTTTTTAGATGAGGATAATGATATTCCGTGAGTAGAAAGACGTTTTTGAAAAGTTCCTCATCCATAAATTTTGTTATCAAAGTACTCAACTGCAAAAATGCAATAATATTTAAAAGATGTTGTTTGATACTGATTACAGGATTTGATAGCATGAAAATGTATTCAAATTGGTGAAATCGCGTGTATAAGTATGCTGAACCTCGTATTTTTGACGAAAGCGCGTATGTAATATTCATCAAGAAAGTGAATTGTAATTGAAGAATATGAACATCTTCATTGAACCTTGTGCAAATTTCACAAATAGTAAATGTCAGTGAACGTTTAAATGAGAAACTAACATAAAACGTTTAACGAAAACCATAAATCTTACAGTCGTAGCAAATAAGGCGAACTACAGCAATAAATCATGAAAATAATATAGCTCGTTAGTAAATGTATTTATTAAGGATAGCCTGGAGCTATTTGAACGCCACATTCTCTAAACGTTGCATCACTTAGGACGACACTAGATCCTACGTGGGCAGGCGAGCCTATATTTTAAACCAATCAAAACCTAGGAGTAACAACCAGAGTTATGTTGAAGGCTCTAGACGTGTGACGTTGCAATTAAAAGAGACAGTTAATGATCAGTTGTTCAATACTCATTTTAAATGTCACTATACTAGTGCTATATATTGGTGAAGTATTATAATAAACATGTCTTTAATTGACAACTTTGAAAGTTTATTGTCATTCTGAAGAAAGTAGATAATTACAATCTTCTAAAAACGAAATACAGAATTAAAATCAATTGCAATGATTTATATATAAAATTGGAGTGGTGTTTAATGGAAAAATTTCAAATGATTAAGATCTCTGTATATAAATTTGGAATGCAATTTGAATAGTATTTAATGGAAAAGATTTAACTATTTGGACATCGATGTATGCCTGCGATATGGAAAGGGACGACCGGCACTTTACGCGTAAAATAAAAATTACATTGTTTTAAAAAGGGTATTTCTATTAGTCACTTAGTTAAGTTACTTAAGATTTTGTGTGCAAGTCTTTTGTGAAAATTGTCGTAAAAGTGAATAAATTGTTGATAATTTATTTACAGATCTTGAGTTAATTGTCGGAGGGTTTCTGCAGCTCCTCTCAGTCAAATTTACTTTTATTTGTATTTAAAGATGCGATGGCACCCTGTTTTCTTCTGTAATTTTGAATTACTGTATTCAACCTATTCCCAAACACATGCTCTCCCGTTAACTAAACTTCAAACTAGAGGTTGGTACAGTAGTGGGCACGTAATATAGCACTTGCGCCCAATTTTTGCTTCGTTGGAACCCCACACGTGGAGCACCCACTATTGCTTCGCTGGCGCTCAACGCCTTATTCTTCTAACAGTTAAAAATGGTGCTGTTAGTAGCTATTACCAAACGATAGCTACAAGAAACGAAGGTCGCTTCAGATTGCTTTATATTTACAAATATTGCCAACTATTTTCAGTAAACCGTTTTTTACCCATTGTTTTGAAGGAAACATTTTCTATTTTCTGAGAATAAGAATTGTTAGTATCGCCCAAGGGGTGAATTGATTTAATACCTGTAAAATTTTGTTGAACTCTGTTCATTTATTTTTCCAATTGTACATTAATTATTATAATTTCTTTACTTTCTTTAATAACCTAGCAATCAGATATTCTATCCAAGATATTTATGTACGATAAGGAAATATTTACAATGCGCTTCAATTAATTTTAGCAACGAATGCTATGGGCGGCTTTTTAAGCTGTACTACCCAACAGCTGTTATAGTGGCTCTGTCGTAGTCAATTTCAAATCTAAAAACCTATTAGTACGTTAAAATATTAATTTACCAACAAGCAGTATTAATATTTTATTATATTTTTATTAGTTGTTGTTCGCTAAAGTACGTTCACTTAAAATTTATTCAAGGTAATCTGACAGTAGGCGAAAAAGAGAAAGGACTTGTAACAATCAATCCTAACAATCCTCTATCAACAAACTGCAAAAGTATTTAACTAAGGCCGTCAAAATACCAAGTCAATTACGTTTCAAACAGTTGCAAATACCAGTTCCCACAAAAAGCTTTTAGTGCCATTTAAAGACGACTTAGAAAAAATAATGTAGACGAGGAAGATGATATTTATTTGGAATCAAGAATGGAAAATATAACAAGAAGGAGAGACGAATTTTTGAAATTATAAACACTAATCGTTCATAGTATGGTGACGTCATAAAGAAAACGTACGCTCCAATGTTTGTGCATGCAATAGGAAATTCGAATAAGAATTAGCGTACGGAAATCGCACTGTGGTGGTAAAAATAATATTGAGAGAATCAATTATGCATTTTATGTTCATTCCTATACTGTTTTATGTGTATCACCTTCCAATAAGTTTTTAGCCTTTCATAACACATTTACCAGAAATTTTTAATAATATAATTAAGAGTTGTAATATTTCTAGATTGAATATCGATTAAGGATAAATTAGCCTTATGCTTCTTTACAAGTATGCGTTAGATATAAACTGTCTACTGCATTTAAATTCTATTGAAATGTCCGCATCCTGAACCCCTTACGTGACCTGACTGAAATATTGCTTCGAGTTACTAGGCAAACACCTAGATGTATGACATATAAGCCGCTATTAGCTTTCTTATTTAATACCCCTGTTTTGCTACACTGTACCGGACGTTAAATAAATTTTTAATGTCGTCACTGAGATCATCACAATTCAGTGTTTTCTATTTGTAGGCAAAGCTGTCTGCGTGAATAAATTAAACCCTTTGATATAGAATGACTATATGCATTACAAATCGCACTATTAAAATACAATTATAAAATTATAATAGAAAACAGCAGAGACTTACTGAAAACTATCTAAACAAACACTAATAACACAAGCCAACAAAAATATTTTTTTTGAAAATCCAAATCTGGCATTGGTTTTTTTGTATCACGCACAGTTTTTGAGCAATCTGTTTTTTAATGATATAGTATAAAACCACTATAGTATATAGGGAAATTAATGAAACGCTATGTTAAGTCATAAGCATGGTTTTTATTTACAGTAAGCTATTTAAAACAGTGACCTAATGTGCCATTATAGGTTTATATTGATATTACAGGTTTCACTTGTCAGCTGCAGTTGGTTTATACTTCCGTTCTCTTTTTTCTTTGAAGCTTCTTAAGTAGCTTTTTCTTCGATGTGTTGCTTGCTGAACTTCACGGTGAAGTGACCAACATTTTATTCCCCAAGAATTTTGTAACGACTTGCTTGAATGATATCCATGCTTCTTTCTCATTTACGGTCATTGTGGATTCGAAGTTAACGTCAAACATCATTTTTCTAATGTCAGGTCCGACAAAGACGCCTTCTTTTAGTTTAGCTTCTGAAAGGTGTAGAAACTTTTGGCTGAGATACTTAAAACACAGTCTATCTTTAGGCAGAGACTTAACAAACTGTTTCATGAGTCCTAATTTTATATGTAGAGGTGGTAGGAGCACGTTTCTTAGATCTACAAGGTTTTTGCGTAGAATGTTCTTCTCACCTGGGTTTAAGGACTTCCTCACAGGCCAGTTCTTTGTGCACCAATGTTGATCCCTAGCCCTACTATCCCATTCGCACAAGAAACATGGAAATTTGGTAAAACCAGCTTGCTGACCAAGGAGCATGCATGTTACTTTTAAATCACCACATATCATCCAACCATGAGCAGAATAGTCTATTTTATTCAACACTATTTCTAGATTTTCATAACTTTCTTTCATATGTACAGAATGGCCAACAGGTGTAGATGCGTACATGTTTACTATTGTGTAATAAAACTGATTTTAAACTTGTTTTGGATGAATCCATAAACAGCCTCCAATCTTCTTTTTTGTATTCAATACCAAACTCGTTCATGAGACCAGAAATGTCTGAGCAGTACACTAAATCACCTGCTTGTTTAAAATACTTGGAAAATTGCTGCTTTCTCTTTCTATACACATGAATGCTGGTTTCAATGGCTAACAAGTTCTTTTCTTTCAGTCTAGAGCCAAGCAATTCAGCCTTTTCTTTAGTCAAGCCCAGATCCCTAACCAAATCATTAAGCTCGATTTGTGTAAACAATTTAGGCTCTACATTTTCAGTAGTACAATGGAATTCTTCATCATCTTGTTCATTTGACTCGGATTGCACATCAGAAAGTACTTCAATACAACTTAAATCATCTGGTGGTTTAGGGACCGGTAAATCTACACTGTGCCCTACTGGTCGGATGGCAGACGGAAGATTAGGATAGCTTATTACCTTTTTGTTTTTTGAGTTATGACCAGTAATATCAACACTGCAAAAATAGCAATCATCAGAATGATTTTTCGGCTCCCTCCATATCATAGGAACAGCAAATCTAAAGGTTTTTCTCTCCTTTTTTGACCATTTTCTTAGATCTTCAACACAAACATAACATACCTTATGTGGTGCCCAAGATTTCTCCTGATCACCAAGTTTAGTTCCAAAATATGATAGATAAACCTTTTTCACAAAGTCTGTAATGTTTCTTTGGTGTATTTTAATTACAAACTCACCACAAATATAACAAAAACTGTCAGCAGAGTTTTTACAACCGCGATTAGACATTTTACTGAGCACACGTACTAGAAACGTTAAAGTGAGAGGTTAGGTTGACAGTAAAGAAAACACCAGCTGTTTGACCAGCAAATGTTTTTTGGCAGTGCTACCAACATCATCTAGATCCATTAGACCTACTTTTCCAATTTACTTATAAATATTATAATACTATAAATCTGTTTAAATTCTTTAAATATCGCTAAACGCAAAAATCTCGAAAAAAATGCATTTAACTATAAGATGTGAAGAAATGGTAGGTGATTCAGTTTTTTAAGCATTATATTTAGATTCAGCAACCTAAAAAACATAATAAAAAGGTATATTCATTAAAAAAGTTTTTTCATCGTTGGCCTGTGTAATCTAACGGAACACAGGAAAGAGGAAATGATTTTGGATATTAAAATTATACGCACTATGTGAAATTAGGCACTACTGGTTAGCTTCCGCTATAAAAAAACTTAAATTAAACTGCGATCACAATTAAACTTAAAACTGAAAATACATCTAAGCACAAGGAAGAGCATTAAGCTATACTGCGAAGGTTTCTCTCGCTGAGGTTGAATAGAAACTGTCTATATTAAAAACTAATCGAGTTTGATAGATAATAACCAGTTTCCTATGTATTGTCAATTGATATTAATTATCGACTTTAATTTAAATAAAATAAAAATGTTGCTAACAATCCCATAGGCATGAAATCATGAAAGATATTTCAGACCAGAGGTTAATCGAATATACTATAATATTCATTATCATTAGGTCTTCAGTCCTAGAACTGGTTGGACGCGTACCATCATTGTTTCCTAGTCTGAACCAACCTACACATTTCCCTGAAATTTGCACAGTCTGCATCTATCACTATCTGTGTGCGAAAGTCTGATCTCGGTCTACCTCTACCTCTCTTTTCCTATCTCTGCTTGTAATATATCCTGTACTATTCCCCAGAAATGCCTTAGAGCGTATCCTGTCCTATTTCTCCTATGTTTTTCGTTTTCTTCAGATATCTTAAACTATAATATTATGCTATCCAAATTACCCAATAATAGGAATAGTACATATTGAAAATAAGGATGTACATTTGAAAAATGAATTTCAGTTGACTGCGCGGACAAAGGGCGCGACTTTACTACTAGACCTTTTAAAGTTGAAATATTAGTTCGATTTGTAGCAACCTGCATTATTCCGTCTAGTTCCGGAAATATTTTGTAAAATCACCCAAGAGCCACCCAAGGGATGGTGTTATTATCTTGGTGGATTATAACCTAAGTATCAATTTCGTACCAGATTTGATGAAGTATTCCATTCTTCTACTTGCTTGCAAGTATTTAATATGCTACTGTTTCCAGAAATACTGAACCATTTGATTCAGTATCTGCTTACGATTTAAGCGATTTTACGGTTGGTGTATATCATTTGCCGCTGGTAGGCACTTTAAGGGTGTTAACTTTACAAAGTGCGCAGGGGTTAGTGGTTGTGAGCATGTGGGATCCGAGTGCAAGCATTGGAGAGTTCATCAGTAAAGAATAACCTCTATCTGAATCAAAACAGTACAAAATTCTTCATAGCTCAAGATTTGATTGTCAATACGTTTTTGTAAATGCAATTCAATGTCCTTATTTTGAACTTCTCATATTCCCCCATGTGTGGAAATTTTGGTTGTAGAACCTTCTAGTTAATCTGATTTTGGGTAAGATCAGTATTTATTCTATTAATACAACTTTCTGTTTTTCTCAATTTATATATTTTGTTGCGCTTTTTAAAAAAAAACTATACCTTTTATTGTACTGTTCAAATGCACGGAATTTTGAAACCCTTTTCGGGAAATTCTTCATTATTGTTAGGTTTAATATAAGCATTGTGTGAAAACCAAACAAAGTTATGGTTTTCACATAAGTCTAAACATTTATTTATGATTTATAGTTTGAGAAAACGCTAGGATTGCGGTATTCATGCTTAATACGCAACTGTGTCTAGCAATTTTTCTTCAGAACTTTAACCTCTTTTGGAGTGAAGATGATGATTCGTGAGAGCGGATCTGTGGAAACAAAGCGACGTTATCACCGGCCTTCCTCGAGTGTAGACGTGCTTTTGTAGAGTTCAGATAGTCGACTAAGTGGTTCATTTTCTATTCATTCTCTTTCTTTTATCGCTCTACGAAATATCGGTGCTACTTTTACATAAGCATGTCTATCTTTCCTTTTCTAATATTCATGGAAAAATTCTTTTAGTAATATTAATTTAATTATCGTGCTTTCCTATCGTTTATTTTTACGTGTTTTTAAAATATATAGCGGATCCAATCGTACATCTAAATGATTAATAACCCTTTAATCTACAGATGTTCTAAACCTTGTCTTGCCATATACAGTTTTTTGATTTTAAAAGATAGACCTCTACCGTTCCCAGTTAGAATTTTTTTTTAGTTGTCGCTACGCGCAAATAAATCTAATTTCTTTTAAATTTTCATCCACTATATTATTATTCCACAACCACAACCTAATATAGTCATTATCGTGGTTGAAATATTTTTCGCTTATACAACCCAGCGGATCTTTACGACTTGTACTAGCCGATGTCCTATTGCTGCTTTTCCCTCGAGATGCCCATAGCTAGAGCAGGCAGTAAAAAGTCAGTTTCCACAGTTGCGAATACAAGAAATTTGTATTCGATGTGATTTCTTACCCATATATTTCAATCATTTATTTATAATTTAAGTTATGAATCATTTTATATTATAGGAATGCTAATTCATTTTTTGTTGTTCTTGAACGTAATGGTGAGACTCTCGCCTTTGTCCTTTCAAAAATTATTCTTTGTGTTGCTGTATTGAAAATTTTTGTTTTTATCTTTAATTATCTGTTTCTTGTATAAATACTGCTGTAACCGTGGCAATTATGTCCTTGAAATTATCGTGCGGGTATATCCAAGTTATTACGGTATCCTTTCTTTTTATTTTCTTATCGCTGTGAATGTGCTCGGTCAAATAGTGTCTGGGTCGCATTTGGAGACTAGTTGTTTTTAAGTATATACGCGGTGGTTTAAGTTTTATCTTATCGTTAACATTGCAAGTGATTTTTTGGACTAACATGTTTTAATAGTGACATTCTCTACTCTGTACTTCTTCTCTAGGATATTTATCATTAAACTCTACTTTTTTTTATCCCTCTATCTTCATTTTAAACCTTGATTTTTCTTATGGTGGACGTGCACCGTTTATCACATATGAGTGGACTTCCCCCACTACGGACTGCTGAGTACACTTTAGCTGTTCGAATAGTGCTTCGCTATCTACCGTTTTTTCTATCGCTATTACTCAATGCGAGCCCTTGTTCTTCTTTATTATTGTAAAGTGAAAAAGCTGATTTGCACCTTAGCGCTATACTTGATAGTATAGGGTTAAGAAATTATGTATCGTAAATGCAGTAGCACTGGCTAATTTGTTAACTTGACGTTTTCGTTGCTGAATCGTATATTGTTAGAAGTATGTTTAACTTAAGAGAATATCTTCAAAGATATAACTGTAAATTTGTACGCATTCATATGTGAGTTTGAAAATAACTTTTGTATTTAGATTTATAGTGAAGTTAAGTATAGCTATAAGTATGTGCTTCATGCTCCCGACTAAATTTGTGCGGCCGGTGCGGCAGCAAAATAGGACCTGTACGCGCTGAGTTGCTATGGTTTAAAGAACCAAGAGGCGTTTATAAATAGATTTAATTTAAGTTTCCTGTGAATGTGTGATCTCTCGTACGAAGGCGATTGTTGCGCTTTTTTGAAAAAAATTTTACTTTATACTGTATTATTTAGGTTCAGGAGATTTTTAGACCCCGCACGGGGAATCCACTATTAATAGGTTAATTATAAGTGATGCATTAAAACCACACTAGGTTATGATTCTCACATAAATATAGACATTTATTTATAATCTGAGGTTTGGGAAAATGCTAGGATTGCGGTTCTTATGCTTAACACGCAGCTATGTTTAGCAATTTTGCGTCAGAACTTAACCTCTCTTAGGGGGAAAAACGATGATGAGAGCGGATATGTCGAAACAATGCGACTATACTACCGGCCTTCTTCGAGTGTACACGTGTTCTCGTAGAGTGCGCATAGTCGACGAGATGGTTTATTTCCTTTTCCGTGCCTTTCTTCTATCGTTCTACGAAATATCGGCGCTTTGTCGATAGGAAGAGAGCTACCGCCAACCAAACCAGTAGACATCCAGACGCCAAATCGAGAGTAATGACACTTCGGGTCAAGGCACCACGGGGTAAATGTATCTTTAGAGTTTGTGAGACATTTGACGCCCCCGAGGAATTTTATCCGGGTATATTTCATTATAATTACATGTAGCATTATTGTAGAAAAATTACCGTTTCAACTACATCTAATAAGGAGCTGCTCGTAAAATTTGTACCGCACTCAGAAAACTTAGTGGAACATGGACGACGTTGCGATAAAAAAACATTTAAAGGCAGCTAGAAATAAATCCGTCAATGAATTGGCTACTAATTCTAGGTGCACGTCCGCGCTACAATACACACAAATAAACGTATGTACTCTTTTAGGTATTTTACACCGCGTTTTCTAGTTAAAGTTGGTAAAAGTGTCACGTGTAGTCTGCTTCTTTAACCATAAAAGGTATTACTGGTGCTACGCGAAAAGTGGGAGTATCACTCATTACCGCATATGTCGGCATTCGGCAATGGGCGCCCTTTAAAACTAAATTTGGAGTTATTTAAAATTTTGCGAATTTCGAGTAAATAGAATCTAATATTTGTGACGGGGTTTACACAAAACCAAATGTGGGTCTGTATGTAAATGTAATTTATGCATGTACTCAGTAAGAAGCTTTGTTAAGTGTTCGTGTTTTAGCAAAAAGATTGGGCACGGGTAATAGTAGGGGATATCTGCGTACAACAACCTGTCCTCGAGCCTATTAGTGTCATCCACTAGAATTGGGCGAAATTTCTTTAGTTGAAGAGATTTTCTTCGCCGCGCATATTGCTTCATTGTCGTGATCTTGTCATCTTAAATTGTTTATATCAAGACCTAAACGCTTTAATTTGTTCAACAGAGAAATTGATATACCTGCTCCAGTACTATCATTGATCGGAATAAGTCCAAGAAAATGTTCTTTGACGATATATCTACGTGTTGTAGAATCGCATAGCACAAATCTAATTATGATTGTATTTATTCTTGATGATTCGCATCTAGGATACAATCCAGAATAAGGGAAATATATTTGGAAGTATTGGCAAGTTTTATAATTGTGTCTTTGACAATTTTGGCAATTAAAGCAATTACTTAATTTTATAAAGTATCACTCATGCAATTTGCGATGTTCTTATTTTCATTTATCTGTACACTATTTGCATATTATGGGATGGTGGGACCAAACTTAGCAAAAGTCTTGATGGGTTTTGAGAAATTACCTATATGTGTTTAATACAATTTATTACTATTGCCGCGGAAAGCTGAATTTTAGGTTACTAAAAATTTTACAACATAAAATATGCGTTTTGTAACTGCATGTTAATATTTAGATTTGGCATTGATTCTCTTTTCGAATGCGAAATTGTTAGTGGAATAAAATCAAACGTTTTTTATCATTTCTATAAGCGTTTGTAGAAGATTTTTTGGAATGTTGTCCATTTTCACAGTCATGCTCGTTGCTTAACTGGGATGTGTTAGGTATGTTATGAAAACTTTGCAACAAAAATAAAATACAGAATTTTTACTTTCAGAATATAGTAGCTATTTCCTATTTATTTTTCATAATTTGACAAGGTTCAAGTAAAATGGTTGGTGGAAAGCTTACGACTAGTATGGTCCCTAAGATACTTGCAGGTTTATTTTGCTTATGCCACGGAGATTATCAGAAACCGAATATATTTGTGCGACAGATTTGCTGGCCATAAACCTGTATCATCAGGTACAACTATGTGGTCGGGTAACTGCGATTCTTGATTTCCAACTTTTATTGCTGCCCCCGTTTCTTGAATGTGAAGGTGTTTTGTTGTTCTGGCATACTTAGGTGTTGCCGACGAGGGTCTTATTATCTTCTTTCTTAGCTGTGTGATGATCTTTTAAACTTCCAGTCTCTTCGTCTTTGTCAGAGTTCGCGCTAGCGAACCCAAAACGAGGGAGGAGCGCCACAATTTACTTGGGTTCTGCTTCTTTTTCAATTTCTTCTTAAAATTTTTTGCACTCGAAAATTTTTTTTCGACCTTTGAAAAATGAGATCAACCCAGGTAAGTCAACAATACTAGCCATGACTTAAATTTTAAACAAACCAATACACTTTTTATAAAAATAGTAGGAAACATAAGAAAGCTTTTTAAATAAAAATTGCAGCTAGTTAAGCTGAACATCCAGTATGATAAAAAGTTTTTTAAAAACTATAGTGGTTTTTTCAAAAAGGAATAAAGGTATCTCTTTAAATGGAAATCTGTTTTTAGCTTGCTTATCGGATAGTACTCATAATAAAAAACTCCATTGATATACCACTCCCCTATACCTAAATCAAAAATAACTTTCAATAGTTGAGAAATGTTAAAAAAAAATTGAAAATTCCTTACAAGTTACTTGATTTATTAAGTGTGTCACAGTGGAACCAAAAATCTGGTATGTCAGAAATAAACTATTTTCTGTAACATAATAACGAAAATTAGTGGCTAGCTGAAGTTTTTTATTTAAGTTAGTTACTGATTTTAAATTCTCATTAGTGCATCAAATAAAATAATCATTTTTTGTAAATTGCTGTTACCGGTGGGTCGCTGAACTTAGGTCAAATCGTGCGCCGCTTACGAAGTCAAAAGGTGCTACGCGTCAAACCTAAAGTAAACCACGATTTTCTTCTATTAAAGCTAGCAGGTATACAAAGTATTAACTGTCTTCTGTTGAAATAAGTAGCATTTTGCTAATCAGTGGGCGGATAACTTAAACAGTAAATCCTTTCTGATTACAATCTACCCTTTGGCGTTCCTCTAGAATACATAGTCAATAGCTGTTAAGAAATATGAACTACAGGTAGCTAGGGCTGCAGGTATCTGCCTATAGAGTGACGTTTAATTCGAGAGCGTTATTACGCGTGATCTGCAATCTAATGTATGTCATCGTGTTCGATATACTCGTGATTCAATTCAAATATACCATTGCATATTACATCAGTATAATACTTTCTAGAAAACGCTGAGTAAAACTGAACAACAGTTCTTTTAAAATTGTTTAGAAGCTATTACCCGTAGCCACGCAATTGTAGTAAGTGGTATATTGTGAGGGTCTGGGAAAATAGCTCTTTATGCTTTAGTACTACAAAAGTCTTTTATATTCAGTAACAGCTTTTGAAGAGTAAAATCAATTTAAGTAATTTAATCGTGAAAATAGGAATTTGTTTTTGTATTTTACTTCAAGTGCTCGAAAAGAGCTTACACTTTTTCTCTGATGAAAGCCATCTGGTTAAACTTAGTATCTTTACTACCCGCACATAGCAGTGTCGTTTCTCTCAAACAAATCTATAATCTGTAAGGTTTGCATTGCGCAAAGTTTAGTATAATACCACGTTCAAATAAATTCTTTAATTTCGATAATCCTTTAAAATTTTGAAATAGTTAATTATTGGGTCGAGTCGAATCTTCACGTACATCGTTGATCCTTTGTTTGTTGAATATGTGACATTTGAAAAGAACGTTCTTAAATTTTTGGTACAACTATACATTGATGGTGGTTCGACTTAAATTTTAGTATGAAGTGTGTCAGGTACTTTAAGGGAAATGAAATTTGTTCTTTTATTATTGCTTTAAATTGTAATTTAAAAATATTTGTGTAACTGCATTTGGATAATCAAAACTTCTGAAATTTAATTATTACTAAACTTGATTAGTCAAGAATTTGAATTTATGTAAAACTTAAAAGTAGCTGATAGTTGATGATATCTGTTTTCATAAAAATTGTTGTTCAATTTTGTTAGTACATACGGCATATGTTCTTACAAAAAGTTAACCTTTGTTCTGATCATAATTTTGTTGCTGTTGTTTTAAAAAAAAAGCATCTGTAATAATTTGGTTTAAAATCGATTGCAGTACCGCCAGCGATTAGAGTAATATTCTAATATAAAATAAATAGTGAAATATAATTTGGAAGTTAAACTTCATGAATTGTAGATACATATATGCACCCGAATAATTTCTATTTAATGAGAAATATATTATTAAACAAATTTAGGCAGAGTATTAAATTCTGTAAAAGTTGATGTAAATATTTTGTCATGCCGATAAAAGAAATTAAGAAAATATAAATTTTGTTTACTAAAAATCCTTTTAATCATTTGAAAAAAAATTAATAGGCAGAAAGTGGCATTTAAAGCATCTGAGAATTAGAACGGGAATATTAAAAATTAAATTTGGTGATTATGATGAAAGGCACAACCAACGTCCTCATAAGTGTATGTTTCTTTTCAGGATAGGCCTAGGACATCTTTACTATTCCATAGGAAGGTGTGAGAATTATTAATAAAGTAAGTTTTGTATTTATGGCTATTGTGACGGTATACCCCAAGGTTCAGCATTTTCCTTATACAATTAGACTTATCCATCTGTCGTTGTATTAAAAGATACGATGGCGATTACCATCTTTTGTGTTTTTTTCAATTATGGAACCCACGACACGTTTCACGATCTACGCAGAACTTGTACTCTACTAGCCGTCTGTCTTTTAGGAGATTTCCTTTTTCTTAAGCCAATTTCCACCCTTATTTACCATGGACTTGTTATATTACAGGATATTCCCACTCTCGTTCTACTGTGCTGTCTTAGCCTTGATAAAGTCATATTCTTTTGAGTAAACGAGAGTATTTGTTAGGGTCTTATAAAAATGCTACAACTTTGTGTAGATAACTATTGGTAATTACTTAGCTTACCACTCGATCTTGAAGCTGCATAATATTCATTGCTCCTCCTACAGCATTCTTCTTTCCTACTGCGTTATCTAAATTATGTAGGCTTCCCATGATCATATTCTATACAAATCTATATCCAAACTGCCCTTGTCTCGCTTTTCTCTTCTTCTTAGTCATAACCTCAATATTAGTTTGACGCAGATCTTTGCTGTTCAATATATAACAAATCTTTGAGTGCATCTTTCTGGTCTATATACGTAAGCCTTTGCCATTCTTACAATTATTATTTTCTTCCTATCACTATCCTTACCATTCTTTTAGGTCTCACATCGTGACTTGTCATCATATAAGGCCTTTATTACACTAGTCAAACTGCTATTTTTCTAAACCATCTCTAAAACTTTATCATTACTAAATATCTCTCTAGCGATGTTATTAATTTTATTATAGTGTCACACACCGATAGCTTTTAATTCTCTAATTTTATTTTTGCTGAATGTCCCTGTTTCACAGAAATTATGGTGCTAAGCACGAAACATAGACCTTTAACAGTCTTCTTTTTACAGTTAGAATTTTTCTAGAGTTTTGTGTTGCGTTTTCCACATCAAAGGCTTACTATTTTTTTACTATTCTAGTCTCTAAACTGCATTTGCTTCGAATATTACTATGATTTATCTTCTTAAGCAACGTAACTTCTTTACTTCTTCTAATTATGCTTCCATTAGATTTACTGCCATTTTTTTATTGCTATCCCGTTTACTAAATCTCATTTCCTTGCTTTGATGTTTTTAATTTTGATGCTTGTTTTTTATTTAATATTTCCTCATTATTTAGTTCTATTTCAGATCTCCAATATATATTGCTATATCAGCATTTAAATTCTCTGAACTTGAATTACTCCACCTGTCGGTTATACTTCTTTAATTTTATTTATTACTTGTTTAACATGCAAGTTGAATAAGGTCTGTGATTAAGTGCATTTCTGTCTCACCTGCCAATAGACTTTTTGTACTGCTGTAGTTTCGTTGCGCTTCTTAATTAATACGTCCAGAAACGTTTGGTTGTACATTGTTCTCTTCTACCCTCAAGTCAATTTTGTGATGTATTTTATTTAAGTGTTGCAAAAATATGTTCTTTTCTATATGTCTAAATAATAAGCGAAGCCATAGCTTTAAATCTCTAAATCCTGTTGTCCTATTCGTTTCATAAATAAGTTCGATATGTACGGCAATAGCGGCAATTCCATGGGTATTCCGTCTGGCCTGAACTCCTAATTTTTATGTATGAAATAGGTTTTACTTAGGTAGTGCTTTGTTGTCTGTCTGTGGTTTATATTTTTCCATTACTATTTCAAGAGCTTTTTCTATTGGTGAGGTTCCACTTTTGTGGTTTGGCCGCCCTCGGTATGTGTGCGACGTACTGGAATACAGTTTCGCATTTATTTTGATCTAGAGTAAATAGAAATGTTTCGGATCTGCGTATTACTTCCTGGACTGGAATTGAAGTTAGTGCTATAGTGTTGTTTAATCCTTTGCCTAGTATGCTTTAGACAGGACGGTTCCACTGTTGTCTTGATTTTTGCTCTGTCTCTATTGCAACACCTATATTTTTTGGAAATATTACCAATAGTTTTTACAAGGTTTTTAGGTAATCTTCACATTCTTCAAATATATTCCGTAATCTGCCTTGTACACCCTTTTTCTCATTTCTAATTACCATTTCTGGAAGCTGATTTATTCCTACAAACTTTCTCAACTTTAGTTGCTTAGTGTCTTTTAAAATGTCGTTTTTACCATTTTACGTCGTTTTTCGATCGTCTATCTTTTATATTGCATCAATATTAGTTAAACCTTGTTTAGTAAAAGGTTTTTATATAGCTTTTCCAGCTATCTGCTGCTTCTTTTGCTTCTGTCACCGTTGTTTCTGTTTTACTTTTTGTCTTTATGACTAGCGCTACTGCAACGTTCCTAATTTTTTAATGTGTTATTTCTGGTTGGTTCTTATATATTGCCGATTCCATATTACAGAAGTCTTAAGAAACATCTATGCGTTCAAAAAAAATTTTTCTTTTATACAAAAGAATTTATACAACAGTTTACAGCTTAAGTTCCTACAAGTTATTTAATTATTTAAATAATTCTTACCTAATCCTTGTTAAAAATTACAAAATCCTCTTTAATTTCTACGTGGATTTTTCATTTAAAATTGGTCAGTAGCTCTTGACAGATATTTATTAAAGGTCAAAAGGCTTCGAATTTCAACTAAAAGTTTTAAAAAATATATGATTAAGACATTCTAGATTACAAATATTTGAATATTTTTATCAGCTTCAAACAAAGAAATCTAAAATTCATACCTCCAATTTTTATAGCCATATAGCGCTTATCAAAATCTCATTTCCAATGTAATTAATGATATTAAAAGCTGTCTATTTCCATATTAAATCTCTAACAGTTTACTGGTTTGCAAAAGTGTATATTCTATTTTAAATCAATGAACTTTAGAGTAGCTCTCGGTTCGATGAACGTTCAAACTTCATTGTATTTTACAAAACAATGATTCTTTTCATTTACTGCAGTTGAAAACTTATATGTTACTCGTAAAACTAATTTAAAGCATTCACCTCTGCTTTAAATCTTACGTGACGAACGTCGAATGTTATACTGTGTTTCATTTCATTTTGTAAATTTAACAGTATAATTTCCGTTGAGCTAGCCAGGCAAAGAAAAGGAATGGAAGGTAGGATTATAATATCATATTTTCTAGTGCATTCCTTATAAATATAATTCGCTGTATCTGTCACAGCATTAATTTGGGCTTTACCATTACAGAGGCGTAACATAGCAATATTTGCGGCGTCACAACCTAGTGCTCGATTAGGACGTCTGAAAATTAGAGTGCCTTGTCTTGTAGGATTTTGTGAAGTTCTTTCTCTTTGGAATGTATCTGATTGGTTTTCAGTATGACTGATAGAATGATAGAATTGCGTGAAGCTTTGAGAGCAGAGGTAGTAGAAATTGATTCTCAGAAAGTGTTTATGTGGGAGAAGCGAAAAAGAACAATTCTGAGGTTAAGAAAGAACAGAGTGTGGGAGAGATCCAAGAATCTAAAACGATGGCCTTTTTATTAAATTTAAATAAAAATATACAGGAAATGAGTGAGAGAACCATGAAGAAAATATGAAAGAAATGGGTGATAAATCTGATAAAAATATTCAGGAGAGAACAACAAAATTTGAGGAAGTTTAAGATTGGAAAGTAACAAGAATGAAAGGAAATTTAAAGAGATAGGTGAGAAACTAACTTCAAGCTTAAAGGAAACTAATAAAACCATTGAAAAAATGAAATTTGAAATTAGAGAAAAAGTAGTACAAATTTTAGAGATATGAATGACGTCAAAGAGAAATTTGTTCAAATAAAGGCTAATTCGGATGCAAGTGAGAAAGAAATGAATGGGAAAATTAAAATTTTAGATCAAAAAGTAAATGATATAAAAGAAAGTTGTAAAGCTGGGTTAAAATATTCAAAAAGGATTTAGATAATTTTGAAAATAAGTATAAAAATTTAAGATATAGTTTTAAAAATATTCATGTTGGGGAACCGATGCGATGGAGTTCAACTAGTGCTTCGGTGGAACAACACTCAAAAATTTTAAAGGAATAATAAACTTAACCCTAAACTATTTTTAAATATTTTAAAAACTTCAACACAAGTGAGTTGGAATGAACAAAGTTAAATATTGTGAGGCCCGTGCTGAAAAGGAGTGCAGAGATTTGGTCTGAACTAACTTAAAGTGAGTTGAGTTTCTTTAAAGATTTCGAGATTAAATTTTTAAAACTTATCTGGGGAGACAATCAGCAATTTAAAGTGAGAGATAATTTATTATGATACAGGCATGACGAAAGGTTGTAGGTCATATAGATACTTAGCGTTTCCAAACAATTTGCTCCTCCTTTAGAGTACAAACAAATTTTAAAGTATTTAGCAGCAGACTTTGAAACGGAGGTAAGGCAATGCTTTGCCTTACAAAATATTGTCGATATATATGTGTTTCTGGAATATTTTCTACGATACGATGAGATGAGTCAACCGAGGAGGAAGAAGACTAGACCCAGGTGTCAGCCCATGAATGTGCTCAGTTTTTAAAGGTGTAATGGAAAAGAGAGATACAAGGGCAGGATATTTGAAAGGGGAAATCTACCAAAAGGTAATTGGAGTCGAGGAAATGCCATCAGGTAAGCCGGAGGAAGGGAGAACAATGAATCCCGTGCCATTCAGAATAGAACCGTAACCCTTGTTAGGCAAAAAGTGAGAAATATACAAAAAGATGGCATAAATGGTAGCAATAATAATAATAATAGAACATACGCAGAGATCGTGAATCAACTTGGAACATCGAGTAGGTAGGATTTTTAGAAACAGACAAATCAAACGACGAAAGTATAGAAATTAATAAATATGAACATGCGCGTGAACTTACAAAACTTAATTTGGAAAATGATTTAAAAGATTTGAGTAAAATTTTTTAATAATGTCAAGGTTAAGAGTTGGTGCCATTTTGGGAATGAATTTTATAAGTAAGGTGAAGAGCACACTAGATACGGAGAATACAGTGATGATTATGGGTGATAGAAGGGTTGAATGGAACGAGGAGGTTTATATATGATTAGAAGGAGATTGTACGAATTTGAATCAATTTGAGAAGGAGATGGATAGTAAAGGAGAAAAGAGATTAAGTATTAGGTGCCCTGGTGAAGTTAGAAAAGAAGTTGTATCGTTTTCAGAGAAATGGTCAGAATTATTGAAAACTGCAAAAGAAAAATTTTAAACTTCACACTATTAGATTTATGTCTTGACTAGCTCAGTTCAACCCCACACACACGATGATATTATAACAAAGATTTTTACCCCCCGTTTTCTCTAACACATCATACCTGATAAGATAAACTAAATAATCAAAATATGTATAATAAACCTAGAAACATGTACAATTTGCAACTCTAAAACCTTCGTAATATTATTTGCTTTTTAAAACCTTTGAATCAAAGTAAATAATATAAATCTGTTAATCACCAAATTATAACCCTATTAAAGCAGTTAAAGCCCGCAAAAAAAACTCGGTATTATTTTAGAAGCCTCGTTCTCTTAACGTAATTTCTACGTATTAACAAAATTTTTTGATGACCCTTTACATAAATATCTAAGCATATGCACGTTTTAAGTGTTAAAAAAAAAGTTTTGTGCTATTAATTTACTATGATCTCTAACCTGGTATTTTTCCAGGTTGATTTCCTAGTTCGAGTGTGTAGCTCTGCGTACACCCCAATTCGTTGAATTGACAAATTTTGCGTATTTTCCTTAATTTTTATTGTGGTATTTTTAATGTTGGTTGCATTTTTGTCCATTTTATCATTTAGCGCTAATAAAATTGACATCATTTTAGACTCCTGTTGAGTTTTCTGTTCCTCACTGTGACTCCCTTCAACTACTATTCCTGCAGTTTCCGTTTGTGTTTATTCTAGGAACACACTTTCTTGAGATCCTATTTCCACCCCTCCATTTCTTAACACGTTCCTAACTTCCTGCATTCTTTTGTCCTTTCTAATTTAATTATATTTACAGTAAACCCTAAAATTCTAACTTAACTTTCTATATTTATTTTCTGGCTGCCTATAATTATTAATTACGTCTATAACCCCTAATCTCAATTAACATTCCAATTGTTGAGTTTTTCAAGTTCCTCGTTTACTCACGGATTTACTTTCGCTAAATTCGAGCCGCTAAGTTGAGTGCCAATTTTCTTTCGTGCCTCACGATTTTGGTCGGCAGTTGCCATTTGTGCACCACGATTTTGTTGCTGGTTTTCTTTAGAGCCCCACGATTTTGGTTGCCGATTTTCTTACAAACCCCAAGACTTTGTTGCCAGTTTTTTTTTGAGCCCTACGATTGGGTCGCCGGTTTTCTTCTGCTACGATATCGCCGTACTCCGATCTATTTAACTCTCAATTGTCTGCTGCTCACCGCCGCTCTGTGTTTCTAAATAATCTAGTATAAATTTTAAATTTCACACATTTAGATTTATACCTCGATTAGCTTAGTTCAACCCCACACAGACTGCACCACGATACGATAACAGAGATTTTTACCCCTCTTTTTCTCCAACACTTCATACCTGAATAGGATCAACTTAATAACCAAAATTTGTATAATAAACCAAGAATTATGTACAATTTGCCACCCTACAACTTTTGTAATATTATTTGCTTTTTAAAATTCTTGAATCAAAGTAAATCATATAAATCTGTTCATTACCAAATTATAACCCTATTAAAGCAGTTAAAGTTAGCAAAAATAACTCTGTATTATTTTAGAAGCCTCGTTGAACGTTCAATGACCATTCTTTCTTTTAACGTAATTTTTACGTATTAGCAAAATTTTTGATGACTCTTTACTTAAATATATAAGTATATGTGAGTTTTAAATGTTAAAAAAAAGCATTATGCTATTAATTTACTATGATCTTTAACCTCGTATATTTCCCGGTTGATTTCCTGGTCCGAATGTGTAGCTCTGCGTACACTCCAATCCTTTGAACTACCGCTACGTGCTGTTAACCAGTGACCTTTGGTTGCTTTCAGCTTAACGTCCTTATTTTCCCCTTTATTATGTTTGGTACTTAAAGTATTGGATTTTTACGTTAGATTTCTTATTTAATTTGCTTAGTAAATATCTCGGTGGATTTCTGAGTAGATTTCTCAGTGGAATTCTCAAAGTATTTCTTAGTAGATTTCTTATAGCCCTAAATTAATAAATGTTAAAGGTCATGTTTACGTTAATTAAAATCTGGACTTACGTTTTATGTAAATGGCGTATTTCTATTCCACTTGTATATTTGAACGTGTACTTGTACGTGAAATTTTTTATTACTGACTTTCACTTATAATTCGTATTTTTAATTTCAAACTTGAACTTTGCGTAGTTTATTTGTTCAGACCAGTACAGTTCGTGTTTCAATTATGAAAGGACTGACTTTTATCCGCCTGGTGTAATATATAAAGACAATCCAACCTACCTGCTGTAATTGGTTTACGGCGCTTTATTTTTGTTGTTTGAGCATGGTAGAGGCGTTGCACTTGGCTTATAACGTAATTATTTGGGTTTTACACGGAGTTACCTATTCTATATCTTGTTGAAATGCTCCCAGAATCACGTAGACAACAAAGCTTTACTTTATGGAGTTCGTTGGCCATGGTACTTTGCACTTTCCAATATCATGTATTCGAATTTTGTATAGGAAATTATTAAGTACTACCCTTAAACTGGCAAACTAAACTTGTGTTCCACATTTTATTTTGCTCATGCTGGATTTCTGGCGATTTTATATTTAAAATATCACGTAGACATAATTTTTTATGGGATTCTTTAGCATATGACGTAAATTAGAAGCGTTTATTGACTTTTTGCGTCATGAGACATGATTGTTTTTGAAAGGCCTGTTTATTGTGAGCACGCATGATTATTTTCTTACACTAATTCGTTGGGTTTAAATAAGATTCGTTTGATGTATGTTTTACTCTAAATACTCCTAGTTTGTATTTATTTAAAGTTTCAGAATGTATTACTGTTTCTAAAATGAATTGGATCGCGTCCAGAGTTAATTATTCAACTAAATGTGGTTTAATTATTATAGAATGAGCTTCCTTTTATTGATTAAAGTTAGTTGTGGATTTTATAGTGTTTGATATTTGTTTTTTTGCATAATTAACGAATTGTGTACTTTTTATGATTCAAATGTTTAACTAGCTTATCAGCTAATGTTCGCTACAAGACACTACTGCGCAGCACAAAGTGCGTCAATCTATCAAAAACACAAAAAAGTAGATGTAAAAATTGATTTCATGATACTTTATAATTGAAGTTTAAAATTTAACGCTGGCGGTTAGTGTTGTAAACTGTGGTTGGAAAAGTCTAAAGGAAAGCAATCAACATTCATATTTTTATAGGCATAAAATATTTAATGGCTCACATTTGAATTTAGTTCATTAAGAGAAATACTCGCATTTGATTGGAAAGTGCCACAAACGCTAAAAATGGCATTCACATATATCAACTATTCGTGACAAGTATTTGGAGTGCTCTTTAAACTCAATTTCTATCGCGACATAAATGCATTAGCTATTAAAGGTGATAGACTATTTCGCATGGCAGTTCCTTCATGTTGTCTGTGTAACCTTTTGTTAAATTGAAAACTGTTCTAAGAAATGCACCATGAAACTAGTATGATATATTCTTTGATTTTAATATAAGTACGTGGTATTGGTATACTAGCAAATAGTGAACACACGTAAAATGAAATTATGATTTAAATATTCTGTAAATTTGTTTCCTTTAACAATAAACTTTAGCGCTTTGTACAGAGAAAGTATGAAATTTTTAACTCTTGAATTCGTATGACAACAACTGTGAAACAAGTCGGTGAGTTGATATTGGAAACAATTGGTCTAATCGATTTTTAATGCACAATGCTACAATGCTTTATTTGCCTATATTTACAAACTGCAATCCAATTAACCAATTCAATACAAAATCACTGACTATTCAAAAGCTATGGAGTGTTTTAAATTAAGTGCTGTATTCAACCGGCTCTCCAAATTGACAAATTCTATTTTATAGTTCCACGCAATTTTCCTTTTAAATTACGCGACACACAAGGATTGAAATTAATAACCTACTTTTCCAACACTGTGTCTACAAACCCAAAGCTTTCTAATGTGCAGATCAATTGATTATTAATATAAGCAAAACTTTATAACTATTATGACCTTTCTGTTTAAACAAATGCCCGTACTATAACTCCCAGTGTTCAACTCCCACATTAAACTACTAGAAGTCATTAAGTCTATCCTAAACGTGATGAATTTATGCTTACTACAACGTCATTTTATGATAATTAAATCTATAGTATATCCATACAAGAAATTCACATTAGGAGTTACTAACCTCAATAAGTGTTTTCAGTACGCATGTTTCTAAGCTCTCCCAAGCAATATTATTCATATAACATATTGCAGTCTTTGGTAAATTTTTCTAATTTTGTAGTATTTATAAGCTGGTATTAATTATATTTTACGTGTATAGGTTCCTATCCTTAACTGACATATTCTTAATTGTTAATGATTTATCACCATGTTCCACCTAATCACACCAAGCGATCCGAAATATTGGTATTTTGATTTTGAATAAATTCTTCTAAATACTTGTACACTGCACTACACGTGCTCATTTGATATGTAAACTATGTTCTTTAACTAAAACAAACGAATATAAGCTATCCACTACCCATATAGGTAGCAAACGAAAAATAATTTCTTTCGTTTCTAGTTCACTGCCTGTATATTTTTAGGATTATCACGTACTCGTTATTTTGCTTTTTTTGTAATTGACTGGGTGCAAATCCAAGTTCACCAATCTTATATTTTTCTATAAAAGGTTCCAATTTCTTTTTTTTTGAGTTCAAGCCGTCCCACATGTTTTTTCGTCATACATCTGATGAAACTTGACGCCATACGTACACATAACCTCGTATATTTAGTAGAAATTTACCATAGCAACATTATGCCATTGGTATTTGACATATGTTTGAATACTTGAAACTGTAATAATTGAATTATTATCAAGTATGTTATAATGAATTCGAATAAGTTTGTATGACCGGTAATCATTACCAAATAGTAAATTAATTAACTGCAATTTTTGATAACATTCAGCGTTTTACACAATTTGAACTAGATTAATTAGGAAATATTTCAGTTCTATGTTTATGTGTTAAAGACTTAAAGATGGCTGTTATCTAAAAACCGATTATTGAATATTTGATTTAGAATCTTAAGCAATTTGCATTTTTAAAGCTTGTTTGTGTTAAATTCTAATTAGATTGTTTAATAATTAAAAGAGTGGAATTGTGAAATAGACTAAAGCATAGAATCTATTACTGAAGATTTATTTTCAACCTTTTAATTGATTTGGATTAAAGAATTATTGATAGCGTGTCTGCTTTAATTAATTATAAAATAGTGACCTTAGAGTGGCTTCATGTTTGCTACATAATACTAAATATTACAATTAAAAGACTTGAAGCAGTATCTTAAATGTTCTTTATGGTGAAAGTCGGCTTCCACACGTCCTTATTATATTATAATAAAGGCGGTGACCAAAAATATGGACACAAACCAAGGCTGCTGGACAAAAACTAGTGCCCTTAGTGTCAAGCTATATATACATTTTTAGATGTGGGTTAGGCTTATAACACTGATTATCTCCACATACTCTGATACGGGTAAAACTAACGTTACGTTACGAATTTCAATTATTACAGAAGGAGCGGAAACCCTGTAATAATTTTAAGGGTGCATCCGCTAACTGCAGTCGTACGGAAGTGGATTCCTATGAAAATAATAATAAACATAATATAATATATACATGTAAAATGGCCAAAATGCAAAACTACTTTACAAGCACTGTTTACCTTAAGAGGCTTTACTAGTTGTCAAAGCAAGGGGCGCCAACTGTCTTGTCCCAGTAATCCTTTTGCTATTTCTGCTGCCCGAAAAACATTTATTCTGCATAGATCTCATTGCTTCCGGTGATCTGAATTCATGTAATTTTACCTTTTAGTTTTCTTAACCATACCTTATATATTTTGCTTAATCTTTTTTGGGAATTAAACCACTCATAGTTATTAAAATCGCCTTTATTTACTTCGATCCATGATCTAGGATCGTTGTCAAAATAATAAAAAAAATTTAATTTGATATTTATTACACAAATAGAAGATGAATTTGATTCATTAATATTTGATATATTTGGCTTGAATACATTAGGCGAAAATTTTAAAGTTTAAAAAAGACAGTGTCTTCAATTTGCGTTGCGCCCTGGAATCGACTTTAAGGTAGCCAATACGCTTAACGTGAAATCAGCCGATTAATTTTTGTATAGTTAAGTTCCATATCAAATAATAACTTGAGGATTGGAAAACATTCTTTTAACGCGTTTCTATTTATAATTGAGGGGATGGTTATTAAAGAAGTGTGCGGATACGTTACCGTAAGGCTTAAGCAGCCTTTTTTTATATTTATCTTGATGAGGAGAACTCATTATGATTTAGGCTACTTCTTGGGTAGATTTTTACATGGTTCTGAGGCGACCCTATGGCGGGTTTACAGTTGTCACATACCAATGTTGCTCTACAAATATTTTAAATGGTTCTGAGGCGACCCTAATTCGGGTTTACGCTTGTCAAATACTAAAGCTGTTCAACGAAGATTGTATATGGATCTGAAGCCATCTCATGGTAGGTTTACATCTGTCAGATACCAATGCTGTTCAACGAAAGATTGTATATGGTTCTAAGGTAGCCCTATGGCGGGTTTACACTTGTAAGATAACAGTGCTGTTCTCCGGGGGCTGCTAATATGCATGTTGTTATATAATCAGTTACTGTATGTATAAATAGAAATCATGTGTCTAGGATATATTTCATATTAATATAGACGATTTTAACAACTATGAGTGGTTTAATTCCCAAAGATTAAAAAAAATACAAAACAAACTACAACAAACATACAGGTAATATATACCTTATATATATATATATATATATATATATATATTCATTGATTTTTTATCAAATTAAAGCAATTTTCAAAATAAAGGTTTCTCCCAAATATGACTTCATCACTGAGGTATCTGGATACCTTTTCACGATGATCACCTTTGCCAATTTTATAAATAACTCCAAATAAAGTTCCATCTAAGCTTAAACTTTATTAACAGTAGATTCTGGAAATATAAATACTGGAAATATCTTTAACAACAATACCTAAAAAACATATCGCTGTACCAACTTTTTATTGACCATTCCAATGTCCATTACAAATACTGAGTTTGCACTTTTTTGACTAATAATTATATCACAAACAAGCCTATATTTACCCATTTTTTTCTCCTTTAAAATATTCAAACTTTCTTCCCCGACAGTAAGGTGTTTAAATTTAAACAAAACTAATTTCATCGATATTGTATAGTTCACCCGAATAACTATTTAACTGAATATTAATATCCTATCAAATAGCTATGTACCAATTACAACTTATATTTACAATTTCAGTTGTACATGCTTATCAAGCTTAAACAGAAAGGAATACTCAAATGGTACTCACGTTTAATTCCGCTTCTTGGCGTTTTTAATTAATTAAGCACTTCCAGGAGAGTCAATGATTTATCCGTTTATTAACTATCGACATGTTAGGTCATCCCATTTTATCTATTAAAATTCCAGCTTTTGCTGACGGACTGAAATCCGTTCATCGTCCGTTTATGAACTAATGCCATCAACCGATGCTCGACTGACGCAAATATAAATTTCACGATACTACGTGTTTTGAGTTTCCTGGCCTATTTAACCAGTTAAGTTTAAGACAATTCATCGTCGACCATCTCGTCGAGGGCCTGAGCTACAATCCGTCTACACTTTCGCTGTTGCTTAACCATCGTTTCGTTACCTACTTCCCAAATTTCTCGAACTTAGTTGTTATGTTCATATCCCCTACCTTAAAAATTTCGTTTTCACTCTTTGTGCGTTAAGAGTGCGCAATTTTGAGGTGAATATGGTTCTCTCCGTTTCATTGCTTAACTTTAAGGTTGTGTTATGATTTAGTGGTTGTTGCGGTTTCTTTGAATCCGTGTAAATATATACAAATAAGCTTTATTAAGCCGATTATTTACCCAGATCTATCGGTGTTCTACTAATTTAATACGAAAAATTTAAAGTTTCAATCCTTATTGCTGGTTGTATAAAATATATTATGTGCTTTCCTGTTTATTTTTGTATCTTAATTTAATATTATACTAAAGTAGCCAGATAATAGCATGTAAACTACCAAAGGGTGCTTTCGTGCTAAAAGCTGAAAGTAATAAACTATTTTCTACTACTTAACGTTTATTTATGTAGCGCGCTAATGTTACAAATTTAAATCGGAAATATTGGAAAATCGGAAATGAGGCTACAAGGTTACAAGGCTACAAGCATTTGAAAAGAGGTTATTATAGAGAATTATTCTAATATGTTATCTTGTATATTACGAGGCTGACTATTTTCCATAGTAGGAAACTACTTTTGTTTCCATTAGCAAATAATTGATTGTAGACGACCAATTTCATAATATTTCCACGCAAACTAGGTAATACATTTCTGACAGCTCATAAAAATGGAAATTGTAACAGCAAACTAGAAATGCGGACTAACAATTAGAGTAAAGTGATTATTTCATTGCGAAGCTTAATAGGGTTTGTTACGTACAAATAATGCTGTTATGATTGTGTGCAAAACGAGCATAATTAATTAAAAATGTAAATGTACAGCCGCATATATACGTAATGGTTTACAATTGTCTCTGACTATATTTATGCAGTAGCTCTTCGTACGAGAAAACCTAAAATTAAATAACTGCTTTAACGCACATCTATTGGTATATTGCGTACTGTAGCAAACATTTTGGGTTGCATTAAAAATTCAACAATTTGTCGGAGATGCGTTTTATAAAATGTTACAAACTCTGCAAACGCGGTGGTTTAGTTAGCAATATGTTGCTGGAAAACCCTTGCAAGGTTGTTCTCTCGGTTGTTTTTTACAAATGAAACATGGTCGAGCATGTACATAAACATAACAAACACAGTGAACCAACACACAATTACATACTTGAATGATGTATTATTTTTTATTCATTTTAGCAATTACAAATGATATTAACTTAGAATACTAAAATGTGGAATTTAAAAATAACCATTTACCAAATTGAGTGAAAATGTTTACAAAGGTTTTAAAACGTTTATGAGTATAAATAAATGCAGTTTAGTTGCCAATCTAATTTTTCCATCTAGCTTATTATTTGGAATCGCATAAAGTATATTTTGGTACACAAAGTGAATATTGGCTTAAGAAAAAACATAGAAGTAGAAAGTATTTAAATTAAGCTCTTTGAACTCAGCGGAGGATCATGCAAAGAATCTAACAGCTTATTTCATTGTAACAAACCACTACTAAACTTTGTATATATGACAAGCTGAGGCGGTATTATACACTCGCAACAACCGCCACTGCGCGGAGGGAGGCATCGCGTTTAGGGCCCCTGGCGCTATTTTCCAGTTAAATCAAATTCAATATCCGCTGCCAATCCACTCATAAATTGCGGCTATGCTTGTAGTTGTAAAATAAAATTCTTTTTGTAATGAAGTCGTTGAGCATTGCTTTTCCTTTTAGTTCAATAAAAGGATTAAGCACATCATAACATCCTCGTAAAAGTGACTATTTAAAGTATGCAATTCGTCATAGTATGTAAACAAAAATCAAATTCTCAGAAATGGTACAAATAGAACAAACAAAGCAACTAATATAAAGTTCATCTTATTTTCAGTGTTCTCCGTATGCCGTTTGTGCAGTACTTCAGATTTTATTTTATACAAACCTCGTTTGACTGTTAGAGTTAGATATTGTTTAAGATATGTGTAATTGAATTTCGTAATTAGTTTCAGCGATAGGGATTATATTGTAAAGTACCGCTACCGATTGTGTCAGAATATTGGATTTTGTGGATTAGCTTTTTGTGGTTTGTGTGTGTGTGTTTTAATTTGTTGAGCGAGATTTGCAAAACATTATAAACTGTTACAAATACTCTATTCAATATACATCGAAATTGTGTTCAGTCAAGGTAGACCTATTAAATAGCAACACTTTTATTAAAACATTTGGTGTTTCTAGAATTTGTGGACCAAATAGGTATGTCGCAGAATAAAAAACTTAGTGGTGCCGAGTGTCATAAAAAAGGGAAAAGGAGGAACAAATTGCCAAATTTCCAAAACCAAGCGTTTTTTTTCTGCAAAGGGAAGCCACAACTAAATATTCAGACTGTACCCTTGCAAAGTCAACCCCGATGCGAATTAGATCGTGGCGAGAAGAATAATGAAAGCCAAAAATGTTTAAGAGTTATATTTATTAAAAAATATTCTACTGATCCAAGATATTACGTTAAAACCATAACAGATACAAGAATAAAGAAATTTTTTATCGAATATGGATCATGTCGTCCCAAGGGTCCATTTTCTGCTGACGAATTTAATAATAATGAAAAACATCGTTTAATGAATACTATTATACAATTAAGTCCAAATCTGGGGTTGAATTTCATAGAATGTGATTCTGCTATTCTCAAAAGTTGAATAGATGCTATTGTGAGTCTGGCTCGATATATGCGGATAGAAAGAACTTGACTTCATATACTTAGATTGATGTCATAAAGGATGGGAAAGGGCTGAGTAAAAAAATAAGGATACACGAATCATCGACATTATATTTAGGAGCATGTGCTGTATATAATACGTGGAAAAGTAAACCTACCGTCGATAATGCACTTGAGTCAAAAATTTGAGAAGAAGCAAATTTTTGGAGACAAGTTCTTCACATACTAATAAACGTATCCCTTTGTGTTGCTTAGCAAAATTTGACGTTTAGAGGTCATTCTGAACAAGTTGGGGATGGAAATGCAGGGGGTGGTAATTTTTTATCTATAAACAAAGTTTTGGCATTGTATGATTCTATTCTAAAAGAGCTTACTGACAAGCCCGAAGGCGAAACTAAATATTTGTCATGCACAATGAACTTATTCAATCAATTTCTAATCGTGTAAAAGCACATTATTAGTTGAACTTAGAGCGGCTCCGTTTTTTCGCTTATTTTGAACACAACTCCAGAAGTTTCCAAAATTGATTAATTGAGTATTGGTTTTCGTTATGTCAAAGTTATTAATGATCAGAGCGGAGTACCTAGAGGTCGGGTGGTAAAAGAAACATTTGCTGGATCATTTCCCGTGTTTAATCATTCAACAACTTGATTAAAAGATAGCATTCTCCTTCTTTTAGAAAAACATGGCATAGACTTAAACAAATGCAGGGTCAAGCTTATGTTGGTACGTGTTATATCAGGTGTTTATAACGGGTTACAAGCGCAAATTCTAAATTTAGAAGAAAATGCAACATTTTTTCATTGTGCAGCTCACAATCTTAATCTAGTTGTGAATGTTGCTGTAAAAGGTATTTCTGAGGTGACTGCGTTATTTGATATTATGGAACACCTCTACAGGTTTTTTCTTGCTGATCGGGAAGGTTACATGAAAATGATATCTTCTCGCAAACCCTTAAGTGTTTTTGCCCGACAAGATGGGCTTCACGAGATGCAGTCTTGACCGCGGTTAGATTTCGCGACAAAGAAGTGATTAAGTCGTTAACTGAATTTATTTTAAAGTCAAGTGCGAGTGAGGAATGAGCAGAAGCCAAAGAACTTAAAACTCAAATTGACAATTTTAATTTTATTCTTTAGTAGTAACGTGGTTCTAGCTATTTTCTTTAATTAACCCCTTTAGTAAATATCTTTAATCAAAAATTATTGATATGAAAGGCCCTGAAACGTACTTTACTAACGTATATGTCGAATTAAGATAATTAAGGGACTCAATCGAAGTAATTAAGAAGACAAACCGAGAACTTGCTCTTTCCTGGAAAATAAAACCACACTTTCAAAAGAAGAGATTTCAGGGTGTTAAAATGCGCTGGCGGCTCCGTGGCGTAGTGGTATGTGTGTGACTACTACGCCCAAGGTCCCGGGTTCGAATACCGATACGGACCGCTTGAAAAATGTTAGGCGAGCATTTTTCACAAAAATACAACCTCGTTCGGATGAGAGGTAAAATGGAGGTCCCGTGTGTGAGTGTTGTCATGCACGTTAAAGATCCCTACCTTGCTTGGAACAGCAAGGGTTCGGCAAAATTCAAAATTTTCCAGGTAAAAAAAACTCGCTCCCTGGCCAATGTAGTACCTTCGGGTGGAGCATTGGAAAATCAAATGTAATGTTAAAATGCGCTTTTATGAAATATGTTAAGACAAAGCATACGAGGTAACGAACGAAAATTTAAAATAGCAGTATATCTTAAACTATCTGACATACTAATTTCGCAATGAAAAAACGCTTCGAGTCATTTAGATCGATCGTAAATGAGTTTAACGTGCTTACTTCAAAAACTTAGAACACCGTTAATGATGGTGAATTTTATCATTTATCAAAATCTATTACAGATGAATATAATAAAGATTTAATAGATTCCTTTGTTCAACAAACTCTTGTTTAATTATGAAAAAAACAATTTCAAATTTTGAAAGTATTAGACAGCAAGACATATTCTGGGTAAAACTTTACTTTGTCCGTTAACTATCGTGACGTTTGTACAGCGTACATGTCATTTACAACATTGTCGGTGACAACTGCATCAACCACGAGATCTTTTTCTAAACTTAAGCTAATTATGAACCATTTTAGAAGCTCTATGCCACAGAATCGGCTTTCAGGACTTTCCATTTTAAGTATAGAAAATGATACTGCTCGAAATATAAATTTTGATGTCATAAACGATGCATTTGCTACTTCAGTTTCGATGAAACAAATTTAGGTAATTTTTTTAAAATAAACTTTTAACTCACTAGTTTTACTTACAGAACAAAATGTACAAAATTATAATAGACCACTCTAAAATACACATTATTATATTTTGCATACACTGCCCATTCTGAATGGAGCTGCAACTTGAAGAAGTTCTGGAAATAGCAGAACGCATGGAATGGCTTCCGCGTTCCAGTGACCTAAAGAGCAAAACTACAGTTTCAACCAAAGTGGTAGGGTCTTTAGTGAGGAACTAGACTGACACATCCCCAAAAGAGGTCAGCGGCTCTTCCGGTACTTAGATTGGCAGAGACCATAGGGGCGCTATGGCATTCTAAAACACACTACCGTGATATGGTAGGCAACGGGTAACCACCACATTACCTCCCAAGTACAAAGAGTACTAAAATTATATTTAAGATAATGGTATCCTCTGGGGTAAAAGATTTTGGAAGTAAAACAGTCCCTCATTTGAATCTCCGGGAGGGGACTACGTCAGAGGATTCTATCAGAAAATTTAGAAAAAGAATCGGGAATATTCTGCGAGTCAGAACGTGGAATGTCAGAAGTATGAAGCAAGTAGGCAAGCTAGAGAACATAAACATTGAAATGGATAGGTTAGCACTAGACATAGTGGGGATCAGCGAAGTTCAGTGGCCAGAGACGGGGGATTTTTGAAGTGGAGACTTTAGGGTAATTTATACAGGATCAGAGGAAGGAAATTCTGGTGTGGGGATAGGTATGCGATAAAAGATAACGCACTGTATAGAAAACTACTTACAAAAGAACGAAAGAGTACTCATGGTTGGAATAGGATCTAAACCGGTAAATACAGTAATAATACAAGTATATATGCTCACCTCTAGCCACAATGAGGAAGAGGTAGAAGCGATCTACTATGCTATTGAAGACATAATAAGATCCGTAAAAGGACATGAAAATTTAATGATTACGAGGGATTTCGATGCAGTGGTGGGTGAGGGTAGGGAAGCAGCGGTAGTAGGTTTATTTAGTTTAGGCATGAGAAACGACAGGCGAAATAGGTTGGTACAATTTTGCGACAAAAATAATTTAACCATCACAAACACATTATTTCAGCATCATACTAGAAGACGATATAAGTGGAAGATGCCAGGGGATATAGGAAGATGTCAAATAGATTACATTCTTGTTAGACAATGGTTTAGGAATCAAGTAAAGGACTGTATCAGCTACCCAGAAGCAGATATATACACTCACCACATCATCGTAATTATGAAGGCCGCTCTTAAATTTAATAATTTGATAAAAGGGAACGAAAAAAGGCACTTTGACTTTGAGAAACTAGAAGATAAAAATATCCACGAAAGATTTGAAAAAAAAGTCAACTAATTTGCTGAAAGATATCGGAAAAATTTCTAATACTACGAAAGTAGAAACAAAATAGAATAACATTAAATCCAGCTTAGACATCGGGGCCAGAGATATTCTGTGGTATATACAAAAAGAAAGTAAGAACCATGGACGACAAAGGATATCCTGAACTTAATAAAAGAAAGACGAAAATACAAAAATAGATCAGACGAAATAGGAAAACAGAGATACAAAGCCATAAAATGGGAAATTATTCGCAAATGTAGAAAAGCTCAAGAACAGTAGATTGATGAAAAGTGCAAAGAAATACAAACTAAGATGGAAATAAGAAAGCCAGATGAAGCATACAAACTAATTAGAATTAATTTTACGAATATAAAATCGTATAGTCAAAATATAAGGGACGCGTGAGGAAACGTCATTATAGAAAACGCAGAGAAAGTGGTTAGATGACAGGAATAAATAGGGAATTTATATGCAGAATAGCAACTATCAGCATTCAAACAGGAATCAGACATTGAAAAAGATGACTTGGGATATCTTCTAGTTATAGATTAGTTTGAATTAGCGTCGAAGTGTCTGCAAAATGGTAAGACGCCGGGTACAGATAAAGTACACACAGAAACTCTAAAAGCCGCTGGACAATCAGTAACAGAACGTCTGTTTCAACTTGTAAGCTGTATATATGAGACAGGCGAGACACCCAAATATTTCAAACATAACATCATAGTAACTATATCAAAAGAAAGAGGCTCGGATAGATGAGAAAATTTTCGAACAATAAGTTTGAAAGCACACGTGTCAAACATACTAACTAGAATTGTACAAAGGCGAATAGAAAAACGAGCTGAAGGAATATTAGGAGAAGATCAGTTTGGGTTTAGCGGAACAGAGGAACACGGGAAGCTATTTTAGCTCTGGGAGTGATAATAAAGAAAACAATAGAAGTGGAGAAAGCGTGTGTATGGGCTTTGTAGATCTAGAAAAAGCATTCGACAATGTGGAATGGAAAAAAGTGTTCGAAATATTCAAAAAGATTGAAATGAATTTTAGGGATAGACGGATAATACATAGCTTATACAAACGGCAAACAGCGGTAATGGAATTAGAGCAGGAACGTACAGAAATAAATATTAGAAAAGGTTTGAGGCAGGGATATGGCCTAACCCCGTTAATTTTTAACATGTACATCGAAGAGGAAGACATTTGCAGGGACAAAAGATTGATATGCTTAGATTTGCAGATGATATAGCGGTATTAGCTTCTACCAAGGAAGAGTTAGAAGTTGCTCTTAATAAAATGAAATCAGTTCTAACAGAGACATACGATACGAAAAGTAACAAATATAAAACCAAATTACTAATATGCAAAAAAGGAAAAATAAATCAGAAACCAAAATACTAATATGTGACGAAAACTTACAAGAGGTTAAGGATTTCTGCTACGTAGGAAGCTAAATAACGCGAGATGGGAAGAGCGCAAAAATATAAAACACGGGTTAGCATAAGGTCGTGCTACATTTAACAAGAACAAGCAACTACTGTGTTCAAAGACAACAAACATAGAAACAAGATAGAGCTTGCTTAAAACATATGTGTGGAGCACAGCACTATACGGCTGTGAAACTTGCACAGTAGGGGAAGCGGACAGGAAAAAGATAGAAGCCTATGAAATGTGGTGTTATAGAGGTATGATGAAGATATCATGGACAGACGAGGTTAAGAACAAGAAGGTGCTAAAAATGGTAAGGGAAGCAAGAAATATGTGGAAAGCATTAAAAAAATAGAAGAGATAGGATTATAGGCCACTTAATAAGGCATGAAGGAATAGTGCGGAATATATCAGAAGCAGAGATAGGAAAAAATAGAGGTAGAGGTAGACCTAGGTTGGATTATTGTACACGGATAGTTCTAGATGTAGGCTGTGGGAATTTCAGGGAAATGTGTAGACTAGCTCAAAATAGAAATCAATGGAGATACGCGTCCAACCAGTTTCTAGAGGTAACACCTAATGACGAAAGGAATAATTGCACTTAAATCTGATTCTTATTATAAGCAACTACAGGTATTGGTTTTGCAATATTCTCAACTAATGTTAATTGTGCAAAAGTATTTACTGAAAAACTATTAATTCGGCAAATGTCTAAGTGTTGGGGAATCTTGGCAGTCATAGGCTGCTTAACTCCCTTCACATAATACTGAATCTCAGTAAAATAGGACATTTAATTAAAAAACAAGAGAAGAGAAACCGAGCTGTATCTAGGTTGTGGAAATTTCAGGAAACCGCGTAGGCTAGCTCAGAATAGAAATAAGTGAAAGTACGCTCCAAGCAGCTTCAAGACGATAAACCTTGTTCGAAAGGATGTATGAGAAACCTATTAATTCGGCAAAGGTTCAAGTGTAGGGGGATTTTGGTAGCCACAGGCTGCTTAACCCCCTTCACATACTACTGAATATTGGGGAAGTAGGGTATATATTTGTAAAACAATAGAAGGGGAACCGAAATGCATCTAACAAGCTATGTTCAAAAACAACAAACATAGAAACAAGGAAAAAATTGTTGAAACCATATGTGGAAAACAAAAAAAGTATATAGGTGATATAGAAGAGCAGGATGTATTCTAAAGCATTTTTAGGGAATAGTGCGGAATATATTACAAGCCGAGATAGGAAAAGGAAAGATAGAGGTAGGTCTAGATCAGACTAATAGATGTAGATAGCAAAAGATTCAGACTGTGGACATTTTAGGGAAATGAGTAGGTTAGCTCAGAATAGGAAACAATGAGGGTACGCGTCTAACCAATTCCAGGACTGAAAACCTAATGATGATAACAACACAAAGAGTTTGCGTCAACTAATTCTATTACGCACGCATCTTTGACAATACTAGACTTTTACTTTCGTCAGAGTGTTAAGTAAGGGAGTGCAATGTTCTGAATTGGCGGGTGGGGGGGCTCAATGGTAAGTATTTCCGCCACTGGTCGCACGCACTTGTGGTACTTTTCCAGTCACTGAATTGGATATCCACTCTGTAAACTGGAACCAGATCATTTAATCGTAGCTTCTTTTGCAATTGTTGGAGATTGTGTAGAACGTTTTGACATTTGCGGAACTGCTCTGCAACTTATTGTAAATATCCATTGGTTAAACAGACGTGTTTTGTAGTTTTAAGGTTATGGCATCTCAAGCTAATATGTATGTTAAAACGTTCACATATACATTTTAATTAAAGGAAGTTATATACATTTAAATACGGTTCATTAATTTAAAATGTAGCACATTACCTCTGGGAACTGTATATTACGTTCAACAAGTAAGTCAAGATTATACGCCAGAATAATAATCTAGACAATTTCTTAACAACTTCGCGAAATGGAAAGAATATTTATTCAGTTAATGAAATTGCTTTATACAGTACAAATCACGAAAGAATGCATTTATGTCATCATCAGTATTCGCATATAAAGATTTCTCAAGTGAATGTAAACTTAGGTTAATGTATGTTGTATTAAAAATCATAAGTACTCTGAAACCACGCTACCCAATTTAATCACTTTTATTAACCTAAAATTTTACAGCGTGTCATTACTAAGCTTGAAAAACGTCTACTTATTTTCTTTTCATCTTTTGCCTTTTAGATACCCCAATTGTCTACGCAGAAATATATCCTGAATTGAATCCAAAATTAATGACGTGAATATATTCTTTCATGATTTCTACTATATTAAATCATTTGAATATTGTAAGCAGACAGTTTGTACACTGTACGAGGTACTTTTATACGTATCGCGTAACTAGTAGTTTCTAAATCTTGTCGATATACGTAATTGGTATATATACAGAGTTCGTAAAATTAGTGAAATGTTCAAAATGAAAAGTAGCTTCTGTGATTTGCATATACACACAAATTATAATGAATATTTGAACAAGAGGCCGTGTAACTCAGATAAGCAATCCGCAGTTATAAAAGAAATTCAAAAGAAAAAAATTAAAATGTAAGTTAAATGCTTAACCTTATAAAAGTTTTATGAGTAGAGGGTGTCCTCAGTTATCGCGCAGCTACTCCTCATAAGACCTCTTACAACGGCTACTCCTTATGAATCGTCTCATTGCAGCTCCTCCCTGTGTTTCATAACGGTTCCTCCTCATGAAGCGCCTCTTAGCAGCGTTTCCTTGTCAAGCGCCTCTTGACAAAAGATTTTTTCACTTTGTTGTACAAAATTTATCCCATTTATCTCTACGCAGTAAGATTAAGAGCGTATTTGACAAGGATTTTAGAGATTAACCTATATTGCTGTTTAGCTATTAGCAAGACCTTAACTCGTAAGTTCTTGAATAAGATTCCCATTTTCAGTATCACCGAAACATTGCAACTGAAACTAACAAACAATTTTAAACTATTTCGAAGTTTAGAATATAGCCTTTAACTAGTTTAGAAATTAACTACAAGTTTCATTACACTAACGTGACTGATGCATTCTTTTGTAAAGATTCTTATAGAACAGTTTTTAATTTAGAATCTTGTATATAGTTTAAATTTGTTAGCACTTTTCAAACCCTTCACAGGGCTGTAAGCCTTCGGAACTGAGAGCAACCCGAATATTTTTGCAATATCTATTCGCAAGAGAAAGGAAACTTATATAAGTTACGCTCTAAAGGACGCAAATCTAAATAAGCATTTACCCATAGACCAGTGTATTTTTATATTTCACATACACTATTTTGGTTTGATTGCAATAATAAACAGTTATATTTTGAACAAATCCTAGACATGACGAAAAACATTTCAAAGCAAGCAAATCTAATCAACGAATGTATCACCGAGGGAAGGTTTCGTACATGCATTTGAGAGCGCAGTTCAATTATTGCTGGAAGGAAAGTGAGTAGAGTTAATAAGTTTATAATCATTTGAATACAAGGTGAAGTCAATTTGTTGCTTCTTTAGCAGAATTGTATAGTGAAATACTATGAGTCTAATCACGTTTGCTCCATCCTGTATATACATTATACATTATACAAAAATTGACTGAAACGAAATTCGAACCCAGGTTGCTTGCACGCAGTGAGAATGCTCTATCCACTAGACCACACAGTCAATCAATATAAGTACTTCTACATCTTTTGGTATGGTTGAATAAACAGATTCCATTTTAATTTATCTTGCAGAGTAGCTAAAGAGCGCGTCTTACTTTAATTTAAATATGAAAACTCTCAATATGATTAAGAAACATTTTATAGATTTCATTTTAATTTGGAGATTAATTTTAAAAACACTTTTCTCTTTTGTACATACACCACTAGTAATGCTAAATGTACAGACACCAAATTACTTTAACTTAGAAACTAGCTGAAAGTGCTTCTTACTTTTAATTTAAACCTTCAAAGAGGACAACCACCTCAAACCCAAGAATAAAAAGTTATAAAAAATATAAAATTTATTAAACATGTTATAAGTAAACTATAAAACAATAATATAGATTAAATACGTGTCTTCTTAACTAGAATTGTTTGTCATATCTGAAATCGCGTGAATCAGGAATTACCAAATCTCCTAACATTTGCGTGAGTGATTTTTCAACATTTACATTTCCTACATATTGGTTGGGTTGACATATAATTATTTACGGAATGGTTTAACAGTTCGTATTGGTACTATCATTTGACCAATAATTGCTCGCACGACTCTCACTTTCTAATAAAAATTACACTTACATTTGATATAACACCTACAAGTTTTCCTTGAAATTCTGGAAAGTTTTATCAGTTCAACTCTTCCATTTTGGAATATATTAATTTCTGCATGTTTAATAGCTTGAAGCACGCGTGTTCTTTTAAAACACTATAATTTCGATCTTTTCAAATACTTGTACGCAATCGCCATATCTTGTTTTTTATTCTTCCACCCTCACAATTTTATATTTATTATTATTCTGGAGATATTTTACATTTTTAAACGGTTTGCAATGCATTGCCTTACTTAATTCATGTAAATCCGTTTTTGTTATTGTTTCTGCAAAGAAAAATAATTCAAAGATGAATTCAAAATTTAATGTGTTTTAATTTTACTCAGGTGTTTTTAAAAGCTTAATGGAAATGTGACCATTTAAAAGTATAATAAAATTAGTATTCTTGAACATTTTTCACAAAAACTAACAAAAGATAGGATAGCTCAACAATAAAAACCTCACGAAGTTCGCTTAACTATGAGGAAGAACTGTAGAAATAATTAAAAAACAGTATAGTTTATACCCTAAATTTGTAAAGGGAAAGATAGCTTGATTGTTGTTTGCTAAAGACTAACACCTTCAAGCTAAAGCAAACGGTTTAATTATTTTGGAACAAAAAAGCTTAGAGCTGTATGACGATCAGTTCGCGTATACTTCATTAACAGAAAAAAGCTAAATCTATGACGTTGGTATGATTTAAACAAATAGAATTGCGCTTTTAGCATACCTTGAATGGGTTAGATTTTACAAAATGTGTAATCAATCAAAGTATTAAAGCTCTCGTTCCAGATATAAACATTTTTAATTACGTAAAGATGAGAAATTTACCCGGGTACAGATAAACTGCGTGCATAAACTCTAAAAGCCGTGATTCGTGCAACCTACTCAAGCTTGAATAGCGACTGAACAGAAGTAGTTCTGGTTAATTAACTAAATTACCGAAAGGACCCGCTTTTGTTTCAGGAAGTCAACAGTAAAATGATTTGACTGGGGCAAGAAATATTCGTTTTTAAGGAACCATGGTGAACCGAGCCATTAAAAGCTTAAATTTTTAATGCCTGAGGACAAAGGTCTATTGAAAACAGCGTTGCAGAGTTGCATGTGGTTGGTACATGAAGCAATGCACCATGCTTTGTGAGTTGCTGTACGTAAAACCTTGTTGTATATGAATGTTTTTAATACACATCGATTACTTTTCAACTATCCTAAAACATTAGTTTAATCAGACCAAAAAGAACGAGTTATCTGGAAGTTTAATGCCCGTAGAGGTAAAACCTTGGATTTGGGGCAAAGATGCTGAACATCAGATGCTATTGTCTTGTCTTAGTAACAGGTATTAGATTACCTCTTGTAGAAATCTCATCAAACAAGTGGTTTGAATCCAGATGTGATTAACATCATTTCTAAGGGTACAAAAATTTCATCAACATCTCTAGAAAGAATCGACTAAAGAATATCTATCACCGCTCCAACAACGTGTTAAGTGGCACGATACGCTTTCTCACTGTACAGTGGACTCGTTGGTTCTCATCAAAGATGACAATGTGCAAGTAATGCAATGGACGCTCGGCAGAGCCATCCATCTCTTTTCTTATGCTAATGGTATAGGTAGTGTTGCATTAGTTAAGACTTCGAATAGAATTGTGAAGCGTTTCTTCTCAAAACTTGTTACAATTTTTCTTGCGGCAAGCTGAAAACCGATTCGAAAAACTGTATGCATACGATTGTATTAAAAGATTAATTCGACAACGTACTATATTAAATCGTAATTCAATAAAGATAAAATTTTAATCTGTAATAAAATACTTTGGGGAGACTTCCGAACTACCTCTGAATTCTAATTTCAGCGGAGTTTATGAGACCAACGGGAAGGGCTGGTTACGGATTACCCTTACGAGGCACTACGGTTAACAAATGTTAACCATGGATAGCACCCAGAAAGTGCAGGAACTAAACGGTAAATAACGGATCCAAGAGTAATTGTTTAAGTTGGAATGCACTCGTTAAGGTTAAAAGAATGTAAAGTGTAAACATGCTGACCTTGGATACTTGAACTCATACCCACATAGACGTTCTACTTGTTATAGAAAAAAACGGCTCATCGCTTTAAATGTTTTCGCAGTTAACTTTGTAACTTTTGTTGAAAATTTTATCAACGTGTTCATAATACTTTTAGCACCGTTACATACTGAAATCGTAAAACTGAATGACAAAAATATGTTTCTGTTTCTTTTCAAATAAACAAATAACATGTTTTAAAGTATTTACAATATAAATTAACCAAGAATTTTTGAAGAGATGGAAATATGTTAGGCATACGTTTTTATCTTATAGCCGATTTATGTTTAAATATCATACAACCATTTTTGGCAAATTTTTTGCGTATTTTTCAGATCTGGACCATAAGCATTACATCATGGATTCAGCTTACTTTCATGATCAAAAAGTTATCATTCAAAAAATTTTAGAACCTTAAAATCTATAGTTTACAACATTGATTATTCTTCAATATAACACCAAATGGGATTAGATTTTTTATAATAGCAGAATTTAAATTTCTTATGGTGTATGACTGTATTAATTTAAGTTGATCAAAACTAACTATTATAACCTACCGGTTTATGTCCAAAAACCTTAGGTTATTTCATATTTAATTTTACAGACTATTGAATTCAAGAGAAAACAAAAGAGAGAACGAAATTTCTATAACAGAAAACAACACTCACTAGAAACTTGTGTAGAATATTTAGATGATAGTATCAACTCTAACGAAACGCATCACCTTTGTGTTGACCACAACATCTGCTATCACAAATGGAAATTCCACTAGATCTTCATGTATAGTTTTTGAAATGGAATCTAATCTTGTTATATCATACGAAACAGTTGTTTATCATAAATTAAATTAGTACGATACTGGATTCGGGATGAAATGTCTGCAAACGCCTCATAATCATTTACTAACAGACTGTAGAAGAGGGAAATGATAGAATGTTTCAGTATATTGAAACTTTTATGCGCTGTAAAAAGGCAAATTAAATGTATTTAAAATAAACGGAAATTACTAATTATTTGTTTTGAGAGACCTCACAAAGCATAGTGTCCGAACCTGTGGACACCCACACAAATAATAATTACTGCGAGCCGTAAATCGTTCGTAAGAAATTTCTTTACCACCCTCTACTGATGAAGCCTATCGAGCAACTGCCGAAATTGAAACGAGAATCAGGGGTTGTAAATCTAGAACGGAACAAGAATGCGCCAGGTTGTTATGTGCGAATTTTGTTATTACGATTTTGCATACAAATCTGTTAAAAAGAGCTCGGAATACTGGTATGTAATACCAGGTTAAAATTTTATATACTATTTTTAATGAATTTAATACAGAAAACAACTCAGATGCTTAACAATATGCATGGCTTATGATTTTCTAACATGGTAGAAAGTAACAAACATAATACAGGGTGCGTCGTCTCCAAAACGACTTGAAAGTAAATTTATTCATGATTTTAATACCTTGAAAGATTACAAACTGTGCACCTTCCCCACAGTGCACGAGTGACTTTAAAAAAGATTAGTGTGTGCAAGATGTGTTAATTGTGCATAAGATTAAGTACTTTTTGTATTTGCCTTTATTTGTAATAAAGATTTTTTTTATTCATTGGATACTTTGTTAAAGTTTTTTTTTGAAAGTTAAATTTTTAAAGGTGTTCGGTGGGTTTGAAATAGCTTTAATAGGTCAAGTTTCATTGCAGAAGGAAGAATAGTCGACCAAGAAATTATTTACAATAATGAGTTTCTGTAATTTCCTTGTTCACCGTCGCAACACAGATCGCATGTAGACAAAAGATAAGTCTAAAAATTTATAAGCTTAAATATTAAAGCTTTTTGGAAAATAAGAGGCTATTGTTTTGGTTGGGGTATGATATACTCCTCTACACTGATCCTGTTACATTTTTCGACAACTCTAAGACAGAGTTTATATGTATTTCTAAAGTCTGGCTCATATTGTGGAGGAGCGTCAAATTGTTAACTCGTATTAATTAATTGGTTTTTACATTAATCTTCTTGACCAGTTTATCACATATTTAAGTTTAAAAATTTTTTTGTTTAATAAGGTTTAATTCTTCTAATCAATTTTTGCCAATTTAGCGCCGTTCAAATTTTTTACTCGGTGTATTTGTAGGGAGTGTCAATGCCTATATTCGGCCCCATTACTTAAAGTTTTTATTAGTCTAGATGTGTTACACTATTACGAAAATACTTGTCATGATAAACCGATCTATCATCGTACTTCCCTCCACAAATCATGAGGATTTAAACTCATAAACTTACAGAGGGAAAAATTAGTACTACTGAAAGTATCTTGTTTTAAATTACACTGCGGCAAAGCTTGTGTACATAAACGTAAAGAGCTTTGGCTGTAGTTCAAAACGTACAATTGTTGTGGACTGTAGGAATATTATGTTTTGACGACGCAGGGTCGACGCTCGAAAAGTGAACGGTTCATCTGGTTTGCACCCTGAAGATCGTGTAGACAGTATTCACTACTGAACTTTTGAAAGTTTCATTTCGCTTGCACACAGCTGTTTGAAGCGATATCTATTTCACTTAGTGTGCATTTACACGTGCTCTAAAATTTTATTATTAAACAGTAAAATATAACTGCTTTATTATAGTTCTGTCATGGCAGTATTTGAGTTGGAAAATGCATTAAAACCGTCTAGAAACTAATAATACCTACTTGAGATTGCTCCAAAGCTTGCAATAATAATCTGAGAGTTATGTTCATAAATCACATCGCTGAAGTTGCTTTTGCTTTATTACAATATTTTTAGATTTATGAAGCTTAGGTAACTTTTGTATCTCGTGTAACTTGCGTCACTTATGACACAAGGCGTTGGCAATATTTTGGAAACTGAAATTGCTTGATATAAATCCCTTCATTTTGTAACATTATTTACTGTCACTATAATCATTAATGATACGACTTTGGCTTAGAGTCTAAGAGCAGCAGTTTAATCCATACACTTTTATGTAAATATTGGAGCGCTTGTCATGCACTTAGCACAATTGCTTTTTTGATCCTCGTAAAAATTGATTTAATGTTCTAACCCTTAGAAGTTTGAACATCCTAAACTTTATACCAGAATAACCTATACGGCATGTTTTAGTTTGCATTTAATGTATTCTGCCTATTAACCGAGAGGTTCAAACACAGGCGTTTTGTATTTTACAGAAACGTTTGTGTACTCGGTGTCAATTTCTTACTTCATAAAGAAACATATCTGAAGCTGTGATTAAGCAAAATGAGATATCGAAATAAACAAATAGAAATATTCATAATAAAAACATCACCTCTCTCCGTATCACACCTTAGGGCAAGATTATCAGTTAGAAGAGTCACAAATTTTTATACTAGTTATAAACCAATTCTGTTTGTGGTTACAGTTGAGAGCTTTGCCTGAAGATTTAATGCAAAAAATTACCCGTAAACTTTTGGAGCATGGGACGCCAAACATAATTACCTGATGCGACACTACGAGCCAAACCTTACGTCGTGGACCTTGTCTGTTCTTTTCAAAGTCAACCAACAGTATAGAGACGTTGTCCTCGGAGGAACCTCAATACGTAACCAATATCAATCTCTGAAGTCTGTGGCACATAGGCTAACTCCCTGACGAAGCGACAATTTCGGCTGAGGGCTGTCAGAAGTGAGAATTTTAACGCAGTCTGATAAACGTATTCAACTCACTGCGTGTTTTTTTTCTGTATAAACCATAAACTTGTTTAATCTTTAATATAAGTTCTTGCTAGTAGGCACAGGTTTTAATAAGTCTTTTTTAGATTGTCAACGTAGCTACATAGCAAAGTCGCTGGTTCGTCATGCCTTTACGTTGAAATGCTTTGATCTGTTTTAAAGGATTTATGCTTTTCTCACGAGAAGCGATTGTAACCGGAATACATGAAATTAAGGAGAGTGACTTAAGAGTATCCGGTAAAACATCTATAGGTTTATGGTTCATTTAAACCTTTAAAAGTCCCTTTAAGTGGCAACTTCCTATGATCACCTACACAAAAATACTTGAATTCAGCTTTCAATTTAAACTTATCAAAGGAAGGATAAGTGTTAGTCAGTTTTTGAAGAATATGGCTAGGAAAGTTTTTTGATGCACTATAAAACTCACAACGTGTATTCGGGGGCGGCCATGTTTGCGCAATAAGTGCAACATTCAAATTTAATTTGGTTTTACCATTTCTTTCAAATTAACTGAACGCACGCTCGGTCAAAACAAGACAATCCCCGCGTGTGTTATCAGTCAGTCGAGTTTGAAAGTACCTGTAGAGACGTCAACTTCGCGAACCTGTCGGGTCGCAAGTGCTCTCAAACCGTCTGATTGTGTGGTGCGAGTTGTTTATTTCCTTTTCCTTTCTTCCCCAAATATCCTCTTACAGCTTCAAGTGATGCCACTGGACCGCTGCTGCTACCATCATCGGTAAGTCTTTGACTTTGTTTGCGTTTTTCTGGTATAAACTGTTTAACCATTTACGTATTAGCCGTTGGGATTTTGTCGTAACAATGCACGACTGGTCCATAAACTTACCGAAGAAAAATTATTAAATTTACTGCCGTGCGCTGTTATACAAAATCCCGGATGTTCCTTCGGACACGGATCTATAATATAACCACATGTTCTATATGCGTGGAACAACAAAAAGTTGTATTTAAGCGTGGATACAGAAGAAACCAGTTCTCCAGTAAATAAAACCGGAATTTATAAACTTCCTTACGATTTTCATTAATACACTTAATTACATACCTTGCGGTACATTTCTCGCACTTAAAATAAATCATTTCATTACGTTACATTTACAATATTTTTTTCTATTTAATTTACGTTACGTTTGTTTCTATAAATACTTGCACTTCTGTTACGGATGCTCTTAGCTTGTAGGAGGAGCCAATAGGCATCTTAAAACCAGAAAAGTTTGAATTGAAATAATGGGCGAGCAACGCTCCTGAGTTACTTTCATCAACATCAAATTCTGACTTACAATTACCAATTACTTTCGATAAAGAAGAACCCAGCTTCGTCAAAGTGTTGGGACTTTAATGGAATTCGCAAAACGATTCTTTTTCATATACAGGGGAAACCATAATTCGAACCTGTACAAAACGTACTATTCATTCCGATATAGGACGGATTTTTGACCCGCTTGGTCTATTAAGTCCAGTGTTACTTCAAGCAAGACATATTATGCAATGTTTGTGCAAATCTAATATAGATTGGAACGATCAACCTCCGCAGGTTATTGTGGATTCTTGGACATGCTTAAAAAACGAATTTTCATCGTTAGCTAATTTCAAACTTCCGCGGCACATTAACTTGAATGACGATTTTAGATGTGATCTACACGGGTTTTGTGACGTCTCTATGATTGGTTATTCAGCAGCCATATTTTTAAGTGTCGAAAACAGTGACAAAATCACAGTTACTTTACTATGTGCTAAAAGTAATATCGCTTTTTTCAAAACTTTGAGTCTGGCGCGTTTGGAATTGTTAGGCGCGGTTTTATTAGCCGATTTAATTTCTGCCGTAAAATATATCCTTTCTGAAAAAGTTGTATTTCAAAATATATTTACTTGGACTGATCCACCCAGTAGATGGAAGACTTTTGTCGCTAATCGAATGAGTCATATACAGGACATAGTTCCCCCCATTTCCTGGAACTACGTGTGGTCTGCTTTCAATTCCGCAGATGTCGGGTTCCGCGGGAATACCCCATCGGAATTGCTTACTAATCGTCTCTGGTGGAACGGTCCAAAGTTTCTTTCACTCTCCCAAAACTTGTGGGAAACTTATACTTTCCGCCTGTTATCAATTCCGAGGCAGACCTAGAAGAAAGACAGCACGTATTTACTGCAAGTACGGAAATTCATTTTATAGATTTCTTGCTTGAACGATTTTCGTCCCTAGTTAAAATTCCCAGAATTTTATGCTACCGTTTACGCATCAAAAATAATTTTCGAAGACATTCTGAGAAAATTTACGGAATCCCAACCCCCTTTGAGATTCAAAACAGTCTTCTAATTTTTGTCAAACACGTGCAATCGACGGCTTTTACAGAGCTAATTGAACAGTTAAAAGAAGGTAAATTACTGGCAAAAGCTTTTCGATGCCTTTCTTTATTTATCGATCCAGGTGGACTTTTAAGAGTAGGAGGTCGTCTTAGAAATTCCAAATTGGCTTACGAAGCTAAGCATACCCTACTTTTACCAAGTCAACATAGGCTTACTAGTCTTATCGTCGAAAACACGCACTATAAATATTTGCAATCCCGGTTTGAAAAGTTTACACTATCTTCTACGTGAACAATTCTGGATATTGTCTGCTAGAAAGACTATTCACAAGATACTTGCAGGATGTCACAAATGCTTTCGCGCTAGGCCTCGTCCTTGCGCCCCTCCGATCGTGGAAGATTTACCCGCTTATAGAATTCGGGCACTGAAACCTTTTGTTCATGTCGCAATAGATTTTTGCGGCCCATTTTACGTTATTCCTTTTCGTTCAAGTGGCTCAAGATCACTAAAAGCATATGTCTGCATTTTTATGTGCACCTGCACTAGAGCAATGCACCTTGAACTCGCAATGGAGTTGTCTACAGACAGTTTTATTGCAGCTTTTCGCCGTTTCGAGTCCCGTCGCGGCACTGTTTCTGATTATTATTCAGACAATGCCGCACATTTTCACGGTGCCCACAATCAATTTATACAAATAGCACAACAAGCGGCTGAAAAGCTTTCATTACGGTGGCATTTTAGTCCGCCTTTGGCACCACATTTTAACGGCTTAGCGGAAGCCCGCGTAAAAGGGTTTAAAACCCACTTATTTCGAGTTATTGGCAAAAAGCGACTTAGCTTTAGAAAAAATTAAAACTCTTCTTTGTCAAATCGAAGCCGTGCTTAACTCACGCCCACTGTACGCGTTAAGCAACGACCCCAATGATTTATCACTTCTTACCTCCGGACATTTTTTAAATCTAGATCCTTTGAACTCCGTTATTCCGAATACAAATTTATCAGATTTAAATCTTAACCGCCTTACCAGGTGGCAACTTCTTCAAAGGTTGCGACTTAATTTTGGGAAACGGTATTCTTTAGAATACCTCAATTCGCTTCAACAAAAGCAAAAATGGACGAGCCCTAACACGAATTTACAGATTAATACTCTAGTCCTTATTCGAAGTGACTTACAATCTTTTTTTAAGTGGCCCATAGCTAGAGTGATAGAATTGCACCCGGGAGACGACGGGCAAGTACGTGTGGTTACTCTCAAGACTGCCACGGATGTTTATAGACGACCATTAGTTAAACTATGCCCTTTGCCTTGCGCTTAGTTTAACTTTGTTTTTTACAGAGTATTTCCTTTGTTACATTAGTTATATAAATTTTCATTTTCTAATTTTCAGTTTTTCGGGTTAGGAAAACACAACGTGTATTCGGGGGCGGCCATGTTTACGCAACAAGTGCAATATTCATATTAATTTGGTTTTATCATTTCTTTCACTTTAACTGAACGCGCGCGCGGTCAAAAACAAGACAATCCTCGCGTGTGTTATCAGTCAGTCCAGTTTGGAAGTACCTGTAGAGACATCAACTTCGTGAATCTGTCGGGTCGGAAGTGCTCTCGAACCGTCTGATTGTGTGGTGTGAATTGTTGTTTGTTTTCTTTCCTTTTCTTCCACAAATATTCTCTTACAGTTTCAAGTGATGCCACTGAACCGCTGCTGCTACCACCATTGGAAATTCTTTGTCTTTGTTTACGTTTTTCTGCTATAAACTGTTCAACTATTTACGTATTGACCGTTGAGATTTTGTCGTAACAATGCACGACTGGTCCACTAACTTATCGAAAAAAAATTAATAAATTTACTGCCGTGCGCTGTTATACAAAATCCTACATTCTTCATTTAAAATCTCTAAGAAGTCCAATTTATGTAGTTCTTGAAATCTGCTTTCCATGTTAGCTAGAACATTCTCACAAACCTAAACCTTAAAATTTTACCTCGTGGAAGCAGCCTGGAACATTTATTCTTATACCGCTTTGTTCAAACAATAGATAATGGAAATGGATTTTCACTATTAATTTCGTTTTACCTTTTTATTATGTTTAATAACTGCTACACCTATAGCGTGCGAGACCATGAGCTTTCTACACGTTCTCCACCGGAATAAATATAACAGCTACATAAATACGATGTCCAGAACATTCGTGTTTTTTTTATTTTTGCAATTTGTGTTAAGCTACTCATACCAAGTTCTAATTTACATCACACTGTTAATATTCAAAAACAGTAAACAATAAAGACATAAAAATTCGGTTGCAAATAGCGCTATCTGCTAGCCAGCTTGTGCACCAAATTTTTGGAACCGTCAGGTATATTTCGCATGCGAATCTTTCCTATATTTTAATAGCAATGGGGTTAGCATGTCTTCCCGCCTTAATTTTAAATTTTTCTTCTACAGATGAATTACTAAAATAACACCCGTTGCTAATTAAGGAATCAACTACATCGTCGTTGTTTAAAACATTAACCATTCCTAAGAACAAAAGAAAACGGTATATTGTCATCAATAGACAAAGCGCGTGATAGATTGTAAACCACTGTGCGATTAGGCTAGCTAACTTATGCCACTTTTCCTATGCTTCCACCCTCACCCAGAACGCACTGTAGTACTTAATAAACTCTGATAGGATTAGGCTTTAGAATGTAAATTTTCAATAAAGTACGAGAACTGCACTATCGATTACCCCCGGTAAGCAAATTCATTTAAGGGTGTTGTCAAAGGTATTTATATACGTAAAAATGTCACTAAATCACGATAGGTTTTGAATTAACATGCAGCATTAAGGAAATAGAATATACAAGGTAAGCTGGCTGTACCTTAGCCTTTAGGAAAGCTTCAACATTACTCGAATATTCAAGGTGTCCAGAAACTCTCCTGACAAACGAAAGCCACACATACTAAACATAATTTTATGTTCATTTAGGCCACATTACCTTAAAATAAAAATTTTTTTTAAGGAAGCCACGCTCTTTGGAGGTGGCGTTTTTAAGGCGGTTTTATAATAATAGATTACAAATTCCGTTATATAAATTGTTCAACTTCGACAAAACCATTAGCTCCATATTGACAATTCGACAACTGTAAATATGATTTCCTTATTGAAATCACAAGCGTATTGTGTGGAGGGATTTAATGAAAGACTAACAGCGTATAGCAAAACAGAACCAAGTTTACAACAGCTGCTCTACATGATGACAACCTGTTTAAGTACACAAGAATATTCTTTTCTCTAAAGATACTTCAATTCCAGCAAATATTACTTGATTATTTCTAACTTCATTGCAAGCATCTTCAATTCCTTACCACAGCTCAATACGAGTATCTATTGGAACAGTATAAACGAATGATTTCAAGTGACCTCAGTTACAGATTTCACATGGGTTCATATCCGGCGATCTTGAAGGCCAACTGATTGAACCACCTCTTCTTATTCATTGCTTTCGGTAGGTGTTGTCGAGAAATTAACGAACTGCTCTACTATTATGAGTTTGTTAACAATCGTGTAAAAACTACAATTTATTTCTATCGGATCATCAGGGGAACATCTTCAACTAATCATGTCCAGTTGAACCCAAATTTCCTTCTTCTGCTCCTGTATGCATTACCCTGAAGTCTCCACTCCAAAAATCCCCCGCCTCTGGCCACCAAACTTCGCTGATCCCTACTACGTCTAGTGCTAACCTATTTATTTCAATTTTCAGGTTTTCTAGCTTACCTACTTGCTTCATACTTCTTACAAAATGTTCCCGACTCTTATATTGAACTTTCCGCTCGCATCCTCCGAAGTAATCCGTATGAGGGACTATTTTAACTCCGGAATCTTTCACACCGGAGAATACCATCATGTTTATTACAATTTGAGTACGCTGTGTACTTGGGAGATAATGTGGTGGTTTCCCATTGCCTTCCACATCGTGGTAGTGTGTCTTGGACTGCCATACCGACCCCTGTGGTCTTTGCCAATCCAAGTACCGAAAGATCCGCTGCCCTCTTTCGGGGACCCGTCTTAGTCTGGTTCCTCACTAACGACCCTACTACTTTGGTTTGACCTGTAGCTTGGTTCTTTAGCTTATTAGTATGCGCAAACCATTTCACCTGTTCTAGTAATCTAGAACTTCGGCAAGATGCAGGTCCATTCGAAATGGAGTTAATGAGCTTAGTGAAATTAATTACAGATTAGTGTTTATTGTATATTTTATGAAAATAAGCTATTGTCAGAAAATGTACTAAACACAAATGCGTCTTTTACGGTTGCTTAGTAAATGTAAATTGGGACAGATCTACCTACTATTTGTACTGGCTGCGGGATTGTCTCTTAAATGTTGTACATTGTCAAGTTTGGTTAATAATAAACATTACCTGCATGCACACTGCAAACGTTTCTTATTAATTAACGCCTGGATTTCATGAAGCCTATCTATATTAGATTCTTAATGTACTCAATTAAAAAAATATTTAGGCGAATATATGATAGCATTAACTTCTACTGAAACCGCAACGGGGCTTTGTTCATATTCAGCTCGCTTGTTCTTTGAGATATAAAGCTAATTGAAATTGCCTTCACGGTAGGAACTTTTATTGCCCTTAAATGCTGTGTTAAAAGCCACAACATAACTTTACTCTAACAGCATTTACTTCATTTTCTTTCAGTAGAAGCACGAGTTTGAAACAGTATAATTAACGCAGCACCCGTGGAATTATTTTACACTAATCAAAGGTATGAAGATCTATTAAACAAAGTTTACTAAAATAAAAAATAAAATAACACCCGAAAATAATTTCGCTAATAGAATATGTATTTTAAATCACAGTTCCTGGAAGCTTTCGGAGTGATGTGCGGTTCGAGTTAGATGCCACTTATATGCATTCTTGATTTCTTTTTTGTGTAAGCTTATATTTTCAGGCGACGGACGCGCAGTTGTCTGCAATGAAGATTACTTTTACACATTAAGTAAACCTGCAGAAATTGCTGTCTCATGAGAGCAAGAAGTGTTTCTAAATTGAATTAACTTCATAGTGAGTTTAATAATAAGTGAGCTATTAGTGAAATCCATTATAGACTATGTAGCGAATTTGAAAGCAACTTAGAATGTAAAGTTTTTCAAACACTTAATGTTACGATCGATGAAATAAACTAGGCAGCAGAGTAAATTTAAATCACTTTATAGCGATGTCATACAGTTGCCAGTTGTCGTGTAGTGTCTTTCTGTGTGCGGTGTTACGTGCTAAATTGACGCTAGTTACTTGAATTAATTTTACACTACAAAAGAAACGTAACAGTAAATGATGTACCAGCTAGCTTCCGCGGTAAAGGGTGGGTTATAAGAGTAAATTCAAATCAGTTTAGGGGTAGTTCTGTGATACTTCTCTTACAGGTCTTTGAATTTCCTGTCTAATAAAAACTGTTGAGCGTCAACCGACCTGGATAATCCTAAATGTAGCTTGCCCGAAAGATAGGTATTTCGAATAACGATTTAATGGTACCTCCTGCAGTTGAAGATTGATAGAGTTTTGCTTACGCCAATATTACTTCTTTCTATTAATCTACATTAAATACAAATAATGAAACAGAACCTTTCATCGGGTACAACTAACCTATATCACCAACCTTAATTACAACAGTAAATGAAAACAGAAAACAAAAAATACTAAGACCTAACCCTACTTTGGCTAGACGAGCCTGGAACTAAAAAAAACTAAAAATTTTGTTTCTATCATATGCTTTAAATAAACGTGCACCGAAGTAATCTGTTACGTTCCATTTCGTATCTGTAAATTTATATCCTCTTTCATTTAAAGAAAACATTTTAATTTCTACTTATTTGAATACACTGATTCGCTACACTTTTACTATTTCAAGTTAGATCTAGACTAGTACGCAAGTTTATATTACACTTTCAGCTTTTTTATCTAGACAGGCGTTTGATAAGAATTCTTTTAATGTTGCTTGTTTAAAATACAATTGAAAACTATTGTTGATTCTGTTGCTCTGTTTTAACGATAATTTATTAGTTCTTTTCTTCTTTTTTGCAACGTAGCGTTTTTAGTAAGACGTTGTTGAAAGTTTCTATATAAAGTGTACTTCATATTTCTCATATATGGAACAGGTGGTTTAAATAAAAGTTGTGATTTGTGTCTTAACTATTTTGAAGCGTGTTACTTTTCCTCTCCCGCAGTAACGCATATAAATTCTGTATTGTGTTAAAAGAATCTTAAATTTCCCTTAATAATTCGATACGTTTCGTGTTTCTAGAACTTATGCATAATTAAAAGAAAGTTATCATAATTTTGAAACATCCTATTTATTGTTCTTTTATTCTATTTATTTGGTAAATAAATTCATTGTTATAAATATTCCACATTGTATTTAAAGTCATGTTAAAAGTCCTGCATGCTATTTAGAATTTCCATAGGTTATCTTCAAGGTAACGTATTTTAGTGCGTTTGTGCGCAGCTGGTGTTTTCTTTGCTCAAGTATTGAGATCTCGATTGTTTCCGGACTCCGACAGTCGACCCTTTATCGTTTTAGTGATAAGATGCAGAAGTTAATATTAAAGGGTGACTTGAGAATAACAATTCATTTTGTGCAGTAAATCGATCCGTGTGTGTTAGAACATTCACCATGCGCAACACTGAAGTTTTCATCTAATAATGGCTATGCGTAACAGCTAATTTATAGCGTATAAAATATATACGTATGGAAACCTACAGTAGTAATGGAATTTGCAGTTTAAGGTACTCATTGGTGTGGTATCCTTTTTTTGGTTAAAGTTTTCGACAATGGCTCTCCCCAACGGTGAATTCCACTTTTTGTTTTTATGGTTCTGACCTTCAGGACATTGCCGTAACAAGATAGACAACAAGCTTTTGCTGTCTTTATCCAGTATTGAAGGCGCATATATGGTTTGAGTTTATCTACTAAATCGTTTGTAGAAATTTGAATTCTATGTTGGATGTCGGTAAGTCGATTTTCCTTTGTTATGAAAACCATCTGTTTGACTTACAACTTTTTGTGGTTATTTTTATCCAATTAGAAAGTACCCAAGGTTAAGCCGTACTCTTTGTAGTTTAAATTATTGAAAACTAATACGTAAATAATTATATTTAAAGTTTAGATCATAGAATTTTACATTAAATTAAATTCTTGCTTTAAAGAGTTGTTTACCTAAACGATCTGATTAAGAATTTTGATATATGAATCATACTTAGTACACATTGTTACTCGGATTTATTTGTTCATGCTGATTAACGATCATACAGTTGAATACTTTCTTTTATATGATATTTTTTTAACAATCCTTAAATTTACTAATTAAACAATCCTATTACAAAAGTAATTTAATAAAAATGTACGTCGTTTGATCAGTACTGGCAAAATGACAAAAGCTAATAATTTTGTTAATGAAATAAATAATGCCTATTTATGTTAAAGGCTCTGATATAATTAACTTTATTTACAGAAATAGAAATGGTTAATTAAACTCTTACTAAATTCTTATAAATACCTGTGAGTTTGAAATAGAATTATTTTCAGTTAATATATGTGTTGATATCTAAAAAGTCTAATCTTTTTATAAATTTAGAGATGTTTAATCACACTTTAAGAAATATTTAAGAAGGTGAATTTATTCAACTTCATACATATTTTTGGATTCTATAACTTTTATATAGACCAAGAGTGTATAAATTTAATAAGTAGAGTGTCCATGCACTAATGGTCACAAGTAAATTCTACAAGTGCATAGAACTTGCCTGATTTATTTATTTTATTACTTTGAGACGCAAACTGCCGTCTCCAATGTATTTTTATGTGCTTTATTTTATTTCAGGATAAACGTTTGTACCATCTATGAATACAAAACCTTGTATCCCAATAACACAATATATTCGTTGAGGTTCCTGTATTTTTCTTGGCGATATTCCTTGTTCTTATACATTGCATAAGTACAGTGGCGCCTAAGCCATCAGTATTTATTTAACGACCTCTGTGATAGTCTCTAAAAACCGCCAAAGATAGAGTTCAGAATTATTCCGGAAGTCTATAAAAGTCAGTTTGTGTTAGTACGGATAAATCTACATCTTCTGCATGACTTTTGTTAGAAATATGTTCGGTTAGGCATGCTCTAAGTCTAACATAGGAAAAACTTAAATGTTGCACTGTCGCTGCATAATGTCCCTTAACAAAGCATAAAAATAATATTGTTTCAATTTATTAACTATAAATCCAATAAACTCTGACAAAAGCAAAATATAGTTGTAACGGGATTTCAGAGATATGTTGTTAGAGTTACCAAATCCTTTACAGCCTGCGTAAAGCCATATTATATCACGGTGACTGACAACTGATTACTTGATTCCTTAACAATATGTAGTTTGCCTACATACTCAAAATGTTAAAAAGAATACTGTTTTCTGTAAGATTTATCTAATAATTTAATTATCTGCAATTAAATCTTAAATTGTAATTATGCACCTTTTGTGTGCTTGTATGTTTCAGTAGTTTCTATTCGGAATGTACTTGGTCTGCATGTATATTGGAAGCAATTACATTGCGGCAACCTAAAGTAAGTAGTTAATATTTTGACGATATTTGTTGTATGTATGTTTATGTTGCTATTTAGATATGATTCATTAGTTGTTTGCTTTGACAAAACAGATCATTATTAGTTAGAGTGGTTAAATGCCATTTAGTTTTATTATTCTAAATTATGCAGCAATACGTAAAATGAAGTAGTTCTTTTACTCACAAATCCTTTTAGTTTGTTTGGTACTTAAATATAATTAATATTTAATGTTAGTAGGTAAGGAGTAGAATATACAGATGTTCGTCTTTAAACCAGTATTTTAATACTGTTTTGTTAATTGGGGATAGTTATTTATGAGAGTTTAATTTTACAAGTGTCTTTGTGTTTAATTATCATTTCAAGTACAGATGTTCTAAGAAAAAGGCGAATTGGTTCATATATACTGTCATTTTGTTCTTTAGACAACTCTCCTCCATCCTATATTTAGAGCAGCATTTGTTATTTTCCTTTCTCTTCTTTCCTTTGTTACACGTATTACAGACGAGCGTTCATTTAATGAATTCTAACTTTTCGTACTGGCCCGCTCGTCTTACGTGCAACAAATAATCCCTTTTGTAATAAGCTTGTATATTCTTCTTATTACCAGCAATACAATTATTAAATATCAGCATGTAATGCTTATAAAATGGAAAAAAATTTAATAACTTACAGCTACGTTTATATACCTTCTGCAAACTCTTTGCCGATTTCGAATGTAGGAAATTCTTGCGGCGAATTAATTTCCCTAAAGTGATATGGAGCGAAAGCACGCCTACATGTCATTCTCTCGTTTTTACCGGTATTTCTATATCCGCGTTCTAACTAGCGTTTGGATACCTGTTTACACACATTTCCAACTTTTAGTACCGCCCATTAACTTACTTGCCTAGTAACCTCATATACACGATGATGATTGCGTGTTATTCGATCCTGCTAAAAATGTTCTGACGTGTTGTGATGTGATCTTCTACCACCTACTACTATCTGAGGGTTTTCTAAGTTAAAGTGTTCCATAGAACACATTAACTTATAAAACTCATAAGTGTACTCCACTTGCTTCATTCTCAGAGATTTTACGAATTAAACTGCCCTAAGATCGAGGTCAAGGTTATTTCAGTACGTTATTGCGGTTATATGTGTTCACACACTTTCTATATAATATTTGCAACTCTGCCTTTTGTTGACTACTACAAATTAAATTTTATGCTGTTTTATGAGTTTAAGACCGCTGGGGTAGTTAACTATGGTTATAGTTCTTTAAACTCCTTCGAATGTTTAGAAACGTTTTCCTGGACTGGTTATTTACTGAAAATCTGCGTATTTCTCTAATTTAATATGTAGAGTGTAAAGTTTCGTACTTAATCGTTGGTTGTATAAAAATGTACTAGATGCCTAATTATTTATTTCTGTGTCCTGCTCTAATGTGGAAATAAAATAACCATGTTATTAAAGGTAAACCACCAAAGCTTCTATAAGATTGTTAAGGCTTTTTCGCGTTATAGCTCATTTAGCAAACTGAAATTAATAAATTCTTTCCTATTACCCAACGTTTGGTTAAGTACGTCCCAAGCGTTAAAACGGCTTCTAAGTCTTGATTGCATCAAATTATAGAACATATATAATTTAGAAAACGAGAATATACGATCAAGTTTTGAAGGGTTAAAGAGTTTAAAGGAATTAAAGCGGTTATATGGTTAAAAAAATTAAAAAGGTTAAAAGTTAAAAAGGTTATATGGGTTAAAAGGGCTAAAACAGTTAAAAGGTTTAAAAGAATTATAATTATTAGAATGGTTATAATGGTTAAAAGAATTAAAAGAGATAACACGGTTAAAAGATATAAAAAAGGTTAAAAGGATTAAAGGTTAAAAGGGCTGAAAGGGTTAAAGAGTTAAAGGATTAAAGGATTAAAAGGGCTAAATAATTTTAGTTTAAAGTCTTTCTTTGTAACTAGGGTCCCTAACCGCCTTTCTAATCTTCTTCTTTTAGTTAGGTAACCGTAAATTCTCACAAATATTAGTTTTATATTTCTTACCCCCTCTCTAACGCTTTTGCCTTTGTGGAGTTGATCCTAGCTAACCGTATTCTCTATATAATTTTTCATATGCCATGACCACTACTTGCATTCAAATTAAACTGCAGGCCTCATTTTATTGAAATTTTTTCGCTAACTCCCATACGGAGTTTTTTAGGCAAAACTCACTGTTTAAAATGTTATGTCTACTACACGCTCAGAGAAGAATCAATTTTTATTTACATAAAAAATTAGTTACAGAACCAAACATAGCTTGCTGAAAACTTTGATCGTGGGTTAGTATTTTTAGCTGTCTGTCTACAAAAAAAATTAAACAAAAGAAAACCTTGGTCTCGTACAAACGGAATTTCACAGGTCGTTGAAGCCCATGTGGAACTAATTTATATAATTTAGAACTAAACTGCAGCAGTATCCAACCACTATTCTTTGATATAGCAACAATTAAACCACATAACCAGATCCAGACATCAAACGAAAAAAAACTGATGAAGAAATAAACTATTTCGAAAGCTTGTTTGAGAACAAAGAGTGTTTTTTATTTAGTGATGGCCATACCTGTTAACAAATCCTATATATATATATATATATATATATATATATATATATATATATATATTGCTGTGAAACCTACAAAAAGCCTCACCAGGGTAAAAAAAAATCGAATTGGGCACCAAGATTTGCTGTGATTCTCGCCCTTTTGAATCTCTTCTGATAATCGCCTCTTTACTCTTTCTGCCTCGGCTGCTCACCTAGTTAAAAACTTTCATCCTCATTCATAAAAAAAAACAAACACATTCCTACCACAAACATCAACGTTAACTCTATTTACATCATTATTCATAATACATTAAAATTTCAAAATTAAATTTTAGCATAAATTTCAGTATCATAAAATTTCAAGTTTAAATTTGTCATCATTTTTAATTTGCATCCAGAATTAAAGTCCTGGTAGGATGCATACTAATTAAGTTACAATATGTGCAGACCTAAGTCTGAATAAAAGGGAGCATCTCCCACCCATTTACGTTAATTAAACAGGTTAGTCTAATTGAGCTCAAAGACAGACCCAAATTTTCATCATAATCCAAAACATAAACTGCTAAATACTCCTTTCTACTTAAACAAGAAAATTTTACCTTAAAATTCAAAATTTGTTGTTTATACAAATTCACTACTGTCCATTTTTTTATCAAACAAATTATAAAGATATTCAACACACACCAAAACATCTAAGATCGAACAAAATGCATAATTTACCTGAAGGTCATTGCACTCGGGGCTTCAATGTACATCGGACTTGCTCATCCCACCATTCCAGCTGGTTTATGTTTACGGCTTTAGATTCTGAACGCTTTTAAACTTTTTCTACCCCACCATTCATCTAAATTGTTTCAGGGCTTCTCAGGAACTCATCTATGTATATCTAAATTTTGTTTTGTGGATCCAATCACGTTTACAAATAACACTAGATTACTCACTCCCGAAAAATAGCAAAGAAATTCATAATTCGTTCACGCTATACAAAGCTGCATACTTAAATGTATTTATTTATCGCTACTTATCTATCTTTTCTAAGTGCACCAATGCATAAAAACTTGTATCGTAGCACGTATTTAGCTTGCAGTATCGTATAACATCAAAAAAATAAAAAGCGAACTGTTTAAAGTATTCAACAAAATCAAAAATATAAGAGAGCGAAACTGTTTAAAGTATTGAATAAAAATTGAAAATCTAAGAGAGCGAAACTCCTATAAACACGGGTTTATATAATAGCCCGCTTGCAAGTCGGATTTGTCCCGCAACGGACAATTTCCAGAATTTCGCATTCTATGTTCCCTTTCAACAGTCCGGCACAGTGATTCCACAAAATTTGCACACATCCAAGTTAAAAATCTATGAAATTGCCACACGGCTCGCCACGTCTGAGAACAACTAATTAGATTTTGTATAGAAATTGTTATGTTTACAACTCTCATATCTGCATCTTATATCAACCAATCGTAGAGCTAGTGACGTTGCTCAAATCCCGCCTTTTATTATTCGTGTCTCTGCCTTGCGCGTTTTTATCCGTCTCTTTTTACCCTGATCTGAGTGGTACAAATCGATATTCTTTACTATCCACGTGGATTCGCGACGTAACTTACTTGAGTTAAATAACCCCTTATCTAGCCTTTCCCGTTAATATAAGCTACGGTTTATCAGACCGTTTCCAATATACGTAGAATCTGCATGTTTGTCTATTCGAATTTATTAGAACTTTGATATTTAAAAATACGCAGGTGTTCAATCGTAATACTTCTACGATTTGGATATTATACGTATTTTAACCTTCTTGATAGATTTGTATGCTAGCAACGCGTCTCATATTTGGTATTATGGGTTTTTTTAAAGCTTTTATGCATATTATGTATTACTAATGGTTCAATTATCTCCAATTAAAATAATAATGAATGGCATTGACTTCTACCCTTTAATTTTTAGCGAATACTAATTAAATATTAATTATTATTTGTACACTTTGTTTAATACCTGTTACTTAAAAATTGAATTAATTAATATAAATTTCGCACGTAATTTCTATTTGTTTCTTTTTATAGAAAGGGTCTAGTGAATAATTTAAATCCCTTATTTTTAATGAAACGAATAAATTTTTATGCTCCACGGTTTTAATAACGCGTATTATCTAATAAAATTCTATACAAACCCTACATTCTAATTGAATGATTTAAATCTTCACACTAGGCATTTTAATTACGCGTACTTTTTCTCAAAGCTTCCTTATACACGGTGATTAAAATTATTTGATGTCGTTAATTAATTTTCTACTCTGGTCTAAATTTGAGTATTTCCCCCCTATTTGAATACAAATAATCCCACTTATTCGAATTCAAATACGAAACATCTAGACTGCAAAAAAAATTTACAAAAAAAATTGTCTATCTCACTCTACCCTTATTTTTCTAACTTACCTAACTTATATCTAATCCTAAAAATATTTACACCCATCCTAAATCCCTATCCTATTCCTAACTCTCACCTAATTTTATAAACTGAAATTATCCCTAACTTCATCCTACTTATCCATCTAATCCTATATACATCCTATATACCTATCCTATTCCTAAATTTTAACTAATCTTCACTATACTCACTTCCCCTACCTAATCCTATATACTCATCCTATTCTTATTCTATTCCTACCTCTCCACTAATCTTATAAGAAATATCTACACTTAACCTATCTTATTTTCTTCCTACATTTAATTTTCCTTCTCATCCTCTAGACCTATTTCTAACTATCTTCCCTATTTATCCTATACCTAGCTTTATTTTCTATAAACACTTACTTCTACTCTTCTATATACACCTATTCTACTGTGGTGCTGGTTCTCCTGTATAAGAGAATAGTAGGTTGACGTGAAACCGTCCCCTCTTATTTCCCGTCCCTACTTCCCTTAATAAATACGTGCACTCCCCTACTACTTCACCTATCTCAAAAGGTCCCTCATAGGGCAAGTGTAATTTAGCACATGTCATTCTATCTCTCTTCCCTACTCTCAAGCTTTTTACTACTACCTGGTCTCCCACTTTAAATTTTAGCCTCTTTCTTATTCTCGCGTTCATCTTCCTTGTATATTTTTCAGCTCTCTTCCTTAATCTCTCCCTCACATCTACCAAAAGTTGTTGAAATTCATCGTCCCTAGGCACAATTTGCCATGGTCTTTCGGGATACTGTTTCTTGATAAGCATAATGGGACTGGTTTCTGTCACGGTACTAGGGGTTTCATTGATAAAAGGTTCAACCTTGGACAAATTGTCCTCCCATAAACGATGATTGCTATGTGAAGCTAAACGCAATAATTTAACCGTCTCTTGAATATATCGCTCCGCTGGATTAGCTTGAGGATGCCTTATGCTGCAAAACACCACTTTGATGTTTTGCCTCTCCCAATAATCCCTAAACCGTTGATTATTAAAATATGTAGCATTGTCTGCTAATACTCGTTTAAAAGTTTCTACTTCCCTACAAAATTGTTCCAATTTCTTGTTTGGTCCGACTGTGTTACAATCCCGAGTGGGATATAATTTTGTAAATTTCAAAAACACATCAGTCACAATCAGCACATGTTTGTGTCCCTTTGTACTTCGGACTAGATTACTCAAATAATCAATAGCAACTAAGTCCAGGGGATTTTGTACGTGTATACTTTGTACCACATTTTGACTCGTACTATTTTTGTACTTTCCTAAAGTACATAAGTGACAAGTGTTGATGACTGACTTTACCAACCCTAAGGCTTTAGTTGAAAAAAACGTTTCTTTAAAAATTAACCAAGTCTTTCGGATCCCTATGTGACCATATCTTAAATGTAGATCTTTGATAATTAATTTTGCTTGTACCCTATCCTCTACATACACTTCCAAGTCTTGAATTTTTTTACACAAAAATCCATTTATCATATGGAAGTTTTTGAATCCCGGTTCGTTTTCTAACTTTGTTCTAATAGTCTGCAGCTCCTCATTCTGCCTCTGGTTACTCAAGATCTCTTCTTCTCCATATACTGAATCGTTTTGTAGTAGACTGTTCATAGCAATCATGATGTCACATGGTCTTTTGTTATCCTTGTCTCGGTTTCTACTAAACGCGCTTGCTATAAAATTGTTTTCTCCCTTAATATATTTAATCTCAAAGTCAAACTCCTGTAGTAACAACCCCCATCGATATACTCGATTATTTGAAAATCTTGTATTCATCAACGCACACAACGCCGAATGATCCGTTTCGATTACAAAATGTCTTCCGATCAAAAAAAATTTTAACTTTGTAAAACCAAACACCACTGCAGCCATCTCCTTTTCACTAATTGTGTAATTTACTTTATGCGGCTTCAGTGTGTGTGAAACAAAAGATATGGGCACCTCTTCCCCCTCTTGTACTTGGTACAACTCTGCTGCTAAAGCACTATCCGATGCATCCGTCCTCAGTACAAAACCTACATCAAATCTGGGATGCCTCAAAATTAGTTGATCATGAAACTGTTCCAACAGTGTTAAATATGCTGTCTCTTGACTCTCCGTCCAACTCCATCTTACTCCCTTCTTCAGAAGTTTAAATAATGGAATTGCTTTTTCAGCAAATCCCGGTACAAACTTCTTATAAAAGTTAAGGACCCCCAAAAAAGCTCTTAATTTCCTAATATTATTAGGTCTCGGATATGTCAAAAGTTCGGACAATCTTTCTTTATCGATACGCATACCTTGATTGTTCACCACATACCCCAGAATTTTAACAGTTTTTGAAAAAAATTCACATTTTTCTATATTTAGCCTCAACCCTGCTAATTTAAGCTCTAATAATATTCGTTCTAAATGAGAATAATGTTGTTCCTCAGTTTCACTAAAAATTAATATATCATCCACATAGTGTATGCAGAACTGCTCATATGCTCCTAAAATTGCTTGCATTGCCTTAATTAATGCTGCACTTGACGTTGACAAACCATACGGTACTACCTTAAAATTATAGATTTTTCCCTCTACGGAAAATCCTGTGTACCTTCTAGAATCCTTGTGTAATGGAATCAGCCAGAATGAATTATTTAAATCTAATTTACTAAAAACAAACTTGCCACTTAACCTCGTCAAAAGTGTGTCCATGGATGGTGGACAATGGAATTGCGGTTTGGTCCGTTGATTAATTTTTCGTGCATCTAAACATAAACGAATACTATCAGCCTTTTTCTTAACTACCACCAACGGATTTATGAAATGAGTGTTTGAGACCTCTATTATGCCATCTTCCAACATTTTATTTAATTCTGCCTTCACCTGCTCCCGGTATGCTGCTGGAATTGGATAAACCTTGGCGTTGAACGGTTCTGAATTATCCACTTCCAACACGTGCTCATAGCCTAACGCTGTGCTTGCTTCTACCCCCACTAATTCTGCATGTTTTTGTAATAAAGCTTGAACCTCTACTATCCTATCCTCTGGACATCTTATTGTGTTGATCTGTTTAACTCCATCATCCTCTACCTCTACTACATTAATACTCAATCCCGTGTCATCCTCTGTGACTTCATAACTGCCCTTCCATGGCACTACCCTATCCTTAATCCTTACTACCTTCCTTTCCATATCTATCAAAACCCCTAACTGCATCATACAGTCAACACCTAAAATGCTCTGAAACTTCAGTCCAGGTACAATTACAAACTCCTGTTTACAGCTTAAACCTCCTATATTTATCCTAAGCACCACAACGCTATTCACTACTGCAAACTTCTTTATATTTGGAGCTACTAAATGGCTACGCTTTATAGGCATAATTCTATCACAAACCTTATCCCTAATTTTGCTGACGATTCCTCCGATATTAAACTCGCCTCTGCCCCTGTATCAAGTAATACTTCTACATTATTCTCAAAAATTCCTATATTAATAATTGGCAAACATAATTTTTCTACAGTTTCTGGCTCAATTTCCTCCTCAATTTTGAAAAATTCACGTGGATGTTCATACACAATTACACAGAAATCTAGTGGTCTGTCGCGTTCTAAAAATCCTGTCTCGTCCTGTTTTCCGTGCTTGGTCCTGGTTGTCCTTCTACAACCTGTGCGTACGTCCTCCTCGTATTAATATCCGTGTCCTTGTCTCTATTCAGCGTGCTCGCCACTGTCCTGTTTACTTCCGGTAAACTGTTCTGTCTCGTGTAACTCGGTTTTGGCGTCGGTCCCCTAGTCGCACTATTGCTTCTGTATTCCTGTCCTCGTCGTTCCCAATTCGGTCGAAAATTTCTGTTATAGTCAGGCCGTCTCGGACAATTCTGTGTCCTGTTGTCAAACCTAACCGTGTTAATGTTCCGTTGCCGTATCTCTCTTGTCCGTCCTACACATACATCGTCATATCTCTGTAAATACTCCAAAAATGTCTTCCGTTCTGTGATGTTTTGCAAGGCCACGTGTTGTCTGATTTCCAGTTCAAAATGTCGTGATAAGTACTTGATTATTTGTCTGTCCGTCAATGGTGGATTAAGTTGTTTGGCCACACTATATTTGCGAATGGCATATTGATCCCTAGAACCTGCAAATTCTCCCTTAAATTTTCCTGTAATCAAGTCGTCCCTAATCTGATCCTGTTTGTGATCACTCCAGTAATGCTGTAAAAATTTGTTTTCAAAGTCCTGATACGTGTCTATGTCCTGTCCTACTAAATTATACCATGCTTCCGCATTGTCTTTCAATAAAGCCTTTATCGTATTTAGTTTAGTCTGTTCATCGAATAAATTTCCCACTAGATTGCTTACACTATTAATAAAAATTTGTGGATTTACCCTGTTATCGCCATAAAATTTCATATGTTGGTCCAATGATACGCCACCTGTATAAAATCTGGGACCATCCCCCGTTAAACTTGACATGTTGTATTTGATACTACTAACTTCGCGTTCTACCCTGCCTAACTGATCCCTACATGAGTGCGTTACTTCAGTCATTTTTATATTTATTTCTTCTTCACAGAAAATGCGTACTTCGGACCTTAAATTTCCTATTTCCTGTCGAAGACCTGTAATGTTTTTCTTATTTCTATCAACCCTACTTTCTACTTCCCCCATTTTCACGGTAAGACTATTTTTAAATTCTGAAACTTCTTGATTCGTCTTATCTATTTTCTGACTAATCTCCTGTAACTTCCTGTTCGATTCTTCACTCATTTGCTCAAATTTTTGATTTGAGTCCTCTCTAACCCCGCTTAGCGTATCATTCATTCTTTCAAGCATCCTCATTATCATCTCGTTTCCTTGATCCCCTGATTCCGTCCTCGACTGATCTTTACTGCCTCCAGCTTCTTCCATTTTCGAATTTTTTTCACACAATGCACTATCGTCACTTCCAATTTTCACTCCTTGATTCCTTAACCACTCCTTTCTCTGCATACGTTCTAATCACTCTCACACACTCTAAAATACTCTTAAATTTATAACAAACAGAAACTCTTTCCTGGAATAAAATCACAAAAATTTTATTTGGAACTCGAGCCTCACTTTTGGGTCGCCAAAATTGCTGTGAAATGGGCCTTTGGTCACGGGAACTGGTACTTTCTGCTGATCATTCGAGCCCCACAGATTGGGCCGTCCAGAATATGCTGTGAAACCTACAAAAAGCCTAACCAGGGTAAAAAAAAAATTCGAGCCTCTCGAATTGGGCACCAAGATTTGCTGTGATTCTCGTCCTTTTGAATCTTTTCTGATAATCGCCTCTTTACTCTTTCTGCCTCGGCTGCTCACCTAGTTAAAAACTTTCATCCTCATTCATAAAAAAAACAAACACATTCCTACCACAAACATCAACGTTAACTCTATTTACATCAATATTCATAATACATTAAAATTTCAAAATTAAATTTTAGCATAAATTTCAGTATCATAAAATTTCAAGTTTAAATTTGTCATCATTTTTAATTTGCATCCAGAATTAAAGTCCTGGTAGGATGCATACTAATTAAATTACAATATGTGCAGACCTAAGTCTGAATAAAAGGGAGCATCTCCCACCCCTTTACGTTAATTTAATAGGTTAGTCTAATTGAGCTCAAAGACAGACCCAAATTTTCATCATAATCCAAAACATAAACTGCTAAATACTCCTTTCTACTTAAACAAGAAAATTTTACCTTAAAATTCAAAATTTGTTGTTTATACAAATTCACTACTGTCCATTTTTTTATCAAACAAATTATAAAGATATTCAACACACACCAAAACATCTAAGATCGAACAAAATGCATAATTTACCTGAAGGTCAATGCACTCGGGGCTTCAATGTACATCGGACTTGCTCATCCCACCATTCCAGCTGGTTTATGTTTACGGCTTTAGATTCTGAACGCTTTTAAACTTTTTCTACCCCACCATTCATCTAAATTGTTTCAGGGCTTCTTAGGAACTCATCTATGTATATCTAAATCTTGTTTTGTGGATCCAATCACGTTTACGAATAACACTAGATTACTCACTCCCGAAAAATAGCAAAGAAATTCACAATTCGTTCACGCTATACAAAGCTGCATACTTAAATGTATTTATTTATCGCCACTTATCTAACTGTTCTAAGTGCACCAATGCATACTAACTTGTATCGTAGCACGTATTCAGCTTGCAGTATCGTATAACATCAAAAAAATAAAAAGCGAACTGTTTAAAGTATTTAACAAAATCAAAAATCTAAGAGAGCGAAACTGTTTAAAGTATTGAATAAAAATCAAAAATCTAAGAGAGCAAAACTCCTATAAACACGGGTTTATATAATAGCCCGCTTGCAAGTCGGATTTGTCCCGCAACGGACAATTTCCAGAATTTCGCATTCTATGTTCCCGTTCGACAGTCCGGCACAGTGATTCCACAAAATTTGCACACGTCCAAGTTGAAAATCTATGAACTTTCCACACGGCTCGCCACGTCTGAGAACAACTAATTAAATTTTGTATAGAAATTATTATGTTTACACCTCTCATATCTGCATCTTATATCAACCAACCGTAGAGCTAGTGACGTTGCTCAAATCCGCCTTTTATTATTCGTGTCTCTGACTTGCGCGTTTTTATCCGTCTCTTTCTACTCTGATCTAAGTGGTACAAATCGATATTCTTTACTATCCACGTGGATTCGCGACGTGACTTACTTGAGTTAAATAACCCCTTATCTAGCCTTTCCCGTTAATATAAGCTACGGTTTATCCGACCGTTTCCAATATACGTAGAATCTGCATGTTTATCTATTCGAATTTATTAGAACTTTGATATTTAAAAATACGCAGGTGTTCAATCGTAATACTTCTGCGATTAGGATATTCTACGTATTTTAACCTTCTTGATAGATTTGTATGCTAGCAACGCGTCTCATATTTGGTATTATTGGGTTTTTTAAAAGCTTTTATGCATATTATGTATTACTAATGGTTCAATTAACTCCAATTAAAATAATAATGAATGGCATTGACTTCTACCCTTTAATTTTTAGCGAATACTAATTAAATATTAATTATTATTTGTACACTTTGTTTAATACCCGTTACTTAAAAATTGAATTAATTAATATAAATTTCGCACGTAATTTCTATTTGTTTCTTTTTATAGAAAGGGTCTAGTGAATAATTTAAATCCCTTATTTTTAATGAAACGAATAAATTTTTATGCTCCACAGTTTTAATAACGCGTATTATCTAATAAAATTCTATACAAACCCTACATTCTAATTGAATGATTTAAATCTTCACACTAGGCATTTTAATTACGCGTACTTTTTCCCAAAGCTTCCTTATACACGGTGATTAAAATTATTTGATGTCGTTAATTAATTTTCTACCTTGGTCTAAATTTGAGTGATATATATATATATATATATATATATATATATATATTTATATTATAGATTAAGGGAAAGGTAGACTAAACAAGTATTTTAGTTGATCATTCTCTTTATTTCTGATGTCTAGCTTTCGAAATTTGCTCCAATTTCTTCTTCAGGACACTAAAATATAAATAACTAAATAACACATTTAAAATACAATATTTAAATCTTACACAAACGTGAGATAGGTCAAATAAATAAAACGTTCAGCATATTTCAAATTTTGGCAAATTACAAATACTCATATGATTATATAAAGTTACAGTTACGCCCAATTCGAATAAGGTAATTTTATAGTAAATAAGATATATCTGTAAATAAACTCTTATGAAAATCATAAAAGCTTGTTCACCTATACTAATCGAGCTAATACTTGTACAGCTATTAATAAAACAATAGCTTTATTATTTCACAAGGGAGAAAACATTTACTGACAGGTTTCAGCTTTCTTAAGCTTCATCAGAAGGGTTGTTGGAAACTAATTCGCTCTGGCGAAACTCAAGAAAGCTGAAATCGGTCAGTGGTTGTTCCCTCTTCCTGTCAAATATTAAACTATTGTTTTGCTAATAACTATACTACTATTAGCTCGATTTGTTTAGGTGAATAAGTTTTTATTGTTTTCATAAAGAGTTTATTTACAGATACATATATATATATATATATATATATATATATATGTGTATATATATTTCTTGCTGTGGTATTGGCCGCAAGTTAAACGTTGTTGTAAGAGTGATATGAAAATGGCTTCGCGTTGAAAGCGTCACTAAAAGATTACTGTGTTATAGATACAACAATTTGTAAAACTTGAAATTGTTCATTTACATTCCTTTTTAACTTTGCCTGGCTAGCTCAACGGAATTGGCGGAGTTTTCTAAATGAAATAATACACAGAAATATCACAAAACATTTACACAGTATAAAATATTTTCTCTCATACAAAAGCATTTACAACATCGTTTTTTTAAACATAAAATAATTTTTAAGAGATACTTATGATATAAAGAAAAAATGATTCCTTACCTTATTTTAAATTTACAAAACTACATTTACTTTTTTTATGAATAGTTTACCTGGTTATGTTTATTGCCACACTTGTAAGGTTTAGTTGGCCAAAAAATCCTTGACAGAAAATCTATTAAAGCGCCAGAGAGTTTCGAACTCCGACCACAAATTTTTCTGGTAAAATTTCCTTACAAAAATTATTAGGACTATTTTAATCTAAATAAAAATTCTTCAAAATTAGTTAAAATTAAATCTAAAACTAACACTTGCAGAATCCACAAAAACGCTCCTCGTAATTAAATATCTACTTATTTTAAATTGATGACCAAATCAATTTTAAAGATTTTTCATATTTAAAATCCTCGTTTCAAATAGCAGTTACCAAAATACATTATTCTTAAGTCTTCTTTTTAATATTCAATAAAATTTTTAAAATAGCGTTATGTTAAAGAATTTTCCCTCTTCATTGCAATTTGTAAAACATCACTTCTATATTCATGCTTACTGCATACTTCAAATATTATCTTTGCAAAGCAACAGCTCGCGCTTTAAATTAATATAACATTTCGCGATCGAATTTAAGAATCGAATTAAATCGAATGACTCCAGTGAATAAATCCTCGTTTTTAATAAATGCTTTCTTATATATATATATATATATATATATATATATATATACGACTTCCAGAATGTTGTAGAATTGGCGCGATTTCATTCTAAATAATAAACGCTTACCTTACGAAATATTCTTGAAAATCCTTATTAGCGTTCACATTTGTCGAGAATTATTATTACCTTGTTATCTGGTTCCATTTTTTCGTGACGCGCGCTACCTCTTCTTGTTTAACGCATGTACTATTATTGTGGCGTCGCATACTAATGCGAAAGGTAATCAGCTTTATCAGATGTTTCTTAAAATTAGCGTTTAAAATACACGTTGATTGTAGTTTCTTAAGCAAACTGCATAAAGCCTGTACTATTCTATGCTATTTACAGCAAATGAAAAGTATTTTTATCAAAAAAGTATTGATAATTAGTAAGTGAAAATAAATGGCTTTGTATTTATCTTAAAATGATGCGTTTTAAGGTATTTTACAATTAATTATTTTTTCTTATACAATTAAGTTACTTGTTATAGTGCTACTAAGCATACTTAGGAACTGGATGGTGTGTCCTTGGTGTTACTGCCTGCTAAGAAGTACACTCAAAGTAGAAAGCTTTTATTTGTCCAACAAAATATTTGTAAAGTTAGGTTATAATATTCAACATTAATGGCATTATTGTATTTTTTAATCTTTAATAATTTTAGAAGATTTAATTAACAATGACATGACAATACACGCCATGGAATTGTAAATTTGTTTAAAAATGCTTTGTTCCCGCAGTGTACCTTGAAACAAATCGCTTTCTGTTTGGTTCCATATGTTGTTGTTGGAAATTAGTTCATATATTTTCCGGGTCCTGTGTTTACTTGGAGGCACTGTATATATTTACGATGCGCTTATATCATACAGGGTGATTATTTATTCAGGCGCAATTAAATTTTTTGTTTATACATAAATGAATAAAGGTACGCTTGTATCATACAAGACGTACCCATGAATTTATGAAGATTTCCGTTTTTCTAGGATTCTTTTATATTTTAGTGTAATTTATTTGTAGAATTTGGGTTTCAATGACCTCTCGTGAACCCTTCTCACGTCAATATATTTCATTTATTATGAATTTTCGTACCTGTTTGTTTGAAATAGAATAAAATAAATAGTATTTACTTTAAACAACAATCTTGTCACTCACAAAATAATTAATATATTAGTTGCAACAAAATTTTTATTCTAGATAAAAGAAAACTGGCTTTTGGCCAATGTAGTACCATCGGGCGATTGGGAAGTCATGTGTAAGAGACCTGCTAGTTCCTCCTCCGTCTTAGGTATTTCATGTTTAGCTGCATTTGAATACTTACGTAGAATATTGAAGTCAAGAGTACGTCCACGTATTCTTACGCATCAGTTAGCATTAGGAATGTTCATATTTCAAATAAAGAAATACTGTAGACATGTTTGAGGAGCAGATCACCTTTCTGATAAAATTTTTAATTGTAAAAGTGTATTCCTGAATTTTATGAAGCGTGATAAAGTGCCGCGATTCAGTTTCTATTAATCGCACACTAACAGCTTACACGAAATAAATGTGTAGGTCTTGCTAAGTTATTCAATGAATGCAGCAGCGATTTGTTTCTGTCAGTTTTGGAACAACTTCCTAATGATGTTTATGCTATTTATAAACTCCCAATACTTTTCCCAATTTCGTTGCGCTTGTTGGTAGTTGTCCCCAGTGTCCGTTTCACTTATAATTTGTTAAGTAACATTGATTAATTTGGACTGTAATGCTGTTCAACAGCGATATATCAGTTTAAGCATTAAAGTGGATTATTTGATTGGAAACAATTGTAAATGTCAAACAATCTTCCCGCTGTTTCTCAAAGCGGGCGAGATGTGTGTTATTTTCAGTTCAACGCGTTCGTGACGATCGACTTTACGCAAAACGTGACTACCCGTTTTTAATATCCAACCTTTCTATTTATACGCTACGTTTGTGCTCAGTTCTAAGATATTTCAAAAGTCAAAAACGCAGTAAATTAAATTTTAGAAGATAATTATGAAAACTTGGCAAACAGAACAATATACAATTAAACAAAGAGAGCTAAAGCAATCGTGCCGTAAAGATTTACTTAACTAGGTAATGTTATTGATTTCAATATTCTCCTGCAGTAAGTTTCAGAGCGTTCTTATAACTGTTGTTTAAATTTCAGTAGTTTCCTATATTACAGAAATTTGAGGTTACAGAGTGCTCTAGTAAAACCGAAAGAAGTTTGTATTATGCATTTGCTACGGCTACGTTGTTTCAATTGAATTTAAACAAGCGATTTTTCATACATGCTATAAAGTTTTCGACACCGCTTGAATGTACTTTAATTTACACTTACTTATTTGGCTTAATACGCCTAATTATCAACAGATATTAACAGAGAACTGTTAATCTAGTAGAAACCAATACAATAGATATAGCTCTCGATAATTACTAACAATATTTACGGCACCAATATCATTTTCAATGCGATGAGTGCACTACATCTATGGCAATTTCACATATGTACATTGATATACTATTAATTTATTCACACAAGCGCTAATGGACCAAGGGTCTTATTCTAATTTCTAAAAAGACTAGGGATAATAACAAGTTGCTACAATAATTTATTTCACGTCACTTTGAATTAATACTCAGACTGAAGTGACTAACCACAACGGCCGACGATATCTGTATCCGATAATATAAATTTAACGTTGTTCTGAAAGTTAAGAAATGCCGCTCGGATCATCTGTTTTGTTTATTTTATAGGTTGTATAAATACATTTTTATACCTGTGAATCAACCAATTGTTGACTTAATGGCTTATCACCTATTTAGACAGCATGACGGAAATATTGCACTACCCCATTAAGGCTGTTTTGTCCCTAAACACTCTATGGTCCAGACGCCTAAAGAACGTGTCGCAATATGGACTGTAGTCTTCATATTAATGGGAGTATCATTTACGACCGATAGCAGGTGCCGTACTTTTTGTACTGAAATCGCACTGGAACAGCACTTCTAGCATGTTATGTATAATCTATCAAACCCACAACCGATCTTGGGTATGACCAACTTCTTATTCCTGAATTCAATCATCCGGATATAGATATCCACTCGCGTCTTCCACGGATCCTGGGGGATTTGGCTTACTAGAGAACAATTGCTCATTCATTAGGTTTTAACGGTATCAGTACTTTAACCATATGGTTTTTTCCAACTTTGGTTGTCGTCAAAGCTCTTCCAGACCACCTAATTTACTTTTAAAATCCCGAGCAAGTTCATGGGATCTATCAACGTCCACCGCTATACAAGGTGAGAAGGAATATTCAAACGCTACGTGGAGTAAATGTTTTGAAATCTCTTCTTAGATCCCAAACCTCTGAAATAATTACATAATCAACCGTCCGTCGTGGAACTGTGAAGACCAGTCGAGACGGTTAATTAAGGCCAGGCAGACTAAAACTCAGCGGCGTAGGTCGTGGTTCAAACTCATAACTAAAACCTTGCTTGTACTTACCAATTATGCAATATGAAGAAAAATCATCAATTTATAATAAACATGGGCGCCAATCAGAGGAAAGGCACTGATACCTAATAAAAGTAACCATGAAATAAACTTCATAGTTTAGAAAAAAGAAATAACATTTTATTATACCATCGACTGTCAGGAAAAACATATATAAACAAATATATAAACAGTCTTGACTCGAAATGAAATAAGGCCTACAGGGCCCACTATTCCGACATAAAATAAACGTAATTCTATCTAACCTAATTGTTATCTAGGGACGTGCACGTCGTCACGTATACCTAACCTTAGCCTAACTATGATTAACTTGTTTTACAAGCAACTATGCTAATTGATAAAACAGAACTAAAAATTCCAAATAGACGCAATACCACACCTTATCAAATGTCTGCATTGTAACGGTTTAATTATTACCGTTCCAGTTTAGATTAAGTTAATTCAAGTATATTGGGTAATCTAGGGTTTCATAGTTATGAGCAGTTGAAGTTGTTTCCATATAGTACAATCGGAACACACTTTATGAAATAGTAGTCTTTCAATATCTGTAAATTAATTGCTGTGATGTCAGTGTCACCAATTGACATGCTGTCAGAATTATTTGTTTTCATTTCGCATTGAAGTTGTTATACATAATTCTGGTGATAATTATGTATGAATTAAAAGGAAATCGCATCATTCTTTATTGTAGGATGGTATTTGGTGTAATTATTATTCGATACCGTAACCTAAACAAGATACTGATAGTGTGTGACCACGAGGAGTTTTTTTGTGTCGTCTTATCAGCTGCTATAAATATGATTGCAAGGCCGTCTTGCATCTTTCTGTCTTTCTTGAATCAGCAATCAAGTGTTGAAGTATTTCAACAGAAATTATGGAGTGTTCCAATTAGTACAAATACAGAATTGCTGTGTGACATGCTAATAGTGGAAGATTGTGAAGTAATATTTTATGCAGATCATAGAAAACCTAAGGCAGCGTTTATCAACCTCCTTGTTATAATACTTTGTATAGTAAAACCGCTTATGAGCGTAAGTAGATAATTGTTTGTAAGATTGAATTAATTATATATGTACAGGGTTTTATGGTGGGCCCAAGATTTTGTTTTGGTGTTGCTTGCACGATTATTTATGGAATCTTGACCGGGGTGCTGTGCTTCCATCCAGATGCAGGTATCGTGACCGTGTTGCTGTACCAAGAAGTTCCACGAGGGGGGAGATCCTATGGTAACAACTGTGCGAGCGGCTACACATCATAAGAGGTTGTAGACTTTGTTTTATTTGTTAAATGTTGGATATATAAAATTAGCTATTACTGAATGAAAATTAATTTAAGGGTAGCTTTTGTTTTGAAGAAGTCCTAGGTCTTATAATAGGATATTTGAAGGGGGATTAGTTAAATATTCAGGAGGGTGTATTTATAATTAGTATTGTCAGATGTGTATTATATGAGGCCTATCTCTCAGGCACTCAGACTTTTTATTACAGTGTAGCTAACAACCAATCACATAAACCATTTAATATTTGGGTTTACAAAACCAGGAGGAGCGTGCACATTCCTCGGTGTTAACTATCCTTAACTTATACCTTTCAGTTTGCTATAAATATTTCAGCGAAATAACTGAAGAGGTTTGATCTGCCTGTTCACTGAAGTGTAATTATAAATTCTTTTGTGTAGTCGTAGAGGGGTAAATATTTGAGAATAATTTAAAAGAATGGGGTTTTTGTTTATTGATATCTGCTGGGCAGTGTTGCACTAGAGCAGATTATGTGTACATTTTTATTATCCAGCCAAATAAGAGTAAATATAATTATTATTTTTTGAGGAAGTTAGCTTTATTAGTAACAAGGTAAATTGCTGGTGAAGTTACAGACAAGTGGGCTTAATTGCAGAAGCTGCTCTGTCTATTCAACTTATTGATGGTGCATGTGGGCCCAACCAACTGCAATTGGCGCCCCCATTATTATTATTCGTTGTTTGTGTGCTACCAACGCTCACGGCCCATCCTGCTGCTAGTCGGGAACATCACCATATTCAGTATCATTCCTGGTCAGGGTTCCCTGTCCTAAGAATACCCCAATCGACCAGAAAGTACGAAGAATATCTAACCAGTAAGTTTTTTTGTGCGTTATTCCGATTCGACAGGAATAACGTTACAAAATTTGGCGCCCAAAGGATACACTGCTTATTTAATCAAGTGTGAAATTTGATGTTGTGCTACTGAGTAGGCTCTTTTGTTTAGTAATATTTATTTGTGCAGTGTTGCATCAAAAAAAAAATAAATAAATTGAAAACTTGGTGTGATCTGATTAAATTACATTTTTTTGAAATGGACCCATATAGACTTTCAAAAGATGAACTTCTATATGAATTTAATGCTAGAGGAACAAAAGTTTCCCCAACTACCATTAGTGCAGAGTTGCGGTCAAAACTTAAATTAGTATTAGATAACAAATCGTTTGGTGTTTTAGTTACTTCAAAATCATTTAAGCCAGATATAGGAAAAGAAATTGAAATTTGTTTGAATAAAATTCAGGAGCTAGAGGAAGAAATTAAAATTTCTACTGTCAACCCGTTAAAATAAATACCAAGGTGAAACATTTGTTAGGACGGTTAGCTCGGTTGCAAATAACTGATGAAGAAAGTAATTTGGAAAGCACTATTGCACAGTTAGCAGACAGAGTATCAACTATTGATTTATGGGTAGATGAGTTTCAGTTATCTGGTAAATCTAGTATGTCAACATCGTCTGCAGGTAGTAGTGTTACTACGGTTGATAAGGCAGTGTCATTGCCTAGTCATAGTAAAGGTATACCACCTTATAAATGGGGAATTTCTTTTAATGGTCAATCACAAGGATTAAGTGTGAACGCATTTATTGAGAAAGTAGAGGAGTATCGTTTAGCCAGAAATATTACCGAAAGTGAACTGACTAATTCTATTAGTGACTTGCTTGAAGGGAATCCGTTAATTTGGTACCGATCTGTGAGATCTCAAATAAAATCTTGGTCTGATTTGGTATCGAAATTAAAAACTGAATATTTGCCTTTTGATTATGATCATGAATTGCTATGTGAAATAAGAACACAATTACAAGGTCCAACCGAAAGAGTTGGTGATTTTTTTGCATGCATGATTAACTTATTTGCACGTCTATCTAACCCTATCTCTGAAAAAGAGCAATTATCTATTTTTCGAAGAAATATTACCCCGTATTATATACATAGTCTTGGTCTTACAGAAATTGCATCTGTAAATGATTTATTAATTGCGTGTAAAAAGTTAGAAATAAATCGACAATTAGCAGTTAGTAGTCGTCCATCATCAAAAGATTTATCAATAAATTAGAACCAGATTTAGCATGCCCTTTCGAATATGCAGAAGTTAAATTAGTAAATGAAGCGAACAACCTTGCTACAAATGCAGTTATATGTTGGAATTGTAAAGGTAAAGGTCATCCGTTTAGGTTGTGCAATAAACAGAGAAATCAGAAATTTTGTTTTGGTTGTGGAACCGCAAATGTCACAAAATATTCATGTCAAAAGTGTTCGGGAAACGAGGAAAAAGGTTGCCACAGGGCCGGGTGGCGATCTTAAATCGACAGGCTGATAATTCTTGGAAGTCCTGGTTGACAGTTGTGCGTACAGAGTTTCAACGGGACAAATTAGTAAATAAATTTTGTGTAAAGATAATGATCCAAGACCTTACCTGCAAGTTAGTATTTATGATGTATCTTTCATTTGTTTGTTGGATAGTGGTGCGACTCAAAGTGTTGTAGGGGGTAAGGGTCTTGAAAAGTTAATAAAACTTGGTCTTATTCTGCAACCCGGACAATCATATGCTAAAGTAGCAGATGGCCGTCCATGTAATGTTACTGGAGTGTTCCACTTACCGGTTAAATTAGGTAATAAAATAACATTAATTGAGGCTTTAGTGATACCCGAGGTAGTAGAAGAACTTATTTTAGGAATGGATTTTTGGTTACATATAGATCTTGTTCCTTCGTTTAAGGATATGACGTGGAAATTTAGAAAAGATATACCATTTAATGCTATTTGTGCTAAAAGCAGCTTATCAATAGAACAAATAAAAATGTTGAATACAGTTGTGGACTCTTTTTTTGAACGTATGCCTAAATCATTAGGTTGTGCTAAAGAAGTTAAACATGTAATTGATACCGGTTGTAATCAACCCATAAAACAACGATACTACCCAGTCTCACCATACATAAAAACGGTCATGGATGCCGAAGTGGATAAAATGTTGAAGTTAGGAATAATTGAAAGGTCTAATTCACCGTGGAGTTCCCCGGTCATTATGGTTAAGAAACCTTCTAGCGAGTATAGATTTTGCATTGATTTTAGAAAGGTTAACGCTATTTCCAAACGAGATGCTTATCCTTTGCCTTATATTTCAAATATTTTAGATCGGTTAAGGGATGCCAAGTTTTGTCATCAATCGACTTAGAATCAGCGTACTGGCAAGTGGAGTTGGAGGAATCTAGTAAAGAAAACCGCATTTACAGTACCTGGAAAGGGTTTGTTTCAGTTTACACGACTCCCGTATGGATTAGCAAACGCTCCAGGAACTTTTCAGCGGCTAGTAGATTCATTGTTTGGACCGGAATTACAAGATTTTGTCTCCGTGTATTTAGATGATGTAATCATTGCTACCCCAGATTTTGACACCCATTTAAAGGTTCTTAGTGAAGTGTTTCATCGTCTACTAAATGCTGGTTTGACTGTCAATCAAGATAAGTGTGAATTTATGAAAAAGAGTTTGAAATATTTAGGATATGTTGTGGATGAGTTAGGTTTACGTGCAGATCCTGATAAAATAACTTGTATGGTGAACTATCCAGTCCCTAAAAGTGCAAAAGATGTTCGTAGATTTGTTGGTCTTATTTCATGGTATCGTCGTTTTGTCAAAGATTTTGCTAGTCGTGTGGCACCGCTAAATCGTTTGACACGAAAGAAGGTAAAATTTGAGTGGAATGATGAATGCGATCAAGCTTTTCGGGATATAAAACAATGTCTGGTTAGTCCACCAATTTTAATGTGTCCTGATTTTACAAGGGAATTTGTTTTACAGACCGATGCTTCTCAAGTTGGACTAGGATGTGTGCTTAGTCAAAATTTTGAGGATGGGGAACATGTTATTGCATATGCAAGCAGGAGTTTGACATCTCAGGAAATAAAATATTCCACCACTGAATTAGAGTGTTTGGCAGTCATGTGGAGTATTGAAAGATTTAGACCGTACATTGAAGGTGCAAAATTTGTGGTGATCACTGACCACTACAGTCTCCTGTGGCTCAATAATTTGCAAAATCCCTCTGGTAGGTTGGCCCGGTGGTCACTTAGACTGCAAGGGTATGACTTTAAAATTATACATAGGAAAGGAACTACTCACCAAGTTCCTGATGCCTTATCGAGAGCTGTTGGTCTAATAGAAATTACGGAAAAAGATGCAGATGATTATTATCGTAACCTGAGAAGAAAAATTCAAGTGGACCCTAATAGATATCCTCATTTTCGATTACATGGGAAGGCAATTTATAAACGTGTTCCTAAACATACATTGGTATTTCATGATGACGAAGAGTGGAAGTTAGTTGTACCTAATCCACTCAAGAAAAGTGTATTTATTGAGAACCATGATGCGCCCACAGCAGGCCATATGGGTTATTTTAAAACTCGGCAACGAATTGGTCGATATTATTATTGGAACGGCATGAATATGGATATTGCCAAGTATGTGAGAAATTGTGACGTGTGTCAGGCTCAAAAACCCGAACAAAAATCACCTCACGGTAAAATGTTTAAGAGAACAATTTCTTTACCTTGGGAAGCTATATCTACAGATATTATTGGACCGCTACCTTTGTCATCTAAACGAAATCGGTTAGTGTTAGTAATAACGGATATATTTACCAAATATACCTTATTGTTTCCTTTACGGTCAGCAACAAGTAATGCTGTGGTGAAACACCTTGAAGAGGATGTTTTTCTTGTGTTTGGTGCTCCTGAAAGAATTATTTGTGACAACGGTAATCAGTATGTGAGTGCAAATTATAAAAAGTTGGCCAAAAGTTATGATTCGCTAATCGTCTACAATGCAAACTATCACCCACAAGCCAACCCTTGTGAAAGAGTTAATCGTGTGATTAAGACAATGATACGCTCATATGTAAACGACAATCATAGATCATGGGATCGGAAAAAACCAGAATTTGGGTATGCATTACGAACTAGTGTGCACGAAGTAACTGGGTTTAGTCCTGTTTTTTTGAATTTTGGAAGAGAAGTCTTTCTTTCAGGGAAACAATATAAGAGTGGTGCCGTGGACTTAGACGCTCCTATTGATTGTGAGGATCGTTTGCATAGGATGGAACATTTGAAATCTATAAAGGAATTATTTGCCAAAGTTCAGGCAAGATCTGAAAAATCGTATGAAAATAATGCTCGTAGGTATAATTTACGGCGACGACCATTAACTTTGTCTATTGGGCAAGTGGTGTGGAAAAAGAATTATTCTTTATCAAATAAAGCCGATTATGTAGCTGCAAAGCTAACACCGAAATTTATTAAGTGTAAAGTTATGCAGAAGATCTCTCCAAATGTATATCAATTAAAAGATTATTTTCAGGTAAAAACTTAGGTTCCTGGCATATCCAGGATATAAAAGTGGACCATTCTGACGACAGTTAAAAGTTTTGTAGTTTCTAATAATAAAATGTCGCATGAGAGATTTTCTTTTTTTTGGAAGGGGGGTGTTGTAACGGTTTAATTATTACCGTTCCAGTTTAGATTAAGTTAATTCAAGTATATTGGGTAATCTAGGGTTTCATAGTTATGAGCAGTTGAAGTTGTTTCCATATAGTACAATCGGAACACACTTTATGAAATAGTAGCCTTTCAATATCTGTAAATTAATTGCTGTGATGTCAGTGTCACCAATTGACATGCTGTCAGAATTATTTGTTTTCATTTCGCATTGAAGTTGTTATACATAATTCTGGTGATAATTATGTATGAATTAAAAGGAAATCGCATCATTCTTTATTGTAGGATGGTATTTGGTGTAATTATTATTCGATACCGTAACCTAAACAAGATACTGATAGTGTGTGACCACGAGGAGTTTTTTTTTGTGTCGTCTTATCAGCTGCTATAAATATGATTGCAAGGCCGTCTTGCATCTTTCTGTCTTTCTTGAATCAGCAATCAAGTGTTGAAGTATTTCAACAGAAATTATGGAGTGTTCCAATTAGTACAAATACAGAATTGCTGTGTGACATGCTAATAGTGGAAGATTGTGAAGTAATATTTTATGCAGATCATAGAAAACCTAAGGCAGCGTTTATCAACCTCCTTGTTATAATACTTTGTATAGTAAAACCGCTTATGAGCGTAAGTAGATAATTGTTTGTAAGATTGAATTAATTATATATGTACAGGGTTTTTATGGTGGGCCCAAGATTTTGTTTTGGTGTTGCTTGCACGATTATTTATGGAATCTTGACCGGGGTGCTGTGCTTCCATCCAGATGCAGGTATCGTGACCGTGTTGCTGTACCAAGAAGTTCCACGAGGGGGGGGAGATCCTATGGTAACAACTGTGCGAGCGGCTACACATCATAAGAGGTTGTAGACTTTGTTTTATTTGTTAAATGTTGGATATATAAAATTAGCTATTACTGAATGAAAATTAATTTAAGGGTAGCTTTTGTTTCGAAGAAGTCCTAGGGCTTATAATAGGATATTTGAAGGGGATTAGTTAAATATTCAGGAGGGTGTATTTATAATTAGTATTGTCAGATGTGTATTATATGAGGCCTATCTCTCAGGCACTCAGACTTCTTATTACAGTGTAGCTAACAACCAATCACATAAACCATTTAATATTTGGGTTTACAAAACCAGGAGGAGCGTGCACATTCCTCGGTGTTAACTATCCTTAACTTATACCTTTCAGTTTGCTATAAATATTTCAGCGAAATAACTGAAGAGGTTTGATCTGCCTGTTCACTGAAGTGTAATTATAAATTCTTTTGTGTAGTCGTAGAGGGTAAATATTTGAGAATACTTTAAAAGAATAGGGTTTTTGTTTATTGATATCTGCTGGGCAGTGTTGCACTATAGCAGATTATGTGTACATTTTTATTATCCAGCCAAATAAGAGTAAATATAATTATTATTTTTTGAGGAAGTTAGCTTTATTAGTAACAAGGTAAATTGCTGGTGAAGTTACAGACAAGTGGGCTTAATTGCAGAAGCTGCTCTGTCTATTCAACTTATTGATGGTGCATGTGGGCCCAACCAACTGCAATTGGCGCCCCCATTATTATTATTCGTTGTTTGTGTGCTACCAACGCTCACGGCCCATCCTGCTGCTAGTCGGGAACATCACCATATTCAGTATCATTCCTGGTCAGGGTTCCCTGTCCTAAGAATACCCCAATCGACCAGAAAGTACGAAGAATATCTAACCAGTAAGTTTTTTTGTGCGTTATTCCGATTCGACAGGAATAACGTTACAGCATCAGCGTTTAATACAAAAAAAGTACAAGAATCTATTTTAAAAATTATACTAATAAAATTAATATTGTGCACAGATGCAATATATTACAAAAAGGTATTTGTAAGTATAGTATAAAAGCGAAACGTTATTTATAAAAATATATTAATGCCGTACATCTTGTGTTAAACCATTTCTTACTTTTACAAAGAAAAACAACAATGAAAAGTCTTTGTAACCAACCATTTGTAAATATTCATAACACAAAACAACAAAATAACTTCGCGGGAAACGTTGTTCATAAAGAAGTAACAATTATTTGACAGGCCCGATAATGTATGTACACCGGAACCCAGAATTAATACTCAGGTTAACTCGTTACAATTCAATAATGGTCTACATAAATCGATGTAGTATCAGGAGGAAATTTATATCAAAGTGTTACTTGCATTATTAAAAATAAATGTCCTTTCAAACAAAATAAGTACTTACGTGTTCTAAGCACACACATAAACACGTCTGTCCCCAAAAACCACACACCAAAAAAAGCCAAGAATCATTGCTGTTTCTTTACATCTGCAACCACATTCCTGCAAAAACCCCAATGAATTCCGTCCGGCCCTGCGGCCGCACCATATGTTTAAATACCAGAAACTAACCCTCTCAATACATTGTATTGTAAATATTATGCGATCCCAGGTACCGTATGTAAAACGAAAGCTTTTTAAAATATAGAAGCATTCGCTTGTAAACTAATTCCACCACGGTCTATGCAGGCTTTATAACACGTACATATAATAATTGAACCACGGTTCGAAGTAAGAAGGTAATAATTGAATTGTGTCAACTGATAATAATATGAGTTTTGGTACGCAGTAGCGTAACATTATATAAGAATAATTATAAAATACATGCTTAACAAAGCGATTGAAAATCGGGTTGTTACACCTCTCCTTACCGGTACCACTGTTCACAGACATGAATAAACCATAGCTCTGGATTGACCATTTCTATACGCGCAATCGTGGGTGTTTCGTCATCTCACTCCTTCCTATATCCCGACATTAGCGGAGTCGTCACTACCATAAAGAGCTATACACTACCATTGTTCTTCCCCTTGGAATCTTACAAATCCGATACACCACATGGTTGGTCCATTCTACTACTCCTTCTGATGGTTCTGTAATTTTGGATAGTCATTTCAGTTTTGCGTGGTCTGTTCTCAGCTGAAGTTTTCGCCCGTAAAGGTACTTATAAAAATATTCCACCTATATCACCACAGCAAATAACTCCTCTTTATGATGCAATATTTCAATTCTTGTTTCGGTAGCACCTTGCTGTAGCTGTGATGTGAAATCTTTGAGTGTTAGAATTTATACCACGTAATATTACTCTAAATTTATGATTACATAATTTAAACTTTGCAACCTTGTATTGCAATGACAAAGTCAGAAAAGCCAGTTTACCACACTTACCTCTAGAACTATAGTTACCTACTACATATCAAAACCTTCCAAAACTGAGCTTACAGATCTTTGGGCCGACAAAATGCATCGGCCGTTGCTGCACTGACCAACAAGGCAGTTATATAAAACATCTGCTTACAAGCTGTAATATGTTCCAAAACTAGGTGATCCCTCAACCGTACAATTAGAACAATACGTAATCTCACCAAATAATGTCGCCTAATAATCTCTCCGCGTGCATTTGTTTTGCAAAGGCTAAAACTCAAGAAAGTGATTTCACAATACTGGTTCAAATATCACAATCGATTTCAATAACATTATATCATTAAAATTTACCATTAACAATGATCAATTACAATACTATAACATTAATGTTTATGAAATACTCATCTTCGGATTAATGTTTTTAATACCAAACTTCTTTTCGTGGTTGATTGTTTTAGCAGCGAGTTGGTATTATAAAGTTGTTCTCTGCAGGCTGCAGCATAATGAATTAAAAGAAATCCTCATAACTTCATTTACATTGCAAAACAGACAGTTACACCAAATCCAACAGAAAGCCGTTTACGAAAATTAAATACATAGAATTGGCATACATGGGTCTTTTCTAGCTAATCCCAATACACACCGTCGAATGGCTAATCATTAACAAAATAATACTAATGCATCAGTAGAGCCGGAACGTAAAATTTCGAAGTCTTTCTTAAGCTTTCAAAGACGTATTTATATACAAAAAAGCAATTTGACTATGAGCATGCATGAAAACAATTTAAACAATATTTGAGGGCTCGCCTAAAAAATAGTTCACTGCCATTAAGTAACACAGAAGTCTTGAAATCTAAGAAACCGAAAAACCTTTTTACATTCATAGTAAAACCACTACAAAAATCTAGTTTTTAGGCGAATATAACGAAATATCAACCCAACTAACAAAATCAAACAAACTCCTATGCAACTGAAATGCATAAATTATAAATAACAAAAGACACAATTTGTCGAAATTGATGACAGCATGATTTGCCAAAACAGACTGTCACAATGCTAACAGTCACATTTTCTTGTTTGTCCTGCATATCCTGGATAGACGCGTACCCTCATTGTTTTCTAGTCTGAACCAACCTACATATTTCCCTGAAATTTGTACAGTCTGCATCTATCACTATCTGTGTGCGAGAGTCTGATCTCGATTTACCTCTACCTCTCTTTTCCTATCACTGCTTGTAATATATACCGTACTATTCCCCAGAAGTGCCTTAGAACGTATCCTATCCTATTTCTCCTATTTTTTTCGTTTTTCACAGATATATTTATTCCTCTACTATTTCTGCAACCTATTTGTTATTAGCTTTGTCTGTCCATGCTACCATCCCCATACATCTGAAGTACAACATTCCAGTAGGCTTTTATTTCTTTTTGTCTGCTCTTACTAATGCCCCTATTTCATAGACGTATTGTGCTATGTTCCTCACTATGCTTTGAACAGTTTTCTTCTTGTATCTATGTTCGTTGTCTTTGAACATAGCCGCTGTTCTTTCTTGTTTGATGCAGTTCGGCTACCTTCTATTGTTTTACAGTTATATACCCTATTCCCCGATATTCAGTGGTATGGGAAGGGGGGTAAGCAGCCTGTGGCTGCCAAGGATCCCCCAATACTTAGAGATTTGCCGTATTAATCTTTTTCCAGTACATTCTATCGCAGAATTAACATTAGTTGAGAGTATTGCTAAATCAATATATGTAGTTGTTTATAATAATCACCATGTTTAACTACAGTTATTATTTTTATCATTAGTTTTTACATATTGCGAATGGTTGGAAGCGTATCTCCATTGATGTCTATTCTGAGCTAGCCTACACATTTCCATGAAATTCTCACAGCTTACATCTTTCACTATCTGTGTGTTGTAGTCTAACCTAGGTTTACCTCTACTTTACTTCTCTTTTTCTTATCTATGCTTCTAATATATTCAGCACTATTGCTGCATGTCCTAGTATGTGGCCTATCATCCTATCTCTCCTATTTTTTACTGTTTTCCACATACTTCTTTCTTCCGCTACCCTTTCTAGTACTTCTTTGTTTTTAACTTTGTCTGTCCATGGTATCTTCATCATACGTCTGTAGCACCATATTTCAAAGGTTTTTACCTTTTTCTTGTCTGCTTCTCCTACTGTCCAGGCTTCACAGCCATACAGTGCTGTGCTCCATACATATGTTTTAAGCATTCTTTTCCTTGTTTCTACGTTTGTTGTCTTTGAACATAGTAGTCGCTTCTTCTTGTTAAATGTAGCACGACCTTGTGCTAATCTTTGTTTTATATCTCTTGTGCTTTTCTCATCTTGCGTTATTTGACTTTTTAAGTAGCAGAATTCCTTAACCTCTTGTAAGCTCTCGTTACCTATTTGAATTCTTGTTTTTGATTTATTTTCCCCTCTTTTGCATACTAGAACTTTAGTTTTACTTTTGTTAATTTTCATACCATATCTCTTTGTTAGAACTTCTAACTCTTCTTTGCCAGATGCTAATACAGCTATATCATCTGCAAATCTAAGCATATCAATCTTTTGTCCCTGTATATTAATTCCAAATGTCTTCCTGCATTTGACAGTATTCATTGCCTGTTCTATGTACAAGTTTCAAAGTAATGGGGATAATGCACAACCCTGTCTCACCCCTTTTTTAATTTTTACTTCTCTACTTTCTTGCTCTAATTCTATTACCGCTGTTTGCTCTTTGTGTAAGCAATGCATCATCCGTCTATCCCTAAAGTTCATTCCAATCTTTTTGAGTATATTTCGAACATTTCTTTCCATTTTACATTGTCGAATGCTTTTTCCAGATCTAAAAACCCTATATATACGCTTTCCCCCTTTTTTTATTATTTTATCCATTATCACTATCAGAGCTAAAATAGCCTCCCGTGTTCTCCTGTTTCGCCTCAACCCAAATTGATCTTCACCCAGTATTTCTTCATCTCGTTTTTCCATTTGTCTTTGTACAATTTTCTTAATATTTATGAAACGTGTGCTGTCAAACTTATTGTTCGAAAATTTTCACATCTATCTGCGCCTCTTTTTTTTGTTATAGTTCCTATGATGTTACGTTTGAAATCTGTGGGTATCTCGCCTGTCTCATAGATATAGCTTACAAGTCGGAAGACGTTCTGTTACTGTTTGTCCAGCGGCTTTTAGAGTTTCTGCTTGCACCTTATCTCTACCCGGCGCCTTACCATTTTTCAGACCCTTTAATGGCAATTCAAACTCATCTCTAAGTATAGGATATCCTAAGTCATCATTTTCAATGTCTGATTCCTGTTCTAATGCTGTTAGTTCCTCTCCTGAATATAAATTCTCTATATATTCTTGCCATCTAGCTTTCTCTACATTTTTTATTAATGACGTTTCCTCCCGCATCCCTTATATTTTTGATGTATGGTTTTATATCTCTAAAATTCAAGCTAATTAATTTGTATGCTTCGTCTGTCTTTCCTATTTTCATCTTAGTTTGTACCTCTTTGCACTTTTTATCAATCCATTGTTCTTTAGCTTTCCTGCGTTTGTGAATAATATCCCATTTTATGGCTTTGTATCTGTTTTCCTGTTTTGTCTAATCTATTTTTGTATTTTCGTCTTTCTTTTATTAAATTCAGGATATCCTTTGTTATTCATGGATTCTTTTTTTTATGTATACCCCAGAATGTCTCTGGCCGCTATGTCTAAGCTGGTTTAATGTTATTCCATTCTGTTTCTACTTCCTTAGTATCAGAAATTTTCCCCATATCTTTCTGCAATTCATTTGACCTTTTTTCAAATCTTTCGTGAATATTTTTATCTTTTAGCTTCTCAAAGTCAAAGGACCTTTTTCCGTTCCTCTTTTTCAGATTTTTAAATTTAAGTGCGGTCTTCATAATTACGATGTTGTGGTCAGTGTCTATATCTGCTTCCGGGTAGCTTCTACAGTCTTTTACTTGATTTCTAAACCGTTGTCTAACAATAATGTAATCTATTTGATATCTTCCTATATCTCCTAGCATCTTCCACGTGTATCGTCTTCTAGCATGATGTTGAAATAATGTATTTGTGATTGTTAATTTGTTCTTGTCGCAAAATTCTGCCAGCCTATTTCCTCTGTCATTTCTCGTGTCTAAACCAAATAAACCTACTATCGCTCCTTTCCTACCCTCACCTACCATTGCATTAAAATCCCCCGTAATTATTAAATTTTCATGTCCTTTTACGTATCTTAGTATGTCGTCCATATGTTTGTAGATCGCCTCTACCTCTGCCTCACTGTAGCTAGAGGTGGGCATGTATACTTGTATTATTACTGTATTTACCGGTTTAGATTCAAATCTAACCATGAGTACTCCTTCGTTCTTTTGTAAGTAGTTCTCTACACGTCGTCCTATCTTTTTTCGCAAAACTATCGCCACCCCCGAATTTCCTTCCTCTGTTCCTGTATGAATTACCCTAAAGTTTCTACTCCAAAAATCCCCCGCCTCTGGCCAGCGGACTTCGCTGATTCCTACTATGTCTAGTGCTAACCTATCCATTTCGAGTTTCAGGTTCGCTAGCTTACCCACTTGTTTCATACTTCTGACATTCCACGCTCCGACCCGCAGAATTCACGGATCTTTTTTTATACTTTGGGATGACATCCCCCGAAGTAGTCCCTTTCCGGAGATCCGAATGGGGGACTATTTTACCTCCTGAATTTTTTACCCCAGAGGATGCTATCATGTTTATTAACAATTTTTGTACGCAGTGTACTTGGGAGGTAATGTGGTGGTTTCTCGTTGCCTTCCACATCAAAGTAGTGTGTCTGAGAACGTCATACCAACCCCTATGGTCTCTGCCACTCTAAGTACCTAAAAAGCGCTGCCCTCTTTCGGGGACTTGTCTTAGTCTGGTTCCTCACTAAAGACCCCACTAATTTGGTTGAACCTATAGTTCGACTCTAGCTCATTGAAATGCGCAAGCCATTCTACCTATTCTAGTCTTTTAGAACTTCGTCAAGGGGCAGCTCCATTCATAGAAATTCCAAGACACGTGAATTATAGATTCTAACATAAATTAATGCTATGTAAAAATTTTAACCCTAAATTCAACACTTGCTGAGTGACAGCAGCAACCTCAATTTTTTCTATCGGAGGTTATATGCTTAAAGCTGCTGCTAATTTTCATGTTGTGTACCAATCACTACGAGAAGATAGCTGAACGTCTAAACTGCACGAAGGAGTTGGCGATGCAATTAGTTTAACCACATCGCCAAAGAAGTATAGAAAATTCCAGGGTTCCAAAAAAATTAATTGTGTAGCATTGAACTGATTCCAGGACATAGGCGCTAAAGAGAACCAGATTTTAAAGGACGCTTACCGAAAACGAAGACGTGATACCTATGCCTAAGTGGACTGCAGAAAAAGACTTTCTTTTTTTGTATAAAACCAACGTGCTTCCAGTGTTTATATTGTGTGGTTATTGTTCGCATTTTCTATTCTATTTCCTTTTTAATTCATATCATTGGTTTGTTACTTTAATCATTATTTTGCTATTTCATATTTAGCAATACCTAACTTTTTCTGTAATTATTTATAAAGGCCTTTGCGATAGTGTCCAATATCATTTTGTGTATCCGTCCTCAGTCTTTTCGAAAAAATAAAAATAATTTCACTTTAAAATGTACTTTATTCCACAGAAGTGTGAGTCGACGCTATTCAACGATAACGCTAACCACATGTATTACAACTGACCGAGAGAAAGCTGCCTGATTTAGGATAGATTTGCCTTGTTATCTAGCGATAGCCATATTTTTATAAACAGTAGAAATCGTTTGTAGAGTTGTTAGTTTATTAGTCAAGGCTGTAATTGAAGCACAAATTTTTGTATTTATGCAACCTTTTTTTATAAATAAATTAATCCATTGCTTTATCGTTGTTAATTCGTGCTAATGGTGATTATTTTATTAAATAAATGCTGTTGAATCAGCATTTTTAAGGATCTACTTTTATCCGACATTTCATACTCCAAGATGTGATAATAATGTAGCGTCGTTTAGTCTACCTCAGACAAGAATAACACATCGGAATGTACGCGAGGCATTTTTACACAAAAGATGATTGATAGGACCATGCGGCGCGACATCTTTAGATGGAACTGATTAACTGCTTAACAAGATCTTTATTAACGCTACAATAAGAAATTTCTGGTATGTGCTCGAAATAAATGATAAATTATGGTGGTGAGTTCTCTTCTAATTTAAAGCTTGAATTACAATATAACGTTTTTATTCGTGCTATAAAGTCGTGATATAAATTAGTGGTACATACTGTTAATATAAATTGCCCTATGTAAGATAAATCATTGAGGCGATTAATAATAATAATTTAGTGATCACATAAATTAATGTATGTTAATCATAGTGCTTCGATAGTATGCAATTAGGAAGCTAGCAGTTAGCTGGAAATAAATTGTTGTGAGTGCTTTTGAAATTCTAGCTAGGATGTGAAAAGGTTTGCGTAATCAGTTGATAATAAAGAACTGTTGTTTTGCAAATTGAGCTTTCGTTACAATAAGTTGCTTTTGTACGCCTAAACTGACTTCATTTATCCAAAAATAACAAGGGATAATTAAAATTGATTTGTATAATTTTGTGTTTGACTAAGGACCTCTAATGCAGACAAGTCATGATCGGCGTAAACATTTTCCTCCAATCCACATTTCTTACACAAATCCCAATGAATTATTCCAAATCACTTGTTTTCCAATTGGCATTCAGTCTTTCATAAATTGTTTATATTAGGCTATCTAATAGTATTCAAGAAAACAGTTATCGCAATACAAAGCTGTCGAATTGTACGCCCATTATATTAATGAAAAATATTGCTGAAGAAACTAGTTCGCGTTTGAGGTATAGAAGTAAACATTATGAATTGAATATCTTACACGTTGGGGTTACAATATTGTATTGATGTTGACTTACAAAACGTTACAAAGGAAAACGCTTAAACAACAATAATAGAAAGGTAAGTAATAGAAATAGGATTACTTTAAAATAATTTTTCATGACAAGCGCTAAATTCTCATTGGCACAACAATTTGTTTTTAATACATGAGTCAATTCATTCGTGATTGAACTTTCTTCTTGGAACTTTTTAGTTTCTGTTTTAGAGTTTTTATCTTTCCCTTTAATGCAGTCTCGAGATTCATTAAATAAAATTCAGTTCGTGTTAATCCATCCTTAACATTAGGCAGTAATGTAACGTTCGTTTAATCTCCATAGTCTCTGCAGTAGCCTAAAACATTTAATTCTACTCGATTTTTAATTTAATTCAGGTGTATTTGTATACCTCGTTCCGAATATTGTTAACAATATTCCGACAATTTCTGCAAATGATTTGGGAAATTTGAAATGCTGGGAACAGCATATAACTTTACAGACCTATGAGAACTAACTGGTTTGGCTTGGAAATCTTCGTCTCCAAAATTTTGACTGCACAATCGGTTACTGCTTGAAGAAATTCAGTTCTCTCCCCTTATTGCAGTTTTCCACAATAGCAATATTTATTGATGTTTAAACGCAAACCTGCAAAAGGTGTAATCTTTTACTTAGCAGTACAGAATTAAAATTTTACTAAAAAATGAAACTTTACTGTCATACAACTTTTTGGCTTCAACAAACTACACAATATTGCATGGTCTTTACAGTTATGATTAAGTTTTTACAAGAATCAGAATCCAATTACGGCTCATGTTGTGTTCTTCTTCACACCGTTATACTTTGGCCACGGGTTTAATTGTATATCTATAAAACATTTAGGGCATTAGCTGAGGTATTTAGGGTACGTGAAAGCTTGAACTGTGTTCAAAATACGGGCACAGCACTCTTACGATTTTTGCAAATAGCTGACGTAATACAAGAAAGTGCTGATAAATATTTCGCTATGTGTAACCCGCATAGCATACATGCGATAAGTAGGTTGTGTGCCGTGTAGGAGATTTTACTGTCGTTGTACATTTATTTAGTTGGAAGGAATTGGAGGTGATAACCATGCGTGCTGGTTGAGAATTGAGATACGTGTTAGATATGGCATAAGAAGTGTCTTGTAAGCGACGATTTTGAGCCGTTAACAATGGGCAGTTGCGGATAGCAATTGGGTGATTGCTAACCCAAAGCAATGTGTTTAGTTTGCTTAAATTTTGTTACGAAATAAAACGGTTGGTATGTAACTAAATGTCTTTGATGAAAAATTTATAAGTACAATTTCCAACAAAACAGTAGAGAAGCTCTCCAAGTAATGATTTTGTAATTTGCTTAATTGGTTTAGTTGAGATGGAGTTCGTCTATTTGTAAGGGGACGTTTGTAGAAATCCATTATTTTGTTTGATCTGAGTTATTTGGAAGTTTCATATATCGTTGAAAACTATCTTTAAAATTCATTTTGGTCTCCATGATGTAATTTGGTGATGTACGGGTAGCAGATGTTCAAGACATTTTATTGTTGACGTGTTTAACAGCTGGAATAAGCTAGAAAGATAAGTAGAAACATCCTAAGAAATTTCATTTAACAATTCCTTTGATAGTAACAATAAAAATTAATAAATAATATTTGACTATTAGGATTAATTAATTCTAAAACTCATTAGATTCAAGTATGGTTTTGTTAAAATAATATGGCTTCGTGCGATTAGTGTAAAATTTGAGTATTATTTTTGAACTAACATTATTGATAAGTAAAGTGCACCGGTGAAACAAAGATATCTTTGCTTGATTCTGTAGGAAGCTTAATATACCGTTATAAGTCTGCTGATAGTAAAGTAGTATGTCTTGATCTAAATTTAATTTGCATTATTTAGTTAGAAAAGAATAGAATTTCTAGACTGATCAAATTAAGCGGTAGGAATAATATTTACACAGACATACCATTGAATTGATTTAATGTATATAAATTCAAACAAGCGAATATAATATGATTTAATATGATATTATCTTTATTTGCATAATAGTGATGTTTTGCTTATTAATTCGTTGGGACATAAGCAGTGTTTTGATTTAGCTAAATTTGTGACCTAAAAAATTCAAGAACATTTATTTTAGGTTGAACTTGGATTGTTCCAGCCAAAATACACTCTGTAAGGTTGATCATCACTTTAGCAATAGGTACAACATAATTGTTTTGGTTAAGGGGTTTTCTACGTTATCCCTAAAAATTTATTTTAAACGCTGTGGCGCCTGTTGATAAAGCTTTAGAGTTACAAGAATTATATTTTTGATATTAACCCACCCCTGCAATCTCTTGTCACTGCAGGAATAGACCCCTGGTTAGTACGGAAGAAATCAATTTTTCCTTTTACATTCTGCTAGGGGAGGGAATTAGACGGTGCATTTCACCCAACACTTCAGGGGAAAAAAAGGAGAGTGCAAGCTGTAACGAAAAACTAGGTGTATACATTTGCCTTGGTTAAATAATTAAAAGATGAATAGGTCCTTCTTTTCCCTTTAGGGTTCTTCTCGTTTTTTTCGGAAATTATAAGCACTAACGATAATGCTTGAAACAATAAATGACATCAATAAAGCAGTATAAGTATATATAAACAATTTCGCTGGTTAAAAGACAAAATCGACTTTTATCAGGGCACTACAATGATCTTTGAAAAAAAGACACAGGGCACTCCTAACCGGCTTTTGTTGTTTATTTTGGAAAGCAATGCTTATAATATCAGTATCCTTAAAGAGTGCCTACAATTCATACGCGTTTTCGTTGGGTAGAAATTAAAAGTCAACCGCTAAGTTACTTCGCCCTTCAAGTTCGCAGTCTTTCTTGTTTATTTCAGAAACCACCGGAGTATTAACGATGTTCTATAGAGCGTTTTGGAGTATTTACGGTGCACGCCAGTAAAGATTCAACAAAACTTTAGGCGTGACTTCCTGAATTGATAAGTATTTCAAAGTAGAAACATGTACCAGATACCTGGCTGTTTGAACGAAAAATAAATATATTACTGATAATGGATCATTTAAGCCAACGTAGCTCTAACTAACAAATGGTTTCTTTAAGAAATTTGCTGAGAAACGTCGCAAGTTCTTTGAAAACTCGAATCACATTTATCGTAAGGTTATTATAATTTAAAGCTAAATTGATTTTTAAAGCCTTGTTAAGCTTTCACCGACATAAATATGCAACAGTTGCGTAAAAAGAATGTCTTATTGCTCTTAATAATTCTCTTGCTAATACAGTAAGCACAACATATATGGAAATCACTTAAATTATTAATATATCTAAAGCTGCAAATAGGTCTAAAGGGGTTCAATTATGAGGAAAATTCTAACTGCGTATTTCATTATTTATGAGCGTTAAATTATTTACTATAATAAAATATGAGCAACCTATTTAAAAAAAACCGATGTTAGTATTTTGATTTCGTCAAATGTTAAACTAAATTGTATAATACCCTCCACACTTTTTTGATGCATTCCTCGTTTTGTAATAGAAATAAATTTTAGCTAGGGATGCCCAAAAATCAATTTAATACACACATTTTTATAACTACGTCCAGGCGTTTAAATATTTAAAGGCTCTAAAGGAATCTTGACATCGGCGCGAGATAGACATAGGGTTGTTTGATATATTACTTCCAAAACTAAACGAAAAGTCAATCATCCGGCAGTAGTATTCTATTTATAATAATAAAATTGAGCAGGGAAGTGGTTTCGGTTAAATTGAAAATTCAATTTGAAACTGATTTAGAAGAATCGCACTGCTGCAGTAGAAACGGAGAAAAACGTCACTATTTTATTAGGAAAGCCGCTTCTCGTGGAGAAATTTTTATTAAAAACCGATCAAACTTATATTACTCGAAAATCAAGAGGACGGATTTGTAATAATACAGTATCATTCTAAAACGTAATTAAACTTAAACGTCATTAATTTATCAAGACGTCATTTTAAATAGCCGATCTTGGGTATGTATATTATAAGCGGAAGTAATAGTGGTATCCCCAAAATTAAGCTGATTTATCAAAACCGTTTCTATGCATTTGAGAGTACGTTTGTTGCAATTCTAAAGCATCTTTAAAACTAATCACGATATTCCTGATGACTACTTAGTACGTCTGCCGCTTTGTCTCTCAATGTTTTTCCGCACTCATTTCTTAGAAACCTCATTCCAGCAGCATTTATACGACTAACATGCTTTTTCTGCCAGACACATGATTCACTTCCATACTAAGCAGTTGACACAAACACACTGTTGTAAATAGCCAGCTTTGCATTTATACCCAATCCGTCATTCCTATTCACTGCTCACATACTTCCAGCATTTGACCTTCTTTCCATTTCACCATCTAACTATCCAATACACAAAAACTTTCTACCCAGGTACACAAAGTCGTTCACTTTCTCTATGGTGTCATTGTCTATTCTAAATACAAAATCATCTCAAAAATCATTGCTTTTGTCTTATTTACATTCACTTTCAATTACATATTTTTACTTGCTTCTGACAGCCTGTCAAGCATTCGTTGCAAATATTGTGACGATTCAGGCAACAATACTGTGTCATCCGCATACAACAACAACCTGATATTTGTTTCAGCAATTTTCACTTTTTCCATTCCTTCGAAAGCCTGCCTGATACATTAGTCCATAAATACATTGAAAGAATCATGGAGACACCATACATCCCTGTCTTACACCTTCCACATGTCAAAGTATTGTCCCATGTTACCATTCACACGTACACACGCTTTATTGACTTCGTACATCACTCTGATAGATTCTGTCAAGTATAGATGCTCACACAGTATTCACGCAGCATCTTCAGTGATTTACTTCTTTTCACAGAGCCATACGCCTTTTCCAGATCTACATATGCCGCATACATTTTCTTTCTGGCATGCATACACTTTTCGACAATTGTTGCTTTGCGAATATCTGATCCACATATCCTCGTCCAGGCATAAAACCACATTAAACGTCCCATATCTAGCTCTGCGTTCTTTTGCGAACTCTCTCGATCACAATTCTTCCATACTCTTTACTGAATACACTCAACAGGCTTATCCCATGACAATTTTTGCATTGATACTTGCTGCCTATACTTTTATGTAAAAGGTTAATGATCGTACTCTTCCAATCTTCAGGCACTTTCGCTTGTTCTATACACATCTCTATCAGTTTGCGCAAACATTCGATCAGCATCGCAGACCCATACTTAAGCACTTCAATTGTTATTCCATATACACCCGCCGTTTCCCCATTCTTTAAGGTTCTCACCGCCTTCCATACTTCATCTACACTGCATTTGAACTTTATACTTTATCTACGTTTTCGACCTGTACATTACTGCTTCCTACATCATCCACACAGTCATCTGTATCATTCTTGCCAAGACCATACATCATCTTAAAATACTCTTGCCAACTGTTTCTCACGCTGGCTTTGTCCCAAACAATTTCATTTGTACTGTTACTAACGCTATAGACAAGCTTATTTCCACCCTTTCTTGTCTTCCTTACCTATTTCCACAAGTTCCTATTCCTTTTAAAATCACTCGGTATTTTTTCACCCTCCCTCTCCCTCAGTTGTCCTTCGCTTGCCTACACTACTTCTTTCGAATATCGCATCTTCTTCTTATATACTTCCTGAAGTTTCTTTCTTAACTCGACGCTTTTTTCTGCAATAATTTTCTTATACGCCACTTCCTTTACCCTGACAACCTTTTTGACCTCATCTCTCTACTATGCATTTTTATTACATGTACCAATCATTGTCGCTTCAAATACTTCCAAAGCACATTCCAATACACTATTCTTCAAACAATCTCATGTTTTTTTCACAGCTTCAGACTTCAGAGAATTTTGCATTCCTGTTTGCAGCCATACAACTCCCTCTCTAGCATAGTAGCATACTCTTTATAAGTTGATTTTTCCAAGAAGCGTTCTACTTTCGCTCTTGATGGTCTCACATTCAGCTTTCTTCTCTACACCGACTTTCGGCTAAGATCAATTCTAGACAAAACCAGAAAGTGATCGGTCTCACACTCAGATCCTCTCTCTCTCTCTCGTATCTATTACCAGTTTTCTTATACTTTCATCACATACAACCAAATCAAGTATACTTCTAGCATTTATCGTTTGCCATGTATACTTGTGTGTGTCCTTATGCTTATACCATGTGTTGGATACAAACAGTTATCTTGCCATACATATACCCACTAACATATTCCGATTTTCGTTCAATCTTAGATCACCAAACGGACCTATCACATCTTTAGTATTTTCTATGTATACGCTGACCCAGATATCTATAGAACCTAATAGAACCACATGGTCATTCCTTTCGCGTGTGTTTAATACATTTTCCAACCTCTGCCAACAGTGCTCACCCTTCCTGTCGTCATTCACCGGAGTTAAAAAGATCTTACTGTAGTCCATTTTCACTCTAACCCACAAAATGCGGGGAAACACCAATTCATATTGTTTCATGAACGCTTTTGCTTGATCATGTAAAATGAAGCCAACACCTTTGCTCCCGAACTTATTGCTCACTACTCCAGACAACAAACCCAACATACCATCATCTAATTCAACAACATCTTTCCCCTTCCGTTTTGTTTTACTCACACACATCATATCCATGCGCCTTTCTTTCTTTCTTTTATTTCATTCATGATTTCATACTCTTTACCCTGCACTCCCCAACATTCCAAGCATCAAATCTCCATTCCTGATATATTCGGTCGTTACCTCATGGGTCAGATATTTTCCGTCTCAGTCGTCCATCATGACTTTGGCAGTCTGAGTTTTAATCAGGTTGAACCAAGTTATCAGCCTAGATCGCAAATGCCGTTGCAACTTTTCCAACTAACGTCAACGACACCTTACCGTTCAGTGTTGGTACGTTTAGACCTTCTGCTACTGACTTCGTCGCGATTCCAGGTCCTCCAAGTATGCCTAGCGGCTTTCAATGCAAGCTAAAGCTCTCCTTTCCAAGAGGTTACCTTGTAAGCTAGAAGAAGATTGCCCACGCTACGATCACTAGAAGATACATACTGTGCACTGAAACATATCGAGCGCAAAAATAACTTAGCTTAATAAAAACTAGTGCATGCGAAATATTGTAACTGATAAAGTACTTTGCAGTTAGTTTGATTTTTGTCGATTTTGAGAAATCGTAAGTAGATCTAAATATTTTAAATTAGTTTGGGTAATAGGGATTATTTAAGACTTAAAATCCTAATTCAACTTCCAATCGTATTTCAAGTTCTGTTGAAATTTTATGCAACTTAACATATATTCTAATTAAGTTATCTACAGCAATCGAATTTATTGTAAATAAATTTTTTAATTTTTGCGCTGCGAAGGTCTTGTCCAATATTTTTCAAGAAACAATATCGTCGTAAAGAAAGTTTAGTTGCGATTCACATGAGGTATAAAGAAAGCTTATAAATGCAATTTACAGCATAAATTTAAAAAGAAACAACATTTCATTACTGCTACACATAAATACAATCTTTACCTAAATCTTGTTAATAATTAGAGAACCCCAACGCTTTTCATGTAAGGTACAAACTTTTCTTAAAAAGTAATTTGAATAATTTTAATACATTTCCATTATCCCGTCTTAGTGCGACTGATCAACAACCTTAAGTAAACCTTTTTTAAACATCAAACCTCTTTGAAAATTGACCACAACATTAAAAGGAATTATCTGCTCACAAGTAATTTTCTATACGCAAAAATCTTATACTAGCTTAATCTACTTAATGAGAGTACACGTTGTTTCTCTAAAGGTTTAAACCATGTTATTTTTGCGTTTCTTGACCTTTAAATTGTAGGACTGATACTTAGTTAATTAAATCTCCATCTCCATATAGTTTCACTAATTTTACCTATAAATTTATTTGGAAAAAAAAAATTGTTTCATTGTGTGCTGCCATTTACTTTAATAACATTCTATATGTTGAAGTTTTACTTTATAAGCCTCAAAATATATTATTTTTAATAAATATAACTAATGTGCTTTGTACGAAAATTTAGTGTTCAATTCAGGATAGACAAGTATTTTTATAAACAAGCAATTTGATACGCTTCACTAACTATTAGTTAATTAATTACTTTGAACGAATCCTCATAATTTTCCGGCTTTTTATAATAAAAATTTCTATGTGTCATCGGACTTGAAAGGTTTTATCATATTCTAGCAAGTCTGACTCATCGCATGATGTAGTAACTAACTATAACTTCGTCTGTTTCTATATTAGTTTTTCTTCAGTTTAAGAACTATTGCAATCATGAAATTTTACTAATTGTTTTTAATGAAAAGAACTAATAGTTGATTATCGCTCTATATTATAATTTATTGCCATTAAAAACGTGTAACCTTGCCTGGTTTATAGTTGTATTAGTGTTATCGTGTTTCACAAACACAATTAATTGGTGAGTATTTATTCATGTTAGTCGTTAGCGTAAAGATAGTGGATTCTCAAACGATCCAGAAAAAGTAGCTTCTTTAAAAAAAAATACTTTACATTAGATACTTTCAATTGTGCTATACCGTTTTCAAGAGAAGTACTTGACATTGACGTTATTTAGTATTTTTAAAGTGGATGAATATTTACACTCTACAACTCGTTTCAGGGTCCTTTTAACATGCATTAGAATAAAATAAAAACTTGTTTTTTAAATGATATTTTTAATATCATTAAAAACTTGTTTTTAAATTGGATTTATTATTAAGGAACTTTAGTACTAAAAATACTATAATAAGTTTATCTTACTAGAAATATTATATAGGGTAAAAATTAAATATTTAAAAATTTAACTTTCTCCGTTTTGGAGTAGTTTTTCTTATAGAATGTTGTGCTCAGTGACCTCTTATCACATCAATATAGTGGTTTTAAAGGGTTAAAAGTAAATATAAATGAAGCAATTTCAAAACACCCTGTATAAAGGAAGTAACCAGAAATTACGTGCGAAATTTATTTCAGTTAGTTCATTTTTAAGTAACAGGTATTAACAAAATTTTACAAATAATGATTAAAATTTAATAAGTTTGCAAAGCAAATAAATGGTAGAAGCCAATGCAATTAATTTATTAATTTAATTGAGTTTAATTAAACTGTTATTTACGTATAATATGCATAAAGGCATGAAAAATCAATAAATCCAAGGCGAATAGCGTTCGTTATAACAAATAAATATATCGGTTTGGTTGAAATACCATGAAAAGAAGCTCCTAGAAATGTTAGTTAAAACGTTCGTTTAAAATTAAACACCTGTGTATTTTCTAAATGTCAAGTTCCACTTATTTTTATAGATAACAAACAACTTCAAAGAATATCGGGTAAACGGTCGAATGTTTTCCCATTAAATGCTAATGAGCGGTTATTTAAAGCACCTATATTTTGGGGTCCACATGGAGTTGTAGAACGCGGTCAGAAATATCGATTCTACCACTCAAGCAAGGTGTGAAAGAGACGTAGAAAATGCATAAGCAAGGGACAGCGTTAGGATAGGCGGGATTTGTAGGACGTCAGTGGATAGACGATTGGTCGATATTGTTAGTTGGACATCAGACAAACACGAGGATAGTGTAGATTAATTTTCAGAAAAGATTGTAACGGTGCGCTGAATTTCGTGGACTTAGAAATCGGTTGTGCTCAAAATTTTAAGAACGTGTTGTTGTAAATAAAGGACTTCGGATGAAATGCGACCAGGAGGTGGCAGCGTAAATTGTGTAAATACTTTTCGAAAATATAATGAAAACCCTTAATATTTCAATCGCTTTAGACTACGTATGAAAGTTACCACGAGTTTGTAAGTATAATAAAATTATTTTAAATTATATTGCACGGTGTTAGCCTCATAATTTGTACGCGGGTTGTGCCGAGTTTAGACTTTATTGAGGTATCACCTATATTTTTTAACAAACTCGTGTAGTGACATTATGTAACGTGGATTAAATTAAATAATTATGAACGAAGTATAATTAATTTGGATTTGGAAATTGGCTACACCGTGAAGGCAGCGCTAGCAGCTCAACTTAAATGGGGTTCTTCTACTAATAACTAGAAACGGCCTGCAGAGCAGAAAGAAGTAAATGCACGGCATCGTCAACGGAGCAGAGATCTTCTAGAAATTCCAGGTAACGCTTTGAAATTGTGTTGTTATAAACCATGAAACTATGAATATTGGGTGACGTATGAGAGTGAATTTTGAAGGTAGTGTGCATTATTTTGCGTATTGAACATAATACGTATAACTAACTTTATTATGGTATTTAAATAGAAATCTGAAGGTGTATATAAAGCTTATTAACGTTCCATCAGGAAGTTAAATTTTGTGAAGAGTACATGGGTTGTTTTTTTTAATTTGTTGTAAGAGTATGCAAAGTATAAGGGCATACATTATTCAATATTAACTGGGTTATCATGAGCTCACCATACTCCAGAGTTTACGTAGATTTAAAATAAATTATAAAGAAGGAATGAGAAATAAGGTATTATTTAGGGCCCATTTACTCCGGGTACATTCTATGTGTTTGACAATGTAAATTAAAATACAGGACATTACAAAATAGGATTTATTGAGGTGTAACTTGATCACTGAAATGTGGATAATATTGAATTTTATTTGTAAATAGTGATAAATAAAAGATTGTATGTTTGTTGTATTTTGTGGTTTTATTGGGAATGTGCGTGAACGATAGAGAATATGAGAGTGAATCTAGATATCCAAGAGGAGGTCCAACTGAGCTAGCCGGAAGCAGTTAAAGAAAGCAATTCAACCGAGGAAGAGAGAAAAACGGGTAAGAAATTATATTTAATTTTTGAAAAATTTTTTATTATGTGCAATTTTCGGTTTTTGAAAATTTAATAAAATTTTCGAATATATTTTTGTTGGTGAGGCTTTTACCCAAGAACCACGGCAATTTTATGACGGCCCAACGTTGGGGCTCGAATGTTTTTTGAGAAAGTACTAAATTTTTACCCAAAAACCACGGCAATATATATATATATATATATATATATTGCTGTGACAGCACCTCGCTTTGATGCGCCGCTAAAAGAGTGCTGTAATATAGATACAGCAAATTGTAAAATTTGAAATTGTTGACTTACCTTTTTTTATAACTTTACTTTGCCTGGCTTGCTGAAATCAAACACAACAATATCATAAAGCATTTATACAGTATAAAATATTTTCTCTTATATAAAAGCATAGAGAGCATATACAGCATGGTTTGTTTCAAACATCAAATTATTTCTAACAAGTACCTATATACTTAATTGTCAAAATGTTTCTTACTTTACTTTAAATTTACAAAACTACATCTCTTCTCCTATGTACAGTTTACCTGGGTTTGATTCCCACGCTGGTAAGGTTTGTTTGACCAAAAAAGTTTTTGACGGATAGTCTATAAAAAAAGGTCAGAGTGCTTCGAACCCTGATCACAAACTTTTCTAGTAAAGATTCTAACAAAAATAAAATGATTAGGACTTACTCTATCTTAAACTACATAACAAATACTCAAATATCGGTCACAAACAATGTTTTAAAAAGTAATAATTGCAAAAATCCAGAAAAAGAAACGCTCCCCCAATTTTCAATTAACAGTATTAAATATTTTCGACTTCTTGGCTTTATTTTTTTTAATTAACACTCAAAATCAGCTTACAAGATTTCCATTTAAATCTCCATATAGAAACAAGTGTGCATCCTCGGCTTAATTATTCAAGTCAATTATGACATAACTTTTTATCTTGAAGAAATTTCCATATTCACTACATTTAATAACACCTTTATTCACTGTTACATTTTATCATCAACGTTATATTTTAACTATTAATTACGATATGCATATTGCATACTCAAACTATCATCTTCGCAAAAGCAACACGCTCGCGGCTTAATCAAAGCAACACCTCGCAATCGAGTTCATGAATGAATGTATTTAATTAAGGTTTCGCTTTATATACAAGATTATCTCTTTTCTAGTACGTTCCAGCGTCGTACAGAACATTTTACACCGTAACAATGCCATGTTTTTAGGAATTTCTCATTAGTGTCAAAATCGTCGCGTTTTATTACCTCATTAGCGCAATCCACTTATTAGTGACGTGAGTGGTCTGTCCTACTCTAACACATAGAAGATAATTTCGGCGTCGCATACTAATGCGAACGATATTCAATAATTTTTATTTATTTTATGGATTGTTTATGTTTCGGCCGCTTCTTGGAATAAACGTTTCTTTATTATTTAAATCATACTAAATTGACGTATTCTCTCAAAACTCTTTCTATAATCTCGTCTATTCTAGAAAATTCTTTATTTAAAATAAATTTATGTTATACAAAAGTCAATTTATATGAATAATTTAAAGCTTTATAATACAAATGAGTTGCAATTTTATAGAAAATATTTGCTTTCACGGTAAAATGTGTTTTTAATACACATTAAGATTAAAACGTAATTTGTTTTAACAAGATGGATATGACTCCTTACGTAAAATATGTAAAGCCATCACTATCCTATGCTATTTACAGCAAATGAAGAGCATTTTTAAATGCTTCAAAAATGTATTGATAATTAATAATTGAAGATAAATGGCTTTGTATTTATTTTAGAGTAATCAAGTTGCAATCGCATTTAATGCGTTTTAAGGTATTTTAAAGATAATTATTTTTACATATACAGGCTTACATTATTTGCTATGTATTTACAATACGCTTATCTCATACAGGATGATTATTTATACACGCACAATTGCATTTCTGCTTGGCAATTTAATGAATAAAGGTACGCTTGTACCATACAGGGCGTAATCATGAATTTACGAAATTTCTATTTTTCCGGATTCTTTTATATCTTGGTGGGATTTATTTGCAGAATTTGGGTTTCAGTGATCTCTAGTGACCCCTTATCACGTCATTTTACCCCAAATTAAAATCAAAATCTGCGTTATTTGTCTGCATATATGAGTAATTTTGCCATTTTTATTTCTAACTACTTGCTAGCAATAACTAATTCTATAAGTTTTATAGTGCACACGAATAATCGTTTTTGTACTATGGCTTCTCCTTTGTAACAATCCACCTATTCCTATCTTATAATTAACAAAACTGTTCTTAATTCTATCCTAATATCATCTGTAGTCTAATATTTCTGTTCTATATTTCTAACTTTTTCTCATATTTACACACGGTTGCATCAAGTTTCATCTCAAACTTTTTCAAAAAGTTGTCCCAGCAACTACTCAGCTATACTACTTACGTCGAAAAATTGTGGTCTAAAATTTCCTTATCTAGCCTACTCCGGCAACTTTCACAATGTACCTCTATCAATTACCCTTTGCTATTTGCATAAACTTTATCCTTCAATGGTTCTGTATTAATAAATTTTTAACTTATTTTCACAATCAGTAGCAATTCTTAACTCTCTATCTTTCAATTTATAAGATTCATCCTTTAATAACGATTCTATTTTATTCTTAACTTCACCTAGACATATAGCAGCAATGGATCCCTCGTCTACATTATCCTCTAACTTTCTCTTAAAATAGTGCACATTTATGATCTTAACTCTCTCATTCCTTTCATTTCAATAACTTCTTCTTTTTCCTACGCTTCCAATTTTTTCTTACATCTGCATATTTAAATAAATGTTTCGTCAAACCAAACGCTACACTTCCATATTAATACATACGCCATTTCACATAACGATTTGATTCTCTAATCGCTATTATACCAAACGAATAATTAAGATCTTTTTTCCAAATTAAATTTATGATTATTTATTATTTTACTACCTTTATTCTTTTTACTTTTAAGAGCTGCATTCACAGAAAGTTCTTTTATCTCCTTTTCAACACCAAGAATTATACTATTTTGATCTATTTCATCTATTATCTTCATCTTTTCAACATTATCTTCTGCAGTTTCCAACAATTCTCACTTTTTCTCTAAAGACGCTACAACTTCTATTCTAATTTCACCAGGGCACTTAATACTTAAACTTATCTCCTTTACCTTTTATCTTCTGCTCAATTTGATTTAAAATCGTACAATCTCTTTTTACCTCTATATGGACTTCTTTGTCCCATTTAATCCACTCATCGCCTATAATTATCACTTTATTCTCGGTATCTATTTTACCTTACATTTTACTTATAAAATCCATTCCCAGAATGGCATTTACTTCTTAATCCTGGCACTATTAAAAACTCTTGCTCAACTTCCATCTTTCCTAACTTTACTTACAGAATTATGATACTCTTAATAACTGCAAACTTCTTATTATTCGGCGATACTAAATTATTTCTTTTAATAGGGATAACTTTCTGTATTAAATCCTCTGAATTATTTTTAATAAAATCTTCACTTACTAGTGTTGCTTCGATTCCTGTATCTACCAGAATTTAATTTTCAAGTCTTTAAACAAATTCAGCTCACTTTCTATCAGTCCAAACCAAATTTCTACACTATCCTTCAACATGAACCTTACAATATTTAATTTTGTTTGCTCATCCCAGCTACTTTGTATTAAAGTTTATACGTTATTTAAGAATATTTTAGGGTTAAGTTTATTATTCCCACAAAATTTTGAGTGTTGTTCCAACAGAACACTGGCTGGACTCCATCTCATGGGTTTTCCAACATGAATACTTTTAACTCTATCTTCTAAATTCTTAAGTTTGTTTTAAGATTTCCCAAATCATTTCTAAATGTTTTGAAACCAGCTTGGCAGCTTCCCTCTATTTAATTTACTTTTTGATCTAAAGTTTTAATTTTCCCATTAGTTTGACTTTCACTTGTTTTTTGATTCGCCTTTACTTGAACAAGTTTCTCTTTAACGTCATCCATATACTCTTAAATTTGTGCTACGTTTCCTCCAATTTCAAATTTTTCATTGGTTTTGTCAGTTTCTTTTAACCCGTAGTTATTTTCTCACTCATCTTTTTAAGTTTTCTTTCATTCTTTTCACTTTCTAATTTTAAACTTTCCCCCAATTTCGCTATGTTTTCTCCAAATTCTGATCGTAACTACTGAGTATTTTTATCAAATTTGTTACCCATTTCTTTAATGCTTTTCTTTTGTTCCCGCATAGTTTGATTTAGACTTAATAAGAAAGCCATCATTTTCGAGTCCCGGGCCTCTCCTACACTGTTGGCCTCTGGATTCTCCTTTTTCGCTTCTTCCACATAAACGCTTTCCTGAGAACCAATTTTTACCACCTCAGCGCTCAAACTTCCACGAACTTTTTTCACTCTGTCAGTCATACTGGAAACTAATGAGATATTACAAAAAGAAAAGAACGCCAAAAACAAATCCTACCAGACAAGAAAAGTTAATTTACTGACGAATTGATCGTGCCACAGGTTGGGCCGTCGCTAAAAGAGTGCTGTGACAACGTCTCGCCTTGATGCGCCGCTAAAAGGGTGCTGTGACACTAATACTGCAAATTGTAAAATTTGAAATTGTTGACTTACCTTCCTTTCTAGCTATATTTTGCATATGAACGTTTCCGAAAATTCACACCAATAAGTGTTTTTATACATTTGATGTGTTTTCTAAAGACTTCTAGAGACTTTCGCCCCAACCGTCAAATTTTATAAGATATAGCGTTATGTGTTAGTGTTTTAAATGCTTCACCGCATATTTATATATATTTTTTGCATACAGCTGATTGTGTTTCTAACTTAACCCCTTTTAAAAAACTTTTATTTTAATAAGTACTAAATAACTATCTTAGTAATTGTTTCGAACGTGGTTTCACATCCAACAAATTACTTGCTAATTATTAAAATGTAGTTGTAGTTTTATAGCGAAATGCAAGATGAGGTTAGCTTATTGAAAAATGCATCTATTGGTGTTAGAGATCTCTCTTCCAGCACTGCTAGAACTGTAACATGATTCTAGGGGGAAAACCCGTTTCTCAGATACCATTGCAAATTTCTCATTTTTGCTGAAATATTTTTGAAGTTTGATTAATTGTTCCGACTTTATGTTGTTGGTCAACGTATCTACACTTGATGTCATAAATTAGAACGAGTCTATATATAAGTTGCAGCTGGATAACATCAACATTCTATTCGGGTTCATCAGCATACAGCCTCACGTTTTCTGTAAATAAAATACACCTCCTTTTATTGTTAGAAACTACGGTTACTCTCACTCTATTAGAACCTAATTCCTTCACGATAAAGTAAGAGTCAATATCTGTTTAAGTTGTGGAATACAACAGGGATGAAACTGGGCATCCTGTATTTGCTGTTGCGCTTGGAGTGAGCAGCAAAGCGGAATTTCCCATTCAGGTGGTTATGATCTTTCACCCTATCATCTCCTAGAGATTTATTACATATACCACAATCTTTGACAAGGTGTAACAAAAGCTCAGTTACAAGTTCTAAAGTCTCCATGGGTTCATTGGTTTTGAGAATTTTCCCCAATCTTCTTACCTCTTCCTTCATTCTTCTTATAAACACCTGTGCAACATTCGGACTTTTATACAAATCAAATTTGCTCAAGGTTTTATCGTACGAGTATTTTATATAGTACGCGAAACTGTACGACTCGTGCAACTGCATACTGCTGGTATACGAAGTAGAATCGTCAGGTGTATCTCAACTAATTGGTTTTAGAATAGATTTAAAGTTTGCAGAGATAACGAATGGTACGCGCAGCTGTTTGCGAACATTTCAAAACTCGAGAACGTTGTTGAAGACGTTTGGCATCTTTGTCACTACATGATTACAGTTATGCTCCAGATGTTGTAATAATGTTTCATGTGTTCGAAGATATACCAAGTACTCATCATATAACCACTTGTGATGCTCCCATTTAGATAACTGTCGTCCAACCAATGTATTCAGGTTTTTGATACAGTAGTAATTCCCATTTAGACCATCCTCGATGTATAGGAGGTTAATATGTTGTTCCCTCTTCTGCAGAGTGTAGTGTAATGGCCCCAACTCAAAAATGTTAATGCTGATGTTGTTCAGTTGCTCAAATTTTGGTATATCGGTGATTTTGACAGGAAGCTTGATACCTCACAAGTTTAGGATGATGTTGTAGTCAAGATAGTTAGATGTACGTTCAGGATGTTGACTGGCAGGATGCAGGTCGGTTAAAACCGAACAGGCAAAGCACGCCACATCGTTGTTTTGAATGTTAGCTACAGCTTCGTCTCTTGAATCCATTTTGGGAGTTCTATGTACGAAGATTCACGTAGAGGAGCATGCTTGTTAATATTTAGATCCAAGTATAGAACCTTTTTAGAGCCCAATCTTAAAAAGAGAATATAACTTACATAATTCTTTATAAAAAAACCCTCCTAGACTTGAATGCGGAATGAACAGCTTGCACTGCTGCAGAAGTTTTATGTGCATTGGTGCGTAGATGTGATCCGTACATTGAGCTCGGTACATTTACCATGCTCGCATCACACCTAATATCTGCACGTTCTTTATTCGCGGGGGGTTTGTGTCTATTGGAGTTGTAGCTCCACATTGATTCCAGTAGAAGTTGAAGGTTCATAATGGCGTCTTATGACTTGTCGACGAAACCACACCGTAAACTGTGCCATCATTACGGGTCAAACTGTCTTTTCTAGTAAACGTGGACCTGCAGATATTGCAAGCAAGAATCTTGCTCCGGAGATGTTTTAGTAATAGTTCTGCAGCCGCAGGCGAATCAGCACGTTTCGCTTGAAAGGTTGCCATACCGCAAACATTAACACGGTGACGGTTTAGACTGATTCTGGGTGAAGGTAGCAAAACACACCTCGCACATGAACTTGTTTAATGATTCCCTTTCTTTGGAAACAAAATCGGATATTAATTCAAGCACTTTAAACTTGCTGCAAAACATGAGTGAGTAACAACTGACGATTCTGGTGTTAAGCAGCGTCTTATATAGCAAAGAGCATAATTAGTGGAAGTAAAATGGGGAGTAATATATGAAGGTGGAGGCGGAGACGTTGCGCGACATTTGGTTATGAATCATACCACTGTGAATATTGCAATCTTCGAATACTTCAACAGTTTAATCTAAAACGTCTATAATCAAAGAAGTTTTACATCTCAACTTAAAAGTATATGTTCCACTAACAAGCTTCCTGAATACATATTCAATTAAAAATTTTTACATAAAAGTTGGCACTTATATTACGCTGTGAAAAGTATAAATAATAATGCTGCTTGCATATGAGCACTTATTTGTTAATTGAGGAAGTAGACACATCAATGATTGTGTATTCTGGTTGTGAGTTGCTTAACAAACTTATAAGTCAGCTGCCATTTGAGGCTCACATCCCGTTTTATCACTATTGTGGACCAGGCACTAGGTTGAAAGAGAGGTTAGATAGCGGCGATCCAGGGGGGGTCTATCATGGGCAAGTGATTTGAGATGAGTATGCGCAAACGCACACATTACTATTCTTGAACCTTCGAAATCTTGACGTATGCGGATTGAAAGCGAATGTAAACAACGATTGGTTATTTCCATTCGTTTTGAATATGTTGTAGTGATTTCTAACCTAAATTATCATCTTAGTTTATTGACATTTGTATTTAAGTTATTTATGATTGGTTTTACGGAAACAATTAACCCCTCTTTACATTTTTGCTTTTATTTGTGAGATCTAAAGTATGGCAAATTAATTGAATCAATTGATATTAATCTTTTGGAATATATGGAGCAAGTACTGAGGCGCCGCCATCGAAATCGAGGAAATACTTTGTATGATTTATAAGAAATACAATTTATTAAACTGTTTCGCCTTTCTTAGGAGTTAGTACGTTTTTTAATTAATCTTATATCTGATTATATACAACCTGCATATCGAGCCACGGATTTAGATATTTCTACTAAGGTAAACCTTTTTGTGATTTATTCTATAAGGTTCAGTAAGAGTAGATTTTTTTATATATTTGTAGATTTTAATATTTCTACGCTTTGTGGCTAGTAGTAGCTAGCAGTTGGCTATTGGTTGTAATTATAATTTTTCGGTAGCACAATCATCAGTATCACGTTGTGTTGAAAAAGTTGTTAACGCCATTACCAGAAATGAGATGTTTTAAGAATATGTAAATTTTCTTACAAATATAGGAGATTTCAACAGCTTGTAATTGTATCTATTGTTTATTATAATTATTTTTTATCTTAACTTGGGTTGACACTTCAAATAAAAATAAATAAAAGTTTGTGATAAAGCAGAACAGAAAGTATGGTTATATTTATAAAATGTAACACTATTATCGTAGTTACATCGTTTCCACAAACCATTCGTTCACCGTGACTCGTATACCGTTTAGCTTACGAAGGGTTGTCGAAAATTCATGTGTTCGCACTTTAACTGTGATCGTATACGTGAAGTGCGAGCATTGTCGAGGATACAGCACCAGGATTCAACGATTTGGACCGTTTGTGTAGAGATCAGAACATTGCTTACTCCAAGTTCTCTGACGATCTTCCGGATAGACGCCGAACAGATAACATTTTAGGAGACGGAGCTTGGTGAAAAGTTAAATCTAAAAACGCAAAGTTTGGTGAAAATGCTGTAGCTTGGATCATGGTAAACGCATTGAAAGCCAAGAGAAAAATGGGTATGCAGAAAAATCGAAACAAAATAAATTTCAAAGGCGGATTCATAAAGAAAATAATATTAGCAATTGACAGAGTCAGAACCGATAATTTGAAAAAGAAGTTGGCATTCATGTTGGAAAAAGAATCGTGAAAGGTACTGGACGCAGAAGAAAGATAAAAGTCCCGCATATTATACCCGTATCGCAAAAAGGTTGTATTTTACCATTTTACCAATGGAAGCAATAGCAGTAGGAAAAAACAGATGGACTATTTTTAAAACCTTATAACAAAGGCACCGCATTATTCTTGAAACCTTACAAGGGACGCGGATTTTCTAAATAAAACATCAAAACTGAGCAAGTTACCTTGGAGAGCTCTCTTCACGTGGATATAAGGAAACACACATCCAATATTCGCCATTTCCGCGGTACTTTTTAGGGATCAGTCGAAGAAGATTAAACCGCATGTTATCCAGTCGGGTGTGATTAATTTGGATACCCTAAATGGACCAGGTACTCATTGGGTGGGATATCGAAAACGGAAGAATACTGTGCTTTATTACTATTCGTTTGGGGGGTTACGACCACCGGAAGAAGTCGAGACTTATTTTTGATATTGCAAAATTTACCACAACAGTGTCTCGGAGCAGACTTGCAACACTTACAATTATGGACCTTTAATGTTAAAGTTTCTTAGTGTAAATCGCTAAAATTGTGAGCGTGTTCCGGCACGGTCCGTTATATCGATGATTTACCCAATAATTAAATTGATGCAGGACGAAGAGGATACCTTGGGGTTAGTGGGACTTTACACGTGTAACACTCTCCAAAACGTATACTATGGGAATTATGTTTTATATTCTGACGATTCAGAGCAGCATAAACTAATTTTGAACCGGGCTCGTATGAATTGGAAAAAATAAATAGATATATAAAGGTGGGGTTCAAACAATCGTTCAGTAAAGTCCCAGACATTATCAAGGGCATTGATAATTTTTTCAAACTAAATACGAACAATAACACGTTAAAGTGATCTATTCGTACCACTACCCCAATAGATTTTGGAGCAAGTCGTGTAAACAGTATTAAAAGCATTTTGGGTTTTACCAACCGCAAACTACCTGCACACGTTGTGCATATCGCAGACCAGCAAATGAACACAATATCAGTCTCAAACATTTTTGTGGAAACCAATATCACTACTGGATCGTTTAGAAATAATACTTTGACCTACAATATATTCGAATTCGGTCTTTCTGTATCACCTGGGTATAATCTGGAAAGGAAACTTAACCATATTATATATTACTCGTTGAGTTTGTCATAAATCGATAACATCACAATCAGATTAGTCGACCATTTGGGTAAACTTGTCAACTTTTACAGGAAACCATACATTCGTTAGACTGTATGTACCTCGGCGAGTAGAAGCGATGGCATCGTCAAAACGTCAAGTTGTCGAAACGCTCACATTCGAAGAAGTTTGTTTTAAAGACATTTAGGATTAAAAGTGAAAAATAATTGTAGACAGGAATAGTAGGGTAAATACAGGCTTTCTCCCGCCTCATTTGCACCAGCATCCTCATTTGCACCCACATCTGGACCAAAAAGTTTTCTTCGACTAACCATTTTTCATCTTTCGAGATAAATATATCTTAAATTTTTCATCTTTCGATATAAATGAGTATCCGCATTTCCACACACGAGATAAACCTATTTTTAATTTTTTTTTACCGCTAACATTCCGGACCAAATGGTTTTCTTCGACTAACCATTTTTCATCTTTCGAGATAAACCTATCTTGTTTGGTATCAATTAATATTAGAATTTTCTCAGCTACCCGAATCTTTAGAAATTTTTCAGATAGCATCACCCCCAAGGGAGCTACCCTCATTTTAAGATTTCTTACCTGTAGCGACTTTTGAGCGTTCTTATAAATTTTTTTAGTCATGCAATACATTAAATTAGTCTAGAATTTTACGCACACCCCGAATTTGTAAACAGATTTAAAATCGGACCACGCCCTGCAAAGTTATACCCCTTTAAAGTCCTGATCATCTAAATTTTGCTCTTTGCTTTATAAGCAAAACTAACAAATAGTTTTCTTCGTCTAGCCAATGCATCTTTCGAGATAAACCTATCTTGTTTGGTATCAATTAATATTAGAATTTTCTCAGTTACCCGAATCGTTAGAAATTTTTCAGATAGCACCATCCCCAAGGGAGCTACCCCAATTTTAAGATTTCTTACCTGTAGCGACTTTTGAGCGTTCTTATAAATTTTTTTAGTCATGCGATACATTAAATTAGCTTAGAATTTTACGCACACCCCGAATTTGTAAACAGATTTAGAATCGGACCACCCCCCAGCAAAGTTACACTTTGAGCTCTCAAACCTCTAAATTTCGCTCTTTGCTTAATAAGCAAAACTAACAAACAGTTTTATTCGTATAACCAATGCATCTTTCGAGATAAACCTATCTTGTTTGGTATCAATTAATATTAGAATTTTCTCAGCTACCCGAATTTCTAGGAATTTTTCAGATTGCATCACCCTCCAGAGAGCTACCCTGATTTTAAGATTTCTTACCTGTAGCAACTTTTGAGCGTTCTTATAAATTTTTTCAGTCATGCGATACATTAAATTAGCTTAGAATTTTACGCAGAATTCGAATCTGCAAACAGATTTAAAATCGGACCACGCCCTGCAAAGTTACACACATACCCTCTGCGAGATAAATCTTTCTCCACATTTCCACCCACGAGATAAACCTATCTTGTTTGGTATCAATTAATATTAAAATTTTCTCAGCTACCCAAATTTCTAGGAATTTTTCAGATAGCATCATCCCTAAGGGGGCTACCCCAATTTTAAGATTTTTTACCTGTAGCGACTTTTGAGCGTTCTTATAAAATTTTTTTAGTCATGCAATACATTAAATTAGTCTAAAATTTTACGCACATCCCGAATCTGCAAACAGATTTGCAATAGGACCATGCCCTGCAAAGTTATACTTTAAGCTCTCAAACCTCTTTAAAATTTTTGCTCATTTATGACATATGCTTTAACCAATACAAAGAAATAAGCACACAAAATTTTAATAATTTATTTACAGTTTAATAAACTAATCATTCCAATGTAATGGGTTTTAAATATCTAAATGGGGAGGTCGACTTTTGGTGTAATGATCGTGTGGTTAATAATTAAGAAAGCGCATTTTGCTGGTATGAAGTCTATGGAATTTCTCCTGTAATAAAAGGAAGAATGCATCCGTAATTGAAAATGCGTGTTACTTACCTTCAGCCTAATTAAGTATTAATATAGCAAAACATTTAAATTCAATATTTTCGAAACTTCCAATGTAGCATTAATTCATTTGTAACTCGTAATCCAGCAAATATTCTAGATTCTTAACGAACATGTGAATCACATTTGAAAGCTGTTTATAATTTCTTCTCCAAACAAATGCGGTTATTACAATAGGAAAGTACGCTAAATGCAAGTCAATTAACAGCAATTAAATATTGCTTACTGACCTACCTTAATTAGGTTGCTGTGCTATTAGGACCAGGGTATGCAGACTTTAACACCTCCATCTCGCACGCTTTACACGGATGTTGGTTGTTTCGTACAAGACCCTTTAACAGCTGGCGGAGCTGAACGTTTACGGCTTAATGACATACCGTGCTGTTTTTCCTTGTGTCGCTGTGAGCTATTCTTGTAAAAGCGATACTGCAACACCCAGAGCTTAAGTACTTAGCTGCCGACGAATGTATAAGCTTAACCGTGGACGATGTTACACCACGACATTAAATGGCAGGCTTGAATATTTTCTTTGGAAACAATCGAAGATTGCCGAAAACACTCGAAGAGTGCACAAACGCGATCACTAAACCACAATTAATAATCGCCTTTATAGGTTTAACATTTCTACCATTACCAATGACTTGAATTTCTTATTGGAGAGAATCCTTATTCTCCCACGCACTGTTGCGTAGCTGGATGTCCACCCCTTTTGGGGATATATGCTCGTTATAGGTTGTAAGACCCTCGGTTTTACTTAACTACACTTTGTGATATCCCTTTAATCTTTTTTAATCGTGTCCTTCTCGCGCACAATACAGTAGGACTTAGTCTTACCACCTACAAATTCTAACACCAAGTCACCGTTAAACTCGTCTCTAAATTTCCCCACAACTTTTTGTTAACATGCGGTAAATTGTGTTTATTATTTGCGGGGTACACCACTTTAAACTTAAAAATAAAAACAGGATAGTTTAATACGTCTATTAATAATTTATGGTAATGTTGGCGATACAAATATGTAAAAACAAACTTTATCAAGAAAATATAATGTTTTAATAGAATACATACACGTATTGATAACATCTATAAACCGCTGTGGTAACCAGAGTCTGGCGAATCTGAGATAGCCAAATCTCTAAACATTTGCGCAAGCGATTGCCTTGCAGTTGCATCTTTTAAGTACTGGATGGGGAAACATTTAATAAGTTCCAACACTGACAAGTAATTTAAATTGCTGCAGTCATTAGACAGAGAAATACTGGCACTGCTCTCTCCCTCTAATAACGTTTGAACCCCTTCTTCCTCCGTCGTATTTCCACATACTTTTTTTATATCACCAACAAATTTTTTGTAAAATTCTGGAAAGTTTCTACACCTTAACTCAGCCATTTTAAAACAGATCAATTCTCGCAAATTTAATAGCTTGATGCACTCGTACGCAGGTAGCACAATAACATTCCCATCTTTCGTAATCTCCATATTATATAAATTCTCTTTTTCAAAATTGTTCAACAGCCATATACTTCTATTAAAGGCTGTGCTCAGCTGCAATTTGAAATCTTGATCCAATTGTATGTCAACAACATCGTTTCCAGTAATCAAACCATTTAATCTGACTTGTTTTGAGTCTTGAGCAAATTGGCGAATTTGAAATTCCACTTGAAAAGTACAAAATTTCTTCCAATCGAAGTAAGAGAATGTTATCGTAGAATCAGCACACACACCACTACAGCAAATAACTTGGATGGCAGGTTGAAGACCACCATATAAATCAAAACCAACTTCTAATATATGGTGGTGATAATTTGAAGGAAATTTGCCTAACCTATAGGTTGACTTACCAACTAGTTGGTTGATATTTAATTGTGGTACTTGCACATCACTTGTAACGGTAACACAAGAAAAATCCATCTTTAATTTATAATTTTAATCAAACTCGACGATACTTTGACGACTAATGCACTGGAACATGGCTCTCGCCTTTTATGCCGATGGTCGAGCGTGCGCAGCTCCTTATTATATTAGTTGGCGTTATATGCAAGTCTTGACTGGAAAAGTGACGCGTATAATTGTTTTATAGTGGGTTTTACCTGTATGTATTTAACCACCAACGCAATTTTTAGAATTATTAAACAAAATTACTCTTAGCAGTATTTTTAATATACCATCGTGTAAGATTTCAATTATTATTGTGTTTTTCCTCAGGTTCTCAAATCCCTCGGAATTTTTTCAAATCGAATGACCCTTACTGATTTGCAGAATAACCTTTGCAAGCACCGTATATAATTCATCTTTAATTTATTTCTAAACCGTATCGCTCTGTCTTTTGAGATAAACCCTGGTGTAACCTATAAATTAGTATAGAATTTTCCTGGAAATTGAAATTAATTATCAGGTCTTTTAAAATTAGTTCCAACAAAGACCTGTATATATTGTATTAATATTCAAAACCTATCAGCAAAACACATTTGCATTTTTATTTAGATTTAGCTCGATAATAGAGTTAAACTCCAAAAATATTTATTAGTGGCTAGAATTGTTAAAATTTTCAATTAGTGAATCCACATACAAATGATTAAACCAAAAGGTATAAAACATATATTAATTCTGCACGGTGACCTGGAAAGTGGTTCGATAATCTATTTTAAATGTAGTTCAACATAAGACGTACATTCTAAATAAATTTAGTGAAATGTATGATCATTAGCCTTGCATTGTTTGTCGATGACGTCTGACTATTAATTTAATAAAAGCACTTTCCACAATTCTAGTTAATATACGGGAATACACATTCTATAATTTGATTTAAATTGGGTTAATGTAAGGACAAATTATACTTATACTTTCTCTATGTACATAATTACGGGGGAAATGATACCAAAAGTTCATTTTAAGTTTATTTTGTAAAACGTAAAGTCGTTTATAGTGTAATTAATAGTAATACTGAATTTTCAGTCTTTGGTTTAAAATTTCGTGTGAGGACTATCGACAAAGAAGAGTAAGTCTTAGTTTGAATTTTGCAAACGTAGAAGAAATTAATATTTACATGTATAATTCAAAACTGTTAATCAATAATTTTCTAGAATGAACATCTTAAGTATTGCGTGCAGTGTGTGCGAAAATGTTTTACTGGATGTGATGTCATAAAAACACAACAAAAGGCACATCGAGATGGTTTATTTCCAGGAGGAACTAAAATTACAGCCAATGAGTGGGAACAAATTAAGGATTTGGAAAACCGATCGACCGCAACGCATAAAGAACGTATAAACGCCGCAATTCAGTTAGAACGAACCAAGTTACTATTTGAAAACCATACACCATAACAAAATCTTCTTCCAAAATCATAATTGTAGGCCTGAACCCGTTCAACGATTACAAAATAATTTTAGATTTGTTGACACCATTTCGCAGAGCGTACTTGATGTATCCTCAACGTATTTAGGAAGTTTATATCAAATCTTCCACACATTATACGCACTATGGAAGTTGGCATGCAAAATCAGATATGCAAATTCGACAACTTGCGTTTTTATTTAAATAAGAATTGTTTAGTCAAGATGATGACATTTGATGGGAATTATATGATATTTACCAAAGGAACTTTAGAGCACTTTTAGGGTATCTCAGATCGTTCTCAACCATGCTAATACTTTAAAGGAACTAACGGAAAAGGGTACTCCTAATATAGATCTGTTTCTGTTAGATGTCGCAATGGAAAGATATAATAGGAATGATATCCCACAAAATCTCGCACATGATGTAATTAAAAGCAAATACAGTAATAGTGATATTGGGGTCATATTATACGAATTTATAAGAACCTACCCAAGATTGTTTGAAAACAGTATTTGTAAACAAGTTGAGTATATGGAAGAATACAACAGGTTTCCATTCCACGCATTTACGAGCGATGTTTAAATTTTAAGCCGAAGATTGAAAATTTTGTAACACTATTAATTACACTTTTGTTTTCTTATACGTTTCTAAATTGTTGTATTTCAACTACAGATATTAATAGATGTCAATAAAATTATGTTATAGTTTTAAATAAAACGATTCTGATTAATAATTTTGTAAAACGTTTATAACACCCTTTTAAAAAATAATACAAATCTTTGTTATAATTCTTTTCATAATTACTTAGATACCCATTTCAGTTACGTGAACATTTGAAAAATTAAACAATACCAATGTATGCTTTATATTTTAAAACATAAACAAGCTAATATACAGGGTGCCCACAATCTATCTCCGTATATGGGTAACTTTTTTATTATAGAAGATACAATATTGGTTAAATTAGCAAAGTTGAAGAGAAATTTACGAGTAGTATGATGCTTTTTTGAAAACTCACCTAGATGCTCAACTTTTTTAGATATTTGAAAAAAACTGAAATTTGCCATTTTCTTCAAACGCTAATAACTTTTTAACGGTTTAACCTATAGAGAAAATAAAAACTGCTTGTAAGGTAACTTTTTACGTAGAATTCAATAGCGTATATGACAATTTTAATTGGAAATGGGTTTTCAAGCTACAAACATAACCTCACTTTTTTTAAATGGAAACCATAGTTCAATATAACCCAAATGGAAAGGTTTTTCTTTTCTGATTACCCTGATGTAAGGGTTCATGTACTTATTTTCAGTAGTTTCTTCATAATAAAGAAAAAACGATTTATTTATTTGCGGACATCAAGGAGTCCATGGATACATTGTAACGTATTTTTTTTCTAGTTACACCTAGCCTAATAAATTAATAATAAAACAAATAAATTTTAAAGTATTTAATTCGTAAATATTCAGCCAATAAAAATTAAAGTATAATGTTCATAATAACACATGGATTCTAGAAGATATATATTCTAAAGCTTGTTACCAAGCGCTGTCAAGTTGATAACCGGCACTTTGGTCTCCAACGTCCTAGAGTGAAGCCGCTTTTTGTAGACGAGAGATAAAGTCAAGATGATGACCCGTCAGAAACACGAGGCATCTAATCGAGTGAAGAAGAAAACTTGAGCTGAGAAAATGGATTGATAATATACATCATTTTAATACAGTTGGTATAGAATAATAAAATATATTAGACTAACACTTACTCACTTTAGTGCAATATCATATGGACAGGTTTACAGCAACGGTTTTCAATGTAAATTATAATAATTTTCCGTCACAGTAATTAATGGTAAACAGCTATGGTTTCGTCCTTTTATCTAACTACGCAGTATGGAAATGGTTGATGTTACAAAGAACCTTGACACTTCAATCTAACTGATGACTAATACGATGAAATAAATACAACAGCTGAGGTCGTGATTTTCCACCTGCAGTTCTTTTGTCTACACGTGAGTGTTTGAAGCTATAGTAAATTATTATGAAATTTTCTACGTTAATTATTAGAGTAACAGAAAATATAAAGTACTTTCTTAAAGTTTGTAAAACAACGTATAAATATCTAGGTTGTCAGTCACTTGTACAAGCACACAATGTGTTGAGATATTCAGAATCTAAACGCCAGACGCAGTCTTGGTTTAATTTTATATTTTGTTTAATTGAAAACATGCACGTCATGTAAAAGTCTCTTTATTGATACTGAAATTCACGTATATTCTTTTAGTAGATTACCGTTAAAATTGAGTAGTTACATTTTAAGGTCGTTATTGTCCTGACGATCGAATTTTTTGTGAATGGTCAAGGAAGCGCTTCTATGATTATAGTAAAATAAAATCCTGTGTTAGGAACTAATAAATTATGACATATTTGCTTAAACTAAATTTTATAGAAACGATTAATTTATACGTATTTATTCTGAAGGTTAAATTATACAAAATTCTTTTTTATAAAAATTAATGACAAGATAGTAAACATATGTATTGCAGTCGCATGTATATAGTCAGATTTCCATATGAATAGAATTCCTTTTGTTTTTCATAAAGTCGTTTTTATTATTCAATATTTAAAATATGAAAAAGTAAACTAAAGCAAATCCTCCTTAAGAAAAACAGATAGAGAGAAGAAAATAAATGCCTTTAGTATTTCATAGATGTTTAAATTCTCTTATTATATTTTTGGGCATATGCTTTTAAGGACACAAATGGTGTCCATGTGGTGTTTTTGTTTGTTCACAGGTACAGCTGAGACAACTGTTTAACAACTGGTGGTTGATGTTTTGGTAAGTGTGTGATAAAGAGTGAAATTCAAATTTTATGGCTAAGATAGTGGTGTTAACATAAGGTTTCCGCATTTCCCTTATACAAACACAGTTAAATTTTTGTTGGCACTTGTATTAAAAAATACGGTGGCGCCTATTAAAACTATTTTTGGTCAGTTATCCACCCATTACCCATGCTCATGATCTACCCAGAGCTAACACTCTACTAGCCGTTTAACCCTTAAGAGTTTTCTTTGTCTATAGCCGTTTTCCATCCGACATTACCCTGGGCTTGGAGTTTAAAGAAGAAATACTCGACCTAGTGATATCAGATTAAAATAGAGAGCTTTAGTATATAGCTGATAGTCACCAGGATAAATTTGCAAAAATTATATTATAATTACAACATATTACAAACAAACAAAATGTGTAAAAATCAATAATGGAAACACAAGTTTATTGTAACTAAATTTATTATAAACTAAGAAAAATAAAATACTTAAAAAATAAACTATCCATACAATACAAATAACTTAATCAAAGGAAACAAAAACTAATTAATGCGAATATGCCCACTCCTACATTAACATATGCTCAAAATGACCTCCATTAGCTTGCAAACACATTTCGCACCTTTTAATTAAGTTTTGGTGCACCTTATTTAACGTTTGTGGTTTTATACTTGGAATAGCTGCTGTAATACTATCTTTGAGTTGCTCAATGTTATTGGATTTTTTAGCATACACTACATCCTTTACAGTACCCCAAAGAAAAAAATCCAGTGGCGATAGTTCTGGTGATCTTGCCGGCCATGGAACAGGACCTGCATTGCCAATCCAATTTGGAAAACTATTATCAAGATATTGAGAAACGGCTTGAGCATTGTGAGCAGGTGCACCGTCATGCTGAAAATATTTTAAGTTTTGCAGTAAATGAAGTGGCAAATTATCGAGCATTTCTTGCAATTCGTTTTGTAGAAAATTCAAATAGTGTACACCATTTAAATTATAATTATAGAAGAAAGGCCCAAGTATTTTATTACCAAAATGGCACACCACACATTTATCGAAAATTGATGTTGATCCCGCCTTTCTTCTGTTAAATGGGGATTTTCCTGACTCCAGTAGACTGTATTTTTCTGTTAAACATGCCTTTGTTAGTAAATTTTGCTTCGTCGGTAAATATAATAGTGTGACTAAAACCAGGATTATTATTTGTTTCATTAAGAAACCACCTACGAAACTGTTGTCTTCTCTCACAATCCCCATGATACAGTGTATTGCTAACATGGGTTTTGTATGGTTTGTAGCGGTTTTGTTTTAAAATTAGGCGAGCTTTTTCTGTAGAAGTAGCGCACTCAATTGCAGTTTCTCGGGTGGACGCTGTTGGCTTAAAATTTATGTAGGCTAACACACGTTCTTCATCATCAGTTTTGAATTTTCTTTTATCAGTACTGGGTTTTGTAAAAGCACCAAACCTTTTAAATTGTTTTCTAATTTAGAAAACAATCGTTTATCTGGCTGCCTTCTTTCCAAATATCTTTCATAATACATATCACCAGCAGCATCACAATTTCTGTTACAGACATAGTAACAAAAGAGCATGTCATTTTTTTCGTCGTTTGTATACATTCTCTATTATAATCAAATAAATTTAAAAGTCTTCTACACAAAATTTGCAACCCAGAGCAAATAAACACTTTAACTAATAATATCTGACAAATGCCAGTTGTCTTTTGTTTATTTAAAATATGTATCCAAGGACTCCTTGATGCCCGCAAATAAATAAATCGTTTTTCTTTATTATGAAGAAACTACTGAAAATAAGTATATCAACCTTACATCAGGGTAATCAGAAAAGAAAAACCTTTCCATTAGGGTTATATTGAACTATGGTTTCCATTTAAAAAAAGTAAGGTTATGTTTGTAGCTTGAAAACCCATTTCCAATTAAAATTGTCATATACGCTATTGAATTCTACGTAAAAGTTACCTTACAAGCAGTTTTTATTTTCTCTATAGGTTAAACCGTTAAAAAGTTATTAGCGTTTGAAGAAAATGGCAAATTTCAGTTTTTTCAAATATCTAAAAAGTTGAGCATCTAGGTGAGTTTTCAAAAAGCATCATACTACTCGTAAATTTCTCTTCAACTTTGCTAATTTAACCAACATTGTATCTTCTATAATAAAAAGTTACCCATATACGGAGATAGATTGTGTGGCACCTGTATACACAAATAATTTCCTAAATTCTATCATTCATTTCTTATGATAACAGTTGTGGATGGTCTAAATTTTATATTTTAAAACTTACAATTTAAAGTATATATTCAACATTTGAATACTCTGCCGAACACGTTTTATATAGCTCATCTCCTCGATTATTTCCATAAAATCATCCAGATCCTGGTACTATTGATAACACTTGCAATGTACAGTGCTCGTATTGCTTCCTTAACGTAAGTGACTGACACTAATGACATTTTTCTACCTTCTATCGAACGTTTACAGTTGTGTACGTTTTTACTCGCTAACACTTGCTGAAAATCGTTCGAATTTAACTTCTCCAAAGTCTTTATACATATTCTATTATATTGTCGTCTATTAAACCGTACAATCAACAAATAATAACTTCTACACGAACGGTCCTTTTATTGAGCTACTCCTATTCGGATATGTACCGATTGCACCCGATTGTGTACACGTACGAAGCAACAGGTAGGAATGTATTCTATAAATTAATCTATTACATTCCTTAACAAAATGTTAAGGACTTTAAAATAATTATAACTCTTGTTAGACCTCTAGCCTCCGGATAAACGTTATTATTTTAGGTTGTGTCACTGTTTTCGAATCAACTTCCTACACACTTTTCCTAAACTATGCGTATCAATTGGGGTTAAACTTTACTCATAAACCGACTTGTATATTTTCGTATTAGTCTCTAGCTATCACGTCCGTATAATAAAGATTGTACAGACTCATCGTCAACTGGTGACTTAATCTTTTAAAAACCAGCCTTTGTTTTCAAGTTTAACCGTTGTTGTACGTGTGGGGATTCTTTCCGCTATTCCTTGTGACTAGGAATCGGTGATTTGCAAGGGTTTAATCAATTGTTTGTACACCTCTTCGAATTTTTGTAGAGATGTAGTGTCTCCCTTTTTGTATACCACAGCTCGTACGGAATCCTGCATAAAATGAAGCTTACGTTTATTACAATCTTTCAACGTTCGTCACCATGAAACTTCGATTGGGGCTAACCATTGAACGCCTTCTTCATATTTATATACTCCTCTTTTACTATATCGCCCTTATCATATCAAAATCTTTTACATAGTAATAAAACTCATGTATCGAGTCACCTCAACACTAGCATTTCTTTAAATTTTGATGACATGTCACCACCATATGATCGGCGAAAGATATTGTGTGACCCCAGTTTCTAACGATTACATTGGCGTCATCTCAGAGTCAGTTTTAAGTCCAGCGTAAGTTTGACATAAGTAAAGGAAATCAATGATCTTATGTCGGAGACACTTTCACCTCATGGCAATTTCACTCATGGACAATCTCACTATGGGCAATTTCACCATGGGTAATTTCACTTTCTGATGCAGATAATTCAAGGAACTATTGCTATTTGCACCACATCAGACCACCGATTATGCAAATAAAGAAATAGTTTAATATGCAATATCACAAAGTTATACGTAACAATTTTAAATTGTCTGAAACTTAAAATGGATGTTATGACTGTTTTATCATTACAGTGGTACATATGGTTGAACCGAGAAACAGTGCAATTAAGTTGATGAATCGATGCAAGGACTCGACTCCCAGTAAGTGGGTTGGGGCTGTCTGACCGCAGAGTAGTCGTAATAACTGTCTTTGTTTAGTAGTTATCAGTTTCAGTTAGGCCTTGGTATAAAATTTACAAATTTATGTTTTTTCCTAAGTCCGAACTACTTGTCAGCTCAAAATATTCAAAATGGACATATCTCAGGTGTATGTTGGATATAGTTGGATGTATGTCGTACGGATGCAAAGGAGGGAGAAGGACAAAGTAGGTGAGGGTAATTGCTTTTAATGAGTTTTCTCATTAAAACCCATTAGAACTAATTGCTTTTTAATGGGTTTTCTCATTAAAAACACATTAGCACCAATTGCTTTTTATTGAGTTTTCTCATTAAAAACACATTAGCACTAATTGCTTTTTAATGAGTTTTCCCATTAAAAACCAAGTGTGGACCTAGGTTAGATAAAAGGAAAAATTAATAGGTTAGGTCAACGCCTTGGTTTTTAATGGGAAAACTCATTAAAAAGCAATTAGTGCTAATGTGTTTTTAATTAGAAAACTCATTAAAAAGCAATTAGTGCTAATGTGTTTTTAATGAGAAAACTAATTGAAAAGCAATTACCCTCCACCCTACTTTGTCCTTCTCCCTCCTTTCGCATCCGTACGACATACATCCATACTATATCCAACATACACCTGAGATATGTCCATTTTGAATATTTTGGGGCTTGACAAAATTTTTAGTAGTTCGGACTTAGGAAAATTTTTACATAAATTTGTAAATTTTATACCAAGGCCTCTAACTCGAAACTGATATAGCTACCAAAATTTACAAAGACGGTTATTACGACTACTCTGCGGTCAGACAGCCCCAACCCCACTTACTGGGAGTCGGAGCTACAGCAATTCGCATCGATTCATCAACTTAATTGCACTGTTTCTCGGTTCAACCAGATATGGTACCACTGTAATGATAAAACTTAGTCATAACATCCATTTTAAGTTTCAAAGACAATTTTTTTAAAATTGGTTGTTACGTATAACTTTTGTGATATTGCAATAATATTAAACTATTTCTTTATTTGCATAATCGGATTTAGGTCTGATTGTGGGGTGCATTAATAGCAAAGTTCCTTGAATTTATCTGCATCAGAATAGGGTGAAATTACCCCATAGGGTGAAATTGCCCCATAGGGTGAGATTGTCCCATAGAGTGAAATTGCCCCATAAGGTGAAAGTGTCTCCGACATAAGATCATTGATTTCCTTTTACTTATGTCAAACTTACGCTAGGACCCTTAAAACATAGACTCTGAGATGACGCCAATGTAATCGCATTATGGAAACAGGGTCACACAAACTTTCGCCATATCTTTTCGGATTATATAAGTGGTGACATGTCATATCCAAAATTTAAAGAAATGTGCTTGCAGTGTTGGGGTGACTCGATACATAGTTTTATTACTATTGTAAAAGATTTTGATTTGGATAAGGGGCGATATAGTAAAATTTTTGAGGATTATATAAATATAGAAGAAGGGGTTCAATGGTTAGCCCCAATCCGAAGTTTCATGGTGACGAACGTTAAAGATTTTATTGTAAATAAACGTAAGCTTCATTTTATGCAGGATTCCGTACGAAAGAACTTTGTGGTATACAAAAAGGGAGACACTACATCTCTACAAAAATTCGAAGAGGTACGTACAACAACGGTTAAACTTGAAAACAAAGGCTAGTTTTTTAAAAAAAGATTAAGTCACCAGTTGACGATGAGTCTGTACAATCTTTATTATACGGACGTGATAGCTAGAGACTAATACGAAAATATATACAAGTCGGTTTATAGAGTAAAGTTTAACTCCCAATTGATACGCATAGTTTAGGAAAAGTGTGTAGGAAGTTGATTCAGAAAACAGTGACACAACCTAAAATAATAACGTTTATCCGGAGGCTAGAGGTCTAACTAGAGTTATAATTATTTTTAAAGTCCTTAGCATTTTGTTAAGGAATGTAATAGATTAATTCATAGAATACATTCCCTACCTGTTGCTTCGTACGTGTACACAAATCGGGTGCAATCGGTACATATCCGAATAGGAGTAGCTCATATAAAAGGACTTCGCGTAGAAGTTATTATTTGTTGATTGTACGTTTTAAAGAGACAATATAATAAATATGTATAAAGACTTTGGAGAGGTTAATCGAAGATTTCGCAAATGCTCTACGAGTAAAAAAAGCAGAATGTGGGCAACGCTTTTCGATAGAAAGAGAAAATGTCTTATGTGTCAGTCATACGAGGAAGCAATACAGCACTGTACTGCAGTGTTATCAATGCCCGAGGATCTGGATGATTTTATGGAAATAATCGAGGAGATGGGGTTTATAAAACTGTTGGCAGATATTCAAATGGAATATATACTAAATTGTAAGTTTTAAAATAAAAATTTAACCACCACAACTGTTATCATAAGAAATGAATGATGTGAATTTAGAAATTATTTTTGTATATATTAGCTTGTTTATGTTTTAAAATATAAAGCATACATTGGTATTGTTTAATTTTTCAAATGTTCACGTAACTGAAATGGGTATCTAAGTAATTATGAAAAGAATTATAACAAAGATTTGTATTATTTTTAAAAGGGTGTTATAAACGTTTTACAAAATTATTAATCAGAATCGTTTTATTTAAAACTATAACATAATTTTATTGACATCTATTAATATCTGTAGTTGAAATACAACAATTTAGAAACGTATAAGAAAACAAAAGTGTAATTAATGGTGTTACAAAATTTTCAATCTTCGGCTTAAAATTTAAACATCGCTCGTAAATGCGTGGAATGGAAACCTGTTGTATTCTTCCATATACTCAACTTGTTTACAAATACTGTTTTCAAACAATCTTGGGTAGGTTCTTATAAATTCGTATAATATGACCCCAATATCACTATTACTGTATTTGCTTTTAATTACATCATGTGCGAGATTCTGTGGGATATCATTCCTATTATATCTTTCCATTGCGACATCTAACAAAAACAGATCTATATTAGGAGTACCCTTTTCCGTTAGTTCCTTTAAAGTATTAGCATGGTTGAGAACGATCTGAGATACACCTAAAAAGTGCTCTAAAGTTCCTTTGGTAAATATCATATAATTCCCATCAAATGTCATCATCTTCACTAAACAATTCTTATTTAAATAAAACGCAAGTTGTCGAATTTGCATATCTGATTTTGCATGCCAACTTCCATAGTGCGTATAATGTGTGGAAGATTTGATATAAACTTCCTAAATACGTTGAAGGATACATCAAGTACGCTCTGCGAAATGGTGTCAACAAATCTAAAAATTATTTTGTAATCGTCGAACGGGTTCAGGCCTACAATTATGATTTTGGAAGAAGATTTTGTTATGGTGTATGGTTTTTCAAATAGTAACTTGGTTCGTTCTAACTGAATTGCGGCGTTTATACGTTCTTTATGCGTTGCGGTCGATCGGTTTTCCAAATCCTTAATTTGTTCCCACTCATTGGCTGTAATTTTTAGTTCCTCCTGGAAATAAACCATCTCGATGTGCCTTTTGTTGTGTTTTTTTATGACATCACATCCAGTAAAAACATTTTCGCACACACTGCACGCAATACTTAAGATGTTCATTCTAGAAAAATTATTGATTAACAGTTTTGAATTATACATGTAAATATTAATTTCTTCTACGTTTGCAAAATTCAAACTAAGACTTACTCTTCTTTGTCGATAGTCCTCACACGAAATTTTAAACCAAAGACTGAAAATTCAGTATTACTATTAATTACACTATAAACGACTTTACGTTTTACAAAATAAACTTAAAATGAACTTTTGGTATCATTTCCCCCGTATTTATGTACATAGAGAAAGTATAAGTATAATTTGTCCTTACATTAACCCAATTTAAATCAAATTATAGAATGTGTATTCCCGTATATTAACTAGAATTGTGGAAAGTGCTTTTATTAAATTAATAGTCAGACGCCATCGACAAACAATGCAAGGCTAATGATCATACATTTCACTAAATTTATTTAGAATATACGTCTTATGTTGAACTACATTTAAAATAGATTATCGAACCACTTTCTAGGTCACCGTGCAGAATTAATATATGTTTTATACCTTTTGGTTTAATCATTTGTATGTGGATTCACTAATTGAAAATTTTATCAATTCAAGCCACTAATAAATATTTTTGAAGTTTAACTCTATTATCGAGCTAAATCTAAATAAAAATGCAAAGGTGTTTTGCTGATAGGTTTTTGAATATTGATACAATATATACAGGTATTTGTTGGAACTAATTTTAAAAGACCTGATAATTAATTTCAATTCCCCAGGAAAATTCTATACTAATTTATAGGTTACACCAGGGGTTTATCTCAAAAGACAGAGCGATACGGTTTAGAAATAAATTAAAGATGAATTATATACGGTGCTTGCAAAAGGTTATTCTGCAAATCAGTAAGGGTCATTCGATTTGAAAAAATTCCGAGGGATTTGAGAACCTGAGGAAAACACAATAATAATTGAAATCTTACACGATGGTATATTAAAAATACTGCTCAGAGTAATTTTGTTTAATAATTCTAAAAATGGCGTTGGTGGTTAAATACATACAGGTAAAACCCACTATAAAACAATTATACGCGTCACTTTTCCAGTCAAGACTTGCATATAACGCCAACTAATATAATAAGGAGCTGCGCACGCTCGACCATCTGCATAAAAGGCGAGAGCCATGTTCCAGTGCATTAGTCGTCAAAGTATCGTCGAGTTTGATTAAAATTATAAATTAAAGATGGATTTTTCTTGTGTTAACGTTACAAGTGATGTGCGAGTACCACAATTAAATATCAACCAACTAGTTGGTAAGTCAACCTATAGGTTAGGCGAATTTCCTTCAAATTATCACCACCATATATTAGAAGTTGGTTTTGATTTATATGGTGGTCTTTAACCTGCCATCCAAGTTACTTGCTGTAGTGGTATGTGTGCTGATTCTACGATAACATTCTCTTACTTCGATTGGAAGAAATTGTGTACTTTTCAAGTGGAATTTCAAATTCGCCAATTTGCTCAAGACTCAAAACAAGTCAGATTAAATGGTTTGACTACTGGAAACGATGTTGTTGACATACAATTGGATCAAGATTTCAAATTGCAGCTGAGCACAGATTTTATTAGAAGTATATGGCTGTTGAACAATTTTGAAAAAGAGAATTTATATAATATGGAGATTACGAAAGATGGGAATGTTATTGTGCTACCTGCGTACGAGTGCATCAAGCTATTAAATTTGCGAGAATTGATCTGTTTTACAAAAAATTTGTTGGTGATATAAAAAAAGTATGTGGAAATACGACGGAGGAAGAAGGGGTTCAAACGTTATTAGAGGGAGAGAGCAGTGCCAGTATTTCTCTGTCTAATGATTGCAGCAATTTAAATTACTTGACAGTGTTGGAACTTAATAAATGTTTTCCCATCCAGTACTTAAAAGATGCAACTGCAAGGCAATCGCTTGCGCAAATGTTTAGAGATTTGGCTATCCCAGATTCGCCAGACTCTGGTTACCACAGCGGTTTATAGATGTTATCAATACGTGTATGTATTCTATTAAAACATTATATTTTCTTGATAAAGTTTGTTTTTACATATTTGTATCGCCAACATTACCATAAATTATTAATGGACGTATTAAACTATCCTGTTTTTATTTTTAAGTTTAAAGTGGTGTACCCCGCAAATAATAAACACAATTTACCGCATGTTAACAAAAAGTTGTGGGGAAATTTAAAGACGAGTTTAACAGTGACTTGGTGTTAGAATTTGTAGGTAGTAAGGCTAAGTCCTACTGTATTGTGCGCGAGAAGGACACGATTAAAAAAGATTAAGGGAATCTCACAAAGTGTAGTTAAGTAATACCGAGGGTCTTACAACCTATAACGAGCATATATCCCCAAAAGGGGTGGACATCCAGCTACGCAACAGTGCGTGGGAGAATAAGGATTCTCTCCAATAAGAAATTCAAGTCATTGGTAATGGTAGAAATGTTAAACCTATAAAGGCGATTATTAATTGTGGTTTAGTGATTGCGTTTGTGCACTCTTCGAGTGTCTTCGGCAATCTTCGATTGTTTCCAAAGAAAATATTCAAGCCTGCCATTTAATGTCGTGGTGTAACATCGTCCACGGTTAAGCTTATACATTCGTCGGCAGCAAAGTACTTAAGCTCTGGGTGTTGCAGTATCGCTTTTACAAGAATAGCTCACAGCGACACAAGGAAAAACAGCACGGTATGTCATTAAGCTGTAAACGTTCAGCTCCGCCAGCTGTTAAAGGGTCTTGTACGAAACAACCAACTTCCGTGTAAAGCGTGCGAGATGGAGGTGTTAAAGTCTGCATACCCTGGTCCTAATAGCACAGCAACCTAATTAAGGTAGGTCAGTAAGCAATATTTAATTGCTGTTAATTGACTTGCATTTAGCGTACTTTCCTATTGTAATAACCGCATTTGTTTGGAGAAGAAATTATAAACAGCTTTCAAATGTGATTCACATGTTCGTTAAGAATCTAGAATATTTACTGGATTACGAGTTACAAATGAATTAATGCTACATTGGAAGTTTCGAAAATATTGAATTTAAATGTTTTGCTATATTAATACTTAATTAGGCTGAAGGTAAGTAACACGCATTTTCAATTACGGATGCATTCTTCCTTTTATTACAGGAAAAATTCCATAGACTTCATACCAGCAAAATGCGCTTTCTTAATTATTAACCACACGATCATTACACCAAAAGTCGACCTCCCCATTTAGATATTTAAAACCCATTACATTGGAATGATTAGTTTATTGAACTGTAAATAAATTATTAAAATTTTGTGTGCTTATTTCTTTGTATTGGTTAAAGCATATGTCATAAATGAGCAAAAATTTTAAAGAGGTTTGAGAGCTTAAAGTATAACTTTGCAGGGCGTGGTCCTATTGCAAATCTGTTTGCAGATTCGGGATGTGCGTAAAATTTTAGACTAATTTAATGTATTGCATGACTAAAAGAATTTTATAAGAACGCTCAAAAGTCGCTACAGGTAAGAAATCTTAAAATTGGGGTAGCCCCCTTAGGGATGATGCTATCTGAAAAATTCCTAGAAATTTGGGTAGCTGAGAAAATTCTAATATTAATTGATACCAAACAAGATAGGTTTATCTCGAAAGATGCATTGGTTATGCGAATAAAGCTATTTGTTAGTTTTGCTTATAAAGCAAAGAGCCAAATTTAGAGGTTTGAGAGCTTAAAGTGTAACTTTGCTGGGGGGTGGTCCGATTTTAAATCTGTTTACAAATTCGGGGTGTGCGTAAAATTCTAAGCTAATTTAATGTATCGCATGACTAAAAAAATTTATAAGAACGCTCAAAAGTCGCTACAGGTAAGAAATCTAAAAATTGGGGTAGCTCCCTTGGGAATGGTGCTATCTGAAAAATTCCTAAAAATTCTGGTAGCTGAGAAAATTCTAATATTAATTGATACCAAACAAGATAGGTTTATCTCGAAAGATGCATTGGTTAGACGAAGAAAACTATTTGTTAGTTTTGCTTATAAAGCAAAGAGCAAAATTTAGATGATCAGGACTTTAAAGGGGTATAACTTTGCAGGGCGTGGTCCGATTTTAAATCTGTTTACAAATTCGGGGTGCGCGTAAAATTCTAGACTAATTTAATGTATTGCATGACTAAAAAAATTTATAAGAACGCTCAAAAGTCGCTACAGGTAAGAAATCTTAAAATGAGGGTAGCTCCCTTGGGGGTGATGCTATCTGAAAAATTCCTAAAGATTCGGGTAGCTGAGAAAATTCTAATATTAATTGATACCAAACAAGATAGGTTTATCTCGAAAGATGAAAAATGGTTAGTCGAAGAAAACTATTGGTCCAGAAAGTTAGCGGTAAAAAAAAAATCTTAAAAATAGGTTTATCTCGTGTGTGGATATGCGGATACTCATTTATCTCGAAAGATGAAAAATTTAAGATATATTTATCTCGAAAGATGAAAAATGGTTAGTCGAAGAAAACTTTTTGGTCCAGATGTGGGTGCAAATGAGGATGCTGGTGCAAATGAGGCGGGAGAAAGCCTGTATTTACCCTACTAGGAATAAACGCGGTTTAGACTCCTACAGCGAAAACAACATCAAACTAGGATGGCTCAAATACGAGGACGTACCCAAATTGCACGTGTTTGGAGGTTACAATGGACGAATCCATAATAAAAGAAGATTATTATGCATATCTTCCCTTTACATTGAATGCAAATAACAATGATAGGATTTCTATAGAAATTCAGAGTAGTGATAACATCACCTACCCCCACGAAAGTTACACATTTATTAGGGGAGTCTATACACTGCAGATCCAACCAAGATATACGAATTTACTGGAAATGCACCATACTTTCTGTCTGAAGAAATTCAGTATAAGTTGGGTAATGATTCATGATCGATGTGTGTCGAACATCTCGAATCACATGAACCGTTAAAGGACTTGTATCCCTCGAAGAATCAGAAACAAAGTCCGTCGTACACACTGGCTGTAAATCTGAATCCATACTTAATGATAACCGTTTTGTTTGCGTTATTCCGCCTAAAACTATTTTAGGGTTCTTTGAAGATTACAAGAAAGCTATTGTAAACATGCCTCAAGAACTAATTTTAATCAGATGAAAGTCCGATGTGAATAGCTACAAGTCACTCAAAAACATTGCGACCTTCAGCATACAACGCATCACAGGGGAGGTCTCGCGTATAACATTAAGCGAGTATGCCAAGGCTTCTCTACTAATCAAAAATGCAAAATCAATCATCTACAATGGCCGCATTCAGGAAATGGGAACTACACGAACTTCCGTCACTAACGCAATCTAAATCGCATGTGTGGAAAATTAATATATCGAACGAAACAGATAAATCTCAGTAGATATTTGCTTCAAGGGTGAAATTGCGTTTTAGGGTAAATTACCTCATAGGGCGAAATTGTCTCATAAGGCGAAATTGCCTCATAGGGTACAATTTCTCTGTAAGGTAAAATTGCCTCATAAGATGAAAGCGCCTCATAGGGTGAAATTGTCTCCACAAGTATTGGTTTAGCGTGATTGGCAATTATATAAGAAAACGAAGTGGTGGACACAGTATAGAAGTTTAAGAAAAATTCGACTAGAGGAATCAAGTGTTTACTTCATTAGTAAAAAATAGAACATACAAAAAAAGACGTTAAGCTATCACTGCAATCAAGAGCAAAAGCAGGTACACGCTCAAAACAATCATCATCCGCTACCTTCCAGTTAACGAAGTTGTGAAAATTGAAGAGCTTGGTGCTCCAAATTTGAAGCAGCTACAGAAGGTCCTACGTACCTAGACGTGGCCGGAAGAAAAATAGTTACCAGGCTAACTACCAAGCGCGGAGAGTGGGGGGCTGCGCCTACATACCAAACAAAACAAAAAAAAAACATCGCCCACGATTATCTATTAACGATAAAAATAAATAGAGAATTATGTACAAACAAGCAAAAGAAACCAATTAAGCGTTACTATTTCAAAGCAAACAATTAGGTGATATCAACAATTTAGTACTTTAGATACAAAGTGCGCATCTCGTATTTTACACAAAATAAAATTAATCAGCAGTAAATAAACATGTGAGCTTTTGTCAAGCGTTTTTAAAATTCACCTTATACTTTTTGGAAAATAAACTAATCAGTAGGAAAGAATTAATGTGTTACAGCTTTTGACAAACATTCTTTTTACATTGTACATAATACCGTTTGTAAAATAAACCAATCAGTAGAAAAGAATCAGCGTGTGTCTGTCAAACATTTTTAACAATGGTACATCACACCTGTAGAGCGATAATATCGCTTCGCAGCAACAAACAATAGTTCTACAGTGTCAATGTTTCTTATCACGTAACTGCACCAAACTCTGATACGGAATATGCTCTTGAAATACACAAAAGAAAACAAGTTGTATACCTATATGTCTGGATACTTAGCTTGCAAGCCGTCAGGGGTGAGTCAGCACAGCAACGCCATGGTCGTCAAGACCCATTGACCCTGCTACCATAACTGCAGCAGCGGTCTACGGACAAAAGCAGTTGGTCTACAGACAAAAGCAGTTGGTCTACAAAAAGAAAAAACCCATTTAGCCTCCAGCTAAGAGCAATATACGCAGATACCTCCTACTTGTCGAACAAAAAAACGTGCATTGCTTTTGAAGTACTGTGACGAATGATGTAGAAAATATTTCAACGCACAAGCTTCAGAATCAAATTCAAAGTGGTTTAAATAACACGAATTCGATCTGCAAAATTTTCGCGTTATCGAAGCGCGATTAAAACTGGAAAACAGAGTTTTATCAGATAGTGCGCAACCTTATTTTAACAGGTCTTTACATTAGAACAATAGAGAAAACCATTATACGCGGTCGTAATGTATAACAAGCTTACGGACACCAAAACATGATATAAACTATTTAATTATAGCATAAACCTTACGTTTCGAAATAAATAAGTTCAAAATAAAAATTTGTAGAAAGCGTACTTATTGTAAACAGGATGATGTTGAAGAATTAAAAAATTGAAACGGAATCGGTTTAGCAAAATTATGGTAAAGCGGGCTTATAAATTAACAAGTAAAAAGAAGGTATAATTAATTTATGCTGGAAATAAACGTAACAAATTCCCCTCAGCAAAATTAACATCTCGGAGTAAGGAAGCCAAAATCCGGGAAAGAGCAGGACCCAAAAAAAACAAACAAAACGAAAAAAAATCGCTTTAAAACTAAAAGAAGACTCGTTACGAATACAAAATAAAACCAAAAAAAAGAACCACCTAACAAAACACAAAAAAAGAACTCCTATCCGGCTCGAAGGGCCAATAGAGATAACAATAGAACTCTAAACAAAAAAAAACCCAAAAGCAAAGAAATATAATTAACTTGGAACTTCAACGTGTCAAGTGAACCAAAAGCAAGAAAAGAAAAATAAAGCAAAGAAAAAAAAAGAAATATGGGTAACAAGCAATCAAGGAGGACTAAGGTGGAACGGCATTGACACTGAAAAAGTCGTTAAAGGACGTATGTTTTTTGTAAAGAAGCAGGAAAGTCTTCGACCTCAAAAGAAGATTGGTTTCCTGCAGAAAACCAATAGTAAAGGAAAGAAGAGAGGAAGAAAACCAACAGTATCAGCCAAAACAGGACCCAAGGGTCAAGCCTCAAGTATGCAAAGGAACAAAATGGGAGAACGAGAGGAAGAGAGGAAGAGCGCTGGTAAAAGAAACGATGTACTACAAACTGTGGTAACCAAAACCGAAGTACCAAAGAAAAGAATAGCTAACTCAACCTAAATTCGACTTAGTCGTGGTTTCCAAAGAGACAAAAACGGACTATAAAGCACGTACCACAGGAGCAGATAGACGAAACACAATTGGACTAGGGACCGACAGCAAAGAAAATCAGCTACAGGAAAAAGGAGAAGAATGTGGAACGAAGGGAACGAGAAAAAAAGAAAAAACCAAAAAGAATAACACCAAGCACCAAGTACAAAACAAAGAAAAACTAAAAATCGTACAAAATATGATAAAACATAATCCTAATGTAATTATGTATGAGTATGTGAGAGAATGGGTATGTGTATGTATGTGAGTGTTGATGAATGAGTGGGCGAGTGTGTGTGTGTGCGTGTGTATGTATGTGTGTGTGTGTTGTTGGTATATGAGTAGGTGAGTGTATGTGTGTGTGTATGTGTTGGACCGCTGTAGTCGCCTCTTACAACAGGCAGGTCGTATCGTGGGAGTATTCTATTCCCGGACCAACACGGGTTCAAGGAGTACAAGGACAAAACGGAGGAAAAAAGAACCAAGAAGAGAACGGAAGAAAGGAGAACCAAGTAGAACTGTGTATTTATGAAGTGTGTGGGTGTATGTGAGTGTGTATAAAGTGTGTGGGTATGGATTGGATGTGTGTGTGTGTGTGTGTGTGTGTTGTGTTGCACCGCTGTAGTCGCCTCTTACGACAGGCAGGCAGTACCGTGGGGCTATTCTATTTCTGGATCCACACGGGGTCAAGCAGTACAAAGACGAAACGAAAGAAAGGAGAACCAAGTAGAACTGTGTGTTTGTGATGTGTGTGGGTGTATGTGAGTGTATGAAGTGTGTGGGTATAGATTGGACGTATATAAAGTGTGTATGTGTGTGTGTGTGTGTCTATGTGTTAAACCGCTATAGTCGCCTCTTACGAGAGGCAGGTCGTACCATGGGGCTATTCTATTCCCGGACCCACACGTGTGCAAGGAGTACAAGGAGGAAACGAAAGAAAAATCCACCAAACAGGGAAGTAAATAAAAAGAAAACTTTAAGTCCAGAAATCACAAGCTATGGAGAGCAAAGTCGGCATAAGAAACGGGCGCGAGGACTAGATATTGAGCTTAAGACGTTTGCGCCGCCAGCAAGGAAATAAAACGAGATCAAAAACATTAGGATTTCGTCGACCAACATCTTCCTGTTTCTGAAGGAGCATAGACAAATTTCTGCCTCTTATAGGCAGTTTTCCGCAAAACAGGGACAGCAGGGGGTGTAGTAGTGGTAGCACATGATATAGAAGGTGGCAAGGGTAGTTTAGAAAACTCAAAACGCGTCATAAAAGAACGTTGTTTGTTTTTAGAATTGTCGATAAGAAAGTCAAAGGTAGAAAAAGAAAAAGTATTGGATGTAAAAGAATGAACCTTACGGAAAGAGACACAAGCAGAGCACACTTCAGTTACGTGAGATAGGGGGACAGAAGTAGATAAAATTTCAACGACGTTAGATAAAGGACTAGAAGTATCACAGTTAGGAAAGAAAACAGCATTGGCTGTAGGAGTATCCATCTTAGGAAAAAGATCAGAATCTGATAGCAGTTCAACCATATTACATAAAAGAGCTGAATTAGGTAGAAATCCATCATTACATGTGATTTTCCAATGCTCCACCCGAAGGTACTACATTGGCCAGGAAGCGAGTTTTTTTTTACCTGGAAAATTTGGAATTTTGCCGAACCCTTGCTGTTCCAAGCAAGGTAGGGATCTTTAACGTGCGTGACAACACTCACACACGGGACCTCCATTTTACCTCTCATCCGAACGAGGGTGTATTTTTGTGAAAAATGCTCGCCTAACATTTTTCAAGCGGATCGTGTCGGGATTCGAACCCTGGACCTTGGGCGTAGTAGTCACACACATACCACTACGCCACGGAGCCGCCAGGTAGAAATCCATCAACGTTACAAGAACAAACAGCATCAGGAAGAATTTCACTAATGTTAGAGAAAGGAGTAGAATGAAGTTTATCAACATGAAAGAAAGGAGCAGCACCAGATAGAATTTCATCAACTATACAAGAACAAACAGCATTAGGAAGAACTTCATCCACAATAGATAAGGAAGCAAAATCAGGTTGACCTTCGTCAACATTAGATAACAAGACATCAGCTAAGTTTTCACCAACCTTAGTTAAAAGAACAGAAGCAAGTAGCATTTTGTCAGCATGGGAAAAATGGGTAAGAGTAGGTAGCGTTTTATCAACGTTCGATAAAGGAGTAGAATCAAGTAAGACATCATCACTGATAGACAACGGAGTAGGAACAGACAAACTTTAGCCACAATAGGAACTGATTCCTTAACAATTGTAGATAACGAAACAGGATCAGGTAAAACTTGAACGACAACAGCAACAGACATCACAGCTACGGGTTCACTAACTTCAACAGGACCTTCTCTATCGGTATTCGGAGTTATCGTCAGTTCAGCTACAGCTGTTATTGTAGATGCGACAAAATTTTTTTGAGTAGATCAATTTAAGAAAGCAGGAACATTTAAAATTTTGACAGCAACAGACATTGAAGATACAGGTTCACGAACTTCGACAGGACCTTTGCTGACTAAATTAGAAGTTATCGTTAATTTAGCTACATGTGTGCTTGCAGACACGACAGAAATTTTTGGGTAGAATCATTTGAGAAACTGGGAACAAACTCTTGAGAAGTTAGCTGTAAGTCACTAATTTGAAGTATGGGTTTTAATGGTGGTGGAGGCACAGTTTGGAATGGAAGTGAAAACGTAAAATCCATTTGCTCATCTTTGAATTCACGAAGGACAGAAGAAATGTGTTTCTTGTTAGTAGAGGGTCGGTAAGTAGGGGCATGATAGCCGTAAAAATCAATATTACAGTTCAATGGTTCATATGTCTGAAAAGGGTACGAGGTGATGGTAGTAGGGTGAGCAGAAGTAGGTGCAGAAAAGGATGTTGAACTAGAGACAGAAGAAATTTTGTTCGAAGCTGTATTTGCCGAAGAAGGGTATGTTGTGATAGTAGTAGCAGAGTGACCTGGATGAGGGACAGAAGAGAACGTAGAGTGAGAAACAGAAGAAATTAGACAGCTAAAGGTGAGGACAGTATTTGAAGTATGATTTGAAGACCTACTAGTAGTAGGATGACAGTGTGTATAGTTGTGACGAGTAACTCCCTTATATCTACAACCATAACAGTGGGGTACTTTAGCACGAGTACAACGGGTCGAAACATGACCATGTTTGTCGCAATTAAAGCATAAGACCTGACGAGTAGAAGTAGAACTAGAAGGAAGAACAGTAGAAAGTACGGAGGAAGTATCTGATCTACTCGTAAATGTAGGAGAAACCTTAACAACGCGGTTATGTAAAGTAAAAGTATTTGCTTCAATAGTAGCGAACTTATAAGCAGAATCCAGGGGTAGAGTTTTTGAGTTTAATAAAGTAATACCGTCGTCCCAACATTTGAGGGAACGCTGATGTGCGCGGAAAAGAAGTAAAGCCCTTCCGGTAAGTAATTCCGGAGTAAAACGAAAAAGCTGCCGAGCAGAAATATTACGCAAAACACTGAATTCCTTAATACGAAACAAGAATTCCGGTAGAGAACCTTCACCTGAAAAAAGAGACATTCAATTTAGCGAGCGGGTATCCTTTAGTAGGGGTCATAGTATTGACAGTAGTAAAGTGTCCAATTCTTCCTCGAAATCTGAAAAAAGATAAGGAACTTCTTCGGTAACGGCGGTAGCTACATTAAGAGTTTGAGGACTGGAAGAAGGCTATTTACTAAAATCAGCAAAAGTAACACGCTTGAATTTTCTAACAGTCGCCTCAACGTCCGAACAAATGGTCTGTAAAGCGAATAATAATTTATTTTTCATAAAAGCTTCCTCCTCAAGCTAGTCACCATCAATTCAAAACGTCGCTGAATGTGTATCCATAAGGAGCGTAAACGGGCAAACTTACTATCAGTAACATCTCCAGTAAAATCATCAGAAGACGGCCCAAGCTCAGTAAGCGCGCGTCTAATCGCCTCATGATTCTCTGCAAACGTAATCGTATAAGGGGTAGGAATGGCGTTGCGGACGGCTTTACGCAATCCCTCGACTTTAATGTCAGAGTCAAATCCTCGAGAGGATAACTCATATTGGAGTTCGGGGTTTTAACAGCCTTTTTACATCCAACCCCCACGTAACCAGTGTGACAAAAGAAATACACACTATATATCACAGTAATGCAAAAGTACCAACTACAACCAAATAAATTATAAAATATCATAAGCGAATCGCAGCACAACGATTCTATCCAATACGGAAGTAACAAACGGATTAAATTTTAAAAAAAATAAGAGTACGTAAGAGAAAAATAAAGTTACTAAACTCAGAAATAGCGCGCCAGAGTTTTCAAAAGGTCTAGGATTATTGGCGAAAACACAAGTCCAATAATCTGACATGAGCTAACCAAGGATATTTAGCAATCACGGAAGAGAACAAAATCAAAATTCAAGAAGATTGAACCCACACAAGAAATAAAGAAAACCGATCCTCATAAGAGAAACACGAAAGAGCCGAAAGAAAAAGAAAAAATAAACAATAGGTCGAACGTAAAGGGAGAAAAAACAAGTAGCATCAGGTCGAGAAATGCGGGTTATGTAGGAATTTAGACACAAATAACAAAAAAAATCGGAGCAAAAATTAACTATAACAAACTTGCAGCCCCACGCTAGGGAGTCAGAAATTTTGCTACGTACTTAGACGTAGTCGGAAAATAGTAAATACTAGGTTAACTACTAAACGCGGAGAGTGGGGAGAATTACCTACTTACCAAAAAAACAAAAAACACATCGCCCACGATTATCTATTGACAAAAAAACTAAATAGAGGATTCTGTACAAACAAATAAAAGAAATAAATTAAGCGTTACTATTTCAAAGCAAACAATTAGGTTATATGAACAATTTAGTACTTTAGATACGAAGTGCGCATCTCGTATTTTACACAAAATAAAATTAATCAGCAGTAAATAAACATGTGAGCTTTTGTCCAGCGGTTTTAAAATTTCACCTTATATTTTTTGGAAAATAAACTAATCAGTAGGAAAGAATTAATGTGTTAGAGCTTTTGGCAAACATTCTTTTTACATTGTACATAATGCCGTTTGTAAAATAAACCAATCAGTAGAAAAGAATCAGCGTGTGTCTGTCAAACATTTTTAACAATGGTACATCACACCTGTAGAGCGATAATATCGCTTCGCAGCAACAAACAATAGTTCTACAGTGTCAATGTTTCTTATCACGTAACTACACCAAACGCTGATACGGAATATGCTCCTGATATACACAGAAGAAAACAAGTGTATACTTGTATGTGTCTGGATGCTTAGCTTGCAAGCCGTCAGGGGTGAGTCGGCACAGCAACTCCATGGTCGTCAGGATCCATTGACCCTGCTACCATAACTGCAGCAGCGGTCTACGGACAAAAGCAGTTGGTCTACAGACATAAGTAGTTAGTCTACATAAAGAAAGAACCAATTTGGCTTCCAGCTAAAAGCAATACACGCAGATACCTTCTACTTGTCGAACAAAAAACGTGCATTGCTTTTGAAGTACTGCGAGAAATGATGTAGAAAATATTTCAACGCACAAGCTGCAGAATCAAATTCAAAATGGTTTAAATAACACGAATTCAAACTGCAAAATCCTCGCGTTATTAAAGTGCGATTAAAACTGGAAAACACGGTTTTATCGGATAGTGCGCGATCTTATTTCAACAAGTCTTTACATTGGAACAATAGAAAAAACCATTATACGCGGTCGTAATGTATAACAAGCTCACGGATACCTAAAACAGGATATAAACTATTTAATTATACCATAAACTTTACGTTTCGAAATAAATAAGTTTAAAATGAAAATTTGTAGAAAGCGTACTAATTGTAAACAGGGTGTTGTTGAAGAATTAAAAAATTGAAACGGAATCGATTTAACAAAATTATGGTAAAGCGGGCTTATGAATTAACAAGTAAAAAAAGGGGGTAATTAGTTTATGCTGAAAATAAACTTAACAAACATAGCCAATTAACCATTGCATTTTACATTCAAAAATTTTTTTAATTTTGCTAAGCAGAAAGTGTGTTTATTAAAGAACTGTACTTTAAAATAAATTGTTATATTGAATTGATTCTTTTAATTAAAATGGTTTTATTAAAGTATACACTAAGAGTGCGTATATACATAAAAATTAGAAAAAAGTTACTATATTTAAACCCTAGAGGTGTCTTGCAGGCAAAGTAACGGAATAACAATAAAAAATCACAGTTTAAACATGCAAGTTTTAAAAAATAGAAAATATTGTACTTACCTAATCTTTTCGAACGTTGAAATGATGCAACATAATGCTCTTTGGACGGCTTTGCCTTTTCCACAAATAAATTCAAATGAACTTTAGTGTTACTTGCCTGGTTTTTATTTGCCCAGTTTAGTTAGAACCGCCTTAGGTAGGTAAAGCTATTTCTCATATTCAGCAGTTAGTTTTGTGGGAATCCTCTATCAAATTTATCATTAATAAGTTAAACGTCATTAAATAAATGAGTGTAATATTTCCTGTTGAGCTGTTAACGATGCTTGTAAAATACTTTTAAAATCGTAATATGCATTATGACTATAATATTCAGAAGGTACTCCTTAATGTTTTTGCTGCAAATTGAAATGTATTGAAAAACGATTATAAATCTACATTCTAGCTAAAACAATGCAGAATTGGAACTTAACACTGAATATAATAATCTTTGATTTAAGTACATGCATGGTATGTAATACGAAAATTTCCACAATCCAGGTTATTAATAAATATTTTTTGTTTTATTCTTTTGTCAATTTTATTGAGTTAAATCTAAATAAAAAATGCAGGAGCATTTTACTGTTATGTTTTGAATATTAAACAGTATGCGGGTCTTTGTTGCTGATAATTTTAAAAGACGGGATACCAAAAAATGTCTTAAGAAGTTTTCTGGAATAAAATTGAAACGCAATATGTTTATCAGGTAGGGTAATGGGAAGGGTGTAGATGTTTTTATTGTGACCACCATAATCCTTTTGTAAATTTCGGTAAAATTTATTAGGTGAACAACGGATTTATATTTAAAGTACCGCTAACAATGGGTGTTGGTAAAAATCTAAAAAGGGGCAGCAGCTAGAGGGTTGCACGGATTTAAAAATTTTTTACACATTTGGAATTTTTTAAGAAAATCTATACTAATTTAATAGGTTCTACGATGGGTTAATCTCAAAAGACAGCAATACTGTTTATAAATAGATTTATAGTTAAACACAATATGGTTTGTGAATAGTTAATCTTTAAATAAGTAAAAGGTTGTTCGATTTGAAAAATTCCAAGAGATTTGAGTAGCTGAGAAAAAACCAATAATAATAAATAACATTTTATATGACAGATTTATATTAAAAATAGCGGTAACAATTACGTTCCACAAAAAACCTAAAACTATGGGTTGCAGCTAGAGGAATGTTCCATATTAAAAATTTTTAGGAGATTTGAGTAGTTGAGAAAAAATTATAGCGGTTTGATAGGCTGTACTATCGGAAAATTTACACAAGGTGGGTAAAAAATGCTAAGGAGAAAGATATAGGAAAACAGATTAGGTGTTTAGAAATTCGTAAATAAGAATGCTATAAAATTTGGTGTTTCTCAAGTTTAAGCTCTTACGTAATTCAAAGTGAAATCTATAAAATGCTTCTCCGGTCTCTTACCCTAAAGTTTTTTCATATTTAAAAGTAAGATGCGGATAAATCAAAATGGTATCTGTGCATTAAACAATAATACGACATGAGCAAGTAATAACTGCGATTGACTCGATTGTGTACAGGTTAAGGCAACTGCTTTGCAAGTGGCATCACGGGTTCGAATCCCGCTTGAGTCAATTTTTTTCTCTAAGAACTTGTGGTAAGCTGTATGTATAGGATCGAGCAGAAGTTGATATATGCAAAGTCAAAAACCGCAGCGTAAGAAAAATGACGTATTGATGTAAGAATAATGGCGGGTGACAGTTGTGATGTAAGAAAAACATGGATGACAGATGTGATGAAAGAAAAAATGGCGGATGACATGTGACGTAAGCAAAATAGCGGATAACTGATATGACGTAAGAAAAAATGGTATTACCTTTAATGAGTTTACCCATACAGAACGATTAGTGGTACTGAGCTTTCCCAGTAAAGACGAATAGCGTTTATGGGTTTTTCCATTAAAAAACGATTAGTGGTAATGAGTTTCCTCATTAAAATGCGTTTAGTGTTAATGAGTTTTTCCATTAAAAACGATTAGTGCTAGTGAATTTTCCCATTAAAAAAAATTAGTGCTAATGTGCTTTCCTATTAAGAAATGATTAGGGCTAATGTGCGTTCCCATTAAAAAACTAATAGTGCTAATGATCTTTCCCATTAAAAGACGATTAGTGGTGCGGCGGCAGTCTCAAAATCGGTAATTTAGTGAAGGGCATGTTTGGATATGCTTATTCAGCTATTGTGTAGTCTGACAGTCTATACAGGGGGGCATTAGTTTTATGTCATTAATTTAAAGGGGGTGTAAAGACCGATAAGACAAACAAAAATTAATGAACCTGGGGTTTAAAGAAAACAGTTTAGCTACAAATGACACATAAGAAAAGTATTAAAATTGTTTTAAAAACACTGCAATGTTGACTTATGGCACAAATAAAACATGCAACTGCATCCATCATTTTTAAAGTCGACCAATTAAGTTGTGACCTTCAGTAAACTTAAATTAGTGAAAAAGAGCGCATTTTGCTGCCAAACGAAATAACTCGATGTATTTTAGCTGATACTGGAAAAATTTAAAAGTTTTTTCTAAAATTCACATGTTTAGATAATAATCACAAAAAAATAATATTCCATAATGCTGATGTGGTCGACTGTATTTCTTTCTGACATTCCTGATGCGTTTGTTGCAATTCAGCGTTTATGCAGAATATCTATATCCTACTTTAAGTTGAATGTACTTTTTCACTACATAGCTCGTTACCGGAGTTGACTGTAATTGTGTGTAAGTGTACTGTGTTTCACCTACGTGCTTAGGTAATATATTTAAATGCAATATTAGGACTTGTTGTAATTGGAAATTTTTATCGCATTAACAGATTAATGAGTTGTTTTTTGAAAATACGAAAACCCGAGAATTATATCAACTTGTATACCTAAGTATTTCTTAAAAAACATGACAAAACAGCAGTCCTAAAACTTTTACTTAAGTTGGCCTATGTCGGGCATTTAAAAGCGGTCCAAAAGTAAAATGACTTATAGGTTTTTTGTTTAGGTAATCAATCTCTATCACCTCCTAAATTTAATAACATAAAATTAATGCCACCCTGTATATAAAGATCATACTTAAGTTTCGTAAATTAGATAAAACTCCATTTATCTCTGTGCATGGGTGACACCAATTATAACAAACTGTGTACGTTAAGTGTGACTAATTAGATGCAATATTTTCATAATTATTCTTGAAATTCTGAATAATCCGCTTTTTTCTTACCATTTACGGCAATTGTTTTATAAAACATTAACTTACAAAATATACACATAAATAATTAAGAACATTTGTTACAAATATTTTTAATAAATGTACATTTAGTACAAACATACTGCAATCATTTTCTAAAAAATTGTGGAATAATTAGCGGTGCGGGGGTTTTTATAAACAATACACGAATTTGAAACCTTCTTTAATTGAAAGAAAGTATAGAACATTTTTGCTTTCCATTAATATCCTCAATTGATGAGGAATTGTTTTACATTATATGAAAAGCTTGTTGCAGAAAATACAAATACTTAAATTGAAAAAAAATACAAAAATTACAAACTTAGTGGTTTAAAGAAAAATTCTACGCTAAATAGGTAATCTAAAATACTTAATACTATTACATGCCTGAATTTATCACATTATATTACAATGATAATCAGAGCTAGATCCTTCGGTTTTCCAATTTCTAATACGGCGAATAATTCTGTCAAATACTTCCTGAGTTTCGATTTCATTTTTGGCCGAAATCTCCATAAATAGACAACCCCATTCCTCTGCCAAGCTTTTGCCTTCAGCCACGGTAACCTGACGGCGTTGACGTAAATCAAGTTTATTGGCTACTAATAAAATGGGAATTTTTTGAAGTGGTTTCAGCACAGTAATCTCTTTTTGAAATGATCGAATATTTTCAAATGAATTTCGATCAGTCAAGTCATAAACGACTACATAACCTTGATTATTTCTGAAATGATTGCGATGCCAACTATTAAATCGTTCTATACCTGCATTATCCAAAACTTCCAAGTAGCAAGATTTTTTATCCACGTCGACTAAATATCTGTAGATATTTTCAGTTGTGGGATAATATTCGTCCGTGAAATAACCCGCAATAAACTGACAAATTATAGCAGTTTTCCCAACTCCCGATGAACCACAAAGAGATATTTTAAGTATTTCCTGCATTTTTATACTTTATAAATGTACTGCACCAAACCAAATTAAATCGAACCACGCGAAACTGATGTTAAGTATGAACTGGTAGATTAAAGCACCTTCTTATCCATTAAAACGCATAGAATAACAGCAGTCGCTTAAAGGGGGGTTATTGCAGCGACGAAATTTGAGCAGGTATTACGTAAGTAATCCTGACGTCTCAATGAAATATCTTCAGATAAGTTTATATTATCAAGTCATGTTTATCAGTACTCTATTAAACCTTTCTTTCATTAGTGAATCAGTTATTGTAACATTATTTTATACGCATCGCCTAGCTTCAGTTTTCAGTGAGACGTATTTAGCTTCGCGTTTAATTAAATGAATAAATCTGAGAATGGTTTGCAAGATACTGATACAATATTACCTATAAATCAAACCGGCATATTTTTACAATGTTTTTTCCTACATAAGAAACAATAACAGTTGCTGTTATATACAAGTTCATTAAACTAAAATATTTTATTACAATTAATATAAATGTAATCGATATTTTGTACGTTCAAAATAAAATCTCTTAGCAGATGTCTTTAACAACAAACAATTTGGAAAATAAAAGTGATTGATTTTACTATTTCTTTTTGTTAAAAATGGCATTTTAATTCAATGACAATAATTTCTACTATACGTTTGTGGGAATTCTATGTCGTATATAAACGAGTAACCAGGGCCAAAGCCATTGGGGTGGGATAGGAGCTTCTCCTACGAAACGTAACGTTAGAGACATTTTAAACTTGTATGTATTTTACATTTAAGGAATACAAAACAAAAAAAAAGGTAAACACCTTAGTCTTATTTTTTACGCACTCCAATTAATCGCTTTTAAAAAGCAGTAGCTATATAAACCTTTTTCTATTCAATTTTTATTGCTGTACCGATATATAACATACGGAAAGAACCTTTCGTACTCTTAATACTTCTGGGATAGTAAATTTTCCTGTCCGACTTTTGCAATTCTCCAGAGTAGTCCATCATTTTGTATTGTAGTATTGATTTTATAAGTTCATTTTGCAATAGTTATCTATTTCATATTACCTACGGAGACCTACAAAAATGAGAAACTGACGTCGTTTCTACTCTGCAGCGGTGGATATGCCACACCCCCTCAAAGTCGGATCAGTGAAACTCTATCGTCTAAGTCAGATATTTTATTGAGTACAGATAGGACATTTTTCATTTTGTTTATATATTTTTTTTTTTACGTTGGTATCATTGTGTCTGAGAATTAACTTTTTTAACAGCATAACTTCGAAATATTGATTTGCCAAATATTGTAACCAATGTTGGCATTTATTTTTTTTATTATTCACGAATAGAATCATACTTCTAGGCATCATTCTGACAAACTAGTTTCTTTGCAGTTATCAAGCATAGTTTTATTACAATATTGACTACAATTTTAGAGTCATATGAGCCAAACCGGCCACAACTCCTAACTGCACTAATTTTATATTTTTCTTTTTCCTTTAACAATTTAACAATTAATAATGCTATTACTTAGCATCTACATTGTGCTCTACCATTTAACCCATGTAATTCTACAGTTTATCGCATGCCAACCTACACACACATTGGTGCAGTATGGATCCAATTGCCTTATGGTTGTACCATCAATGGTCATCAGATACAAATTCTTGGAGACGAAGGGTCTTGTCTCACTTACTTGGACCCAACTATCACAACCTTATTACCGGTTCAATGGTCAAAGTTTCCGAGTATATCCTTACCGCGGTTTGGGGATCCACCATTAAAATTCGACAACTTGGGAGACTGCTTCAACCATAACTGGGCTAAAAGCTCACGACACACCAAGCAGTAATCTCCTACCCTACTATTTCTTTGCCTTCACCCTTACTCTTGTCCTAGTAAACTTTGGCATTCTTCTGTTTCTGTTTCGTCGCCTACACACTCTGTTGGCGTTGTCTAAAATGTCAAACATCAACACTTCCAGTCGGAAAACATTTCTCCGACCTCATTTTGGATTCGCTTCCTTACTACCGCCACCGCCAATGGAACATTCGCCACCTACGGTGGAAGATGGAGACCAAGTGGGCTACATCACACCCACATTACAACTCGAACCAACGTACGAAATTGTACAGCAAGCTAACTCACCTTTCTTACGACATCCAAAACTGTGCCACCTACACCACTACAATCCAGCAACAGCCGCCCACCACGTCGGCCAAGGTCGCCACCTCGGCTCTACAACAAAAGTCCTGCAACAAAACATTGCTAAACAAAGGTATGATTTTTTTCGTGCATTTACAATATTGAACTTCTACATTGAACTTTTTAGTGCTAATTTCAAGTGCTTATTTTTACAGACTTGTTTTTTTTCTTTTTGAATGCATTGGAACTTTTAACTTTTATCTTCCATGAACTTTTGTGCGTATTCCATAAATCCAATATAGTACTTATATTTTATTAAACTAAGATTTTATTCAATTTAATCAATTTATTCGATTTCATAATGTTTTTTCTAACACAATTTTGTCCATATTAAGAATTTCGTTGATTTACATTTTTTTTAAATTTTTTTATCTAAAAACTTGATTACCGTATTGCTTTAGTTTAAGTACATGTTTAATCCAATTAATTTGATTTTTTTTAAATAATTCTTACTTATATTGGAGTCTTTACAACCAATTTATTACCACCCATGCTCTGTGCAACCGTCTTAATTTTTACAGGATTCTATTTATCCTTACTTATAGCCATTATTAATTCACCTTGGTATTTGTATTTTTATTTTAACTTGTTACTAAAACATTTTTTTTTGTTAATATTATTACTCCCTGTAATGTAATACGGCTAACTCTAGAACTTAATCCAGCATTCTTTTATGAGAGGGGGCGAAGGCCAACTTTGTTTTAGCACAAGAAAAACTAAGACTTAAAGGCACCACGGCTTTTAAATTTCTAATACCACAAGTTGCAGGAAAACGCAGAAACCGGTATGTTTCAAAAAGCTTAATCACAATAAAAAATAACTGACCCGTTAGTCCTTGCTATGTCTAATCTGTAAGAAAGAATCTATTATTAATCAAAAACAAGACCACTGTTTGTGGTTCTCCACTTAAACACTAATACGTGCAAAATAATTTCTGTGAAATACCAACAACTTCTTCAAACTTCATTTTTAAGTTTATCCCTGTCTCAATATTAAACCTTTAGCATTTTACCAATTGGTGGGTAAAGATTGCGACAGATTTCGAAATTTGAAGGACCCTTTAATATGTTTGTGATTTAACACAATGTGTAATGACATATGGTTATCGGCAGTAATGGCGATTAAATTTATATCAAAAATTGTAATATAAATGCAACAAGTACAGTTTATTAATTGATTATAACAAAACGAACATATCTCCAGTAGTTTTCTGAGCAGGTACGGTACACTGAAATGGCGATGATTAAGCGGTTTGGTTCACATGAAATCACGCACGTCAACCATATGGAGCAGTTGCACTTGTTGTTGCTTGAAGTTCAAAATTACGAAAACGAATGATAACAAATGCCAAATTGTCTTCTTCTCTTCTGATTGGAGATAATTCGGCATATTTACGACAATTGGCGATTATAATGCACCAATTTCAAAATAGATTTATTAACAACTGGAGTTGTTTAAAAAAGCGAAGTAAAGTGTGTTTTATTGTAAAAAATGAATAAAACGGGTATACGAACCACCAATATCTGCGATATCGTCTTAAAAGTCAGAACAAATAGCGTACGACTACACTTTCATACTTTCTTTGTAAAACTAAAAAAAAAAAATAACTCATACGGTAACTTAAGTTTTCTGTATTAACCAAACTTTAGTTTCGTTAGTTAAACATGTTTACAATAATATACAAGAAATTAAATTCAATAATTAAATTCAGTCAAGTACTACTGATTAATAACTTACTTCATGAAAGAGCAAAATTTACAGTTTTTTATTTTTGTTCTATTTTACAGCTCTGTCGAAAGATTACATATATTTCTTAAAAGTATGTGTTTTTAATATGAAAATTCTAAGTACAATTATTCAACTAATTGTTGTACAAATGTTCCACGGATTTCATATATTTTTAAAAGCACAAACAAAGTCTGGTCATATTGAAACAGAGTTTTATATAAAATGTTGTCGAAACTGAACTGGTATTTTAAACTGACAAACAAACTAATATTACACTGGAAAAACTAGACCAGTGTTAGAATTATTACAGATATCCCGACAAAGAAATAATTTTAATAAACAAAAAAAAATTACAAGATTATTAACTTCATCAACTTCATAAACGCCCTATCTGCTCGAAATTTTACAAAGTATCATTTATGAAACCTCAAAAATGTGCAATGTAGCAAACACAACAAATAATATTGTTACAAAGTCAAAGCAAGCCCTGAGACTTGCCCCAGGTACAGCAAGATGTTAGAATTTTCATTTTAAGATGTTACCCTAGATCAAAACACGTTTTTCTTTATAACATGGAAAAATCTTCGACTAACAGCAACCATCTGCTCGACAAGGCCAAAGCAACCAAGATGAGTAAGTGTCACTATCTCATTACATAGTGCGAATGTTGCATCCTGCAGCTCTTTCTGAATTATCTTCGTTAAACATAAATGCAAGATTCCAAATTGTTAAACTCAAATGATTCTGTTCTAAATTATCATCAAAGTTATCGAAGTTTATCGTAGCTTACCAAAGTTGATCAAAGTTGGACATTAATAAGTTTTGTCTGCTACAAACACGATCCAGACGAGGTCATCGATCTAATCAAAATAACCGAACCTCTGCTTTCATACTATCGATCTATTTTTCCCGGACCTGTACCTACTTTTCCGAATCTAATGTTACCATTCGCGTCACCTGCGCTTAAGGGAAATGACCAGTTCCTATACTAGATTAATGATGCTAACGGACAAATTTAATAAATTTTGAAGTTTTTAAACCAACCTACAATCATTAAATAAGAATAAATACATTAGTGTATTAATATGAATAGAACAACCTTGTGTAACTATAGCAGGAACTTAATGTGAATAATTAGACAGTATTAGGGGAATTAATTCTTTTATAGCAAAACACAAGCTCAAATTGTATCATCTAAACAAATTATAGGGACTTATAGTGAGAGAAATTTATTTCTGTTACAAACTGCAGAAGCATTAGACCCTCTGCATAATTCAAATTTGTTTAAAGAATCATCGTAAGGACACTTGATATAGTAAGCTAAACTAAAAGATTGTGGTACTGAATACTGTTGGTAAATGATGTTGCAGTGTTAGAAAGAGCTGAACTAATGTATTTCAGAACAGACTCGAAGTCAGCATAAATAATTAATGGTACACGTAACTGTTTATGCAAATTTGCAAATTCTAAGATGTTATTCGATGCAGCAGACATAGCAATCATCACGTGGTTGCAGTCGTTTTCGGAATGATTTCTGAGTTGATCTTCTGAGAGGCAAAAAAAGAGATATCCGTCACAAATTAATTTGTGGTTCTGTTTTTTTGATATCTGACATCCTGCGAATTTATCCAAGTGCTTTATCCAACAATAGCGCGATTTAATACCGTCTTGGATTGTATAGAAGATTGACGTGCCTGACTCTAAGGTTTAAAGGATCAACAACTGACTTCCCTTCAATTCCAAAAATATTCATGCTTACATCGTTTAGCTTCTCGAACTCTTTTATGTAACACATTTTTATACGAAATTAGTCTCCAAATAGGTTTAACACAGCACAGTAATACAGAGCATCAAGACTGCTAACGCATTGCAGGCGTCATCGTTGTTGCTGATATTTATTACAGCCTTTTTGCTTTGCACCCATTTTGGCAAATCTATGAATTTTGAACCACGCAAAGGAGTATATTTATTTATATTGACTTCGATTTGGAAAACTTTCTCTAGAGCCCTACCTGAGACGCGCACCCGAAATTCTTCAGATTTTGAGACCATTGCTTCCACAAATTCGTTATAAATATGATTCAAATCGCTAGATACCGTGATCGCCCGATTCTTGGTGTTAAAGGATTTTATGTCTACAATCCTATCAGTTCTACTCATATTTTTATAATTAACAAAAGTTTTACAGTTGAATTTTAACACAGTATACTCCTTTTAATTTTTTATCAGTTATACAAATTAAGTGTTCTTCATTCGACAGCTTACTATACGATTTCTAAAAGTATGGTCGATTATTTGAAGTGTATTTTTTTCAGTAGCTCTATCAACTGCGTTTTTATGTGCTTTACAATGGAGATGGTGAGTTAACGCATTTCTAGGTATAGCAATATCGCAAACGATGCACTATATCATTTCATCTGCACGAGATTTCCTAGCAGGGCGTGTATTAGAATCAAGCACCCGATGTTTACCCCTTGAAATCTTTGCACTCGGTGCTACATACGCCAAACCTGTAAAAGTAGATGAACCTTGATGAATATTTTGGTATCGCTTTAGGATATCCTTCTTCAAGAAAACGGCATCACAAATTTCGCACGAATAATCAAATTTAAACCGGACATTGAGGCACCGTGCTTAGAATTTTTTGGCGCTTGAAGTTATCTTTTCTAGAGAAAGCAGTATGGCATACCTCACACACAAACATCTTGGATTGGTTCATTTTTCTGCAACGTAAAAACCGATGTTAAACACCTAAGGAAAACTTGAATTTACTTAGTACAAGACCGAAATAAAACTGACCAGTTTGCATGCAATGCAAGGCTTTTTGTATTAATGCTCTAGTGAAAGGTAATTATGTATTTTATTATTCAATTTGAAAATATTTTAGTTGTATTTATTTAACAAGCTGCAAAAAGTACTGATAGAGATGTTTGTGTATATTGTTCATTTAGGTGTTGTTTGTTGATGTGCACGCATCCATGATTGTACTGTCCGGTGAAGGATTTTTCAACAAGGCTATAAATTAGTTACCATTTGAGGCACACATCCCGTCATACCACTTTTGTGGACCAGGGACTAGGTTGGAAAAACGATTTGGATTGTTTCTGTATAGAGCACGACATTGCTTACTCCAAGCACCCCGACAATATCCCGGCTAGGCACCGAGCAGACAAAATTTTAGAAGAAGAAGCCTGTGAAAGAGTAAAGTTCAAAAACGTAAAGTTTGTCGAAAAGGCTGCAGGGTGGTTTGTGACAAACGCAATAAAAGCCAAAAGAAAAATGGGTATGTGAATGATATCAAAGAGAGAAATGGGATGCACGAAAACAAAGAAAATAAATTTCAAAGGAGGTTTCTTGAAGAAAGCATGATCAGCGATTGATCGTGTAGGATCCGATAATTTGAAAAAGTTGCTGGAAGTCGGCAGTTATGTAGGAAAAAGAGTCGTAAAAAGTATTGGAGGTAGAAATAAGATTAAAGATCCTCGCATTATACCCGTTCCGCAAAAAGAAGGCATTCTACCACTGATTTCAACTTCTGCCGGAGTAAGTACATTAGGAGCCCTTGTAGGTTGCGCTGCAGGAATTTCAAAGGCGGTTAACGATGCAAGAACCGCTAGCGACCACTTAAAGGAGCGTGAACATCACAACAGGTAAATGGAAGCAATAGCTGCCGGGAAGAACAGAAATGGAGTGTTTTTAAAACCATACAAGAAAGGTGCTGCATTATTCTTGAAACAATACAAGGGGCGTGGTTGTAAAAAACTATCAAAAACTAAACAAATTACGTCGAAGAGCTCTTACCATTGTAGATATGAGAAAACACGCAACCAATATCCCTTATTTTTGCGGCGTTTTTTTGAGAATCAGTTGAAGAACACTAAACCGCGTGTAATCGAGTCGGGTGAGATTAATTTGGATACCGCAAGAGGATCAGGTACTCACTGGGACGGGTACCAAGAATTGGAAATATTGTGTTATACTACGATTCGTTTGGAAGCTAGAGAGCACCGGACGAAGTCGAGAGTTATTTTCGAGGTTGTGAAAGTTACTACAACAGTGTGTCGGAGCAATCCTATTTCACAATTGCAGACATTTAGTGTTAAAGTTTCTTAGTGGAAATGGCTAAAGCTATAAGCGTGTTTGGGTACGGGAATGTCACATTATGGGCTCCATTTTCCTTTAGATTGAAGCAGGACATTGATAGTGCTTTGGGGTTGGTGGAACTGTACACATAGAATACTGTACAAAACGTTCACCCTTCTAACAATACTTTTATATTTTAACGATTCGGTGCGGCATAAAATAATTGTTGAACCGGGTAGCTACAAATTTAAGGAAATCAACACATATGTACAAGATGTTTTCAAAGAATGGTTTAGTAAGGTTCCAGATTAACGAAGAGCATTGATAATTTTTTTAAATTAAGTGCTAACAATAACTCACTAAAGTGTTCTGTACGATGCAGTTTTCCGATTGATTTTGGAGCGAATTTTGAAAACAATATCGAAAGTATTTTGGATTTCACCAATTACAACTTTCTGCAAACGTTGTACATATCGCAAACCAACAAGTGAACATATCAGTTTCAAACATTTTTGTAAAAGCGAATATTACCGCTGGATCGTTTAGGAATAATTTTCTGACTCACAGTATATTTGAAAACAGCCTTTCTGTACCGCTTGGATATAAGGCGCCTAACCACGTCATATTACCCTTCAAGTGTTTCCGAGATCGATAAAATCACAATCAGGTTAGTCGGTCATTTGTGTCAACTAGTTAATTTTTTGGCGGAAACCTATACCTGCTAAGACTGGAAATAAGAATCAGTTAAGGAAGTGCCCATTGATTTTGTATGTAAAAACTCGCCACTACACACCTAGGCGGTCAAAAGTGACTACAATTCCAAAGTGTCAAGTTATCAAGAGACTTACTGTAGAAGAAGTTCGTTTTTAAAAATCTTTAGCATTAAAAGTTAAAAATAGTGGTTGTCGGAAGAAACGCTGTCTAGAATTCTACAGCGAAAGCAACATTAAATTCGAAAAATTTGAATAATAGGAAGTGCCTAAATTAGACGTGTTTGAAGTTATAAATTGGATGAAACCATTTCGACATGACTGAAACACAGCTATTGCCATAGCAAGCATTATGGCATGTTCATTTTCGTAACGACCACAACAGCACTATATTGAGATGTTAAAACATTATGACATGTCGACTTTCAACATGACTAAATTTTATAATGAGTAATCGCTCTTTTGGTATATAAAGATGCATATTTTTTTAAACTGGTTAGTTGTATTACTGCAGGCTTTAGAGATGCATGCAAACAATAAACAGTATACCCACGAAACTCTAACAAATTCTGTAAATAAAATTTTGCAAGGTGTGAAGGGTTTCTATGGTACTAGCAAAAAATATAATGTACCTAGAACAACACCATATTATCGCCTCAAAAAATTGAAGTACGAATGGAAACTGAATATGTGTGATGTTAGCAATTCATAAAATATAAACGACGTAAAGCAAACAGTAGCAATACCTTTAGAAAGCTATGATACATTTTCCAATTTTATTCCTAAAAAATTGGGCAAACATGGACCTTTATTCCCATCTAATATAAGAGCAATATCCGCCGGACCATGAAACTGTGGGAAGATATCTCTACTTTTACGTGAGAACTGGCGTAGATTTCAAAATGTGTATGTGTTTTCTAAAAGTCTATATCAACCGAAATATTAACTGTTAAGGAATGAAATCACCCATTCGAAGGAAGAAACTGATTACCACGATTTTGAAAATTGTAATGATGTAATTGATACAGGGAATAATAAGGATGGTTCGATTACGATTTTCGAAAATATCCCGCCAAATGAGCAAAGCAGATCATTCATTTTTTTCTCATTGGGCGACATAAGAGTGTTGCCTCTTTCTATTTATGTCAAACTTATGCAGGAGCCTTAAAGAGAGACAACGCCAATGTAATAACATTTTGGAAGCAAGACCAGACCGGTTTAAGACAATTTTTTTTCTCGATTATATAGATGGTGACGTGCCATATCTGACATTGAAAGGAATGTGCTCACGTTGCTAAAATGAGGATGACTCAAAACAATTTTATAACTATTATAAAAGATTTTGAAATGGATAAGGGCACTATAAGGAAAACTTTGATCAATATATAAGTATTGGGGATTGCAGAAATTGTCAGTTGTGATCCCAAGTTCGATTATGGCAGACGTCAAAGACTTTATGGCAAATAAACGCAACCTTCACCTGATGCAAGATGCAGTACGAAAAAAGTGTGTGGAGTACAAAAAGGAGATCACTTTACTTCCCAGCAAGAATTCAAAGAGGTTTATAAACAATTGATCGAGCATTTACAAATCACAGCATCCCATTTGCAAGGTATTACAGAAAAAATTCCGGTTGTAGAAAAAAGTTCAAGTTGAAGACACGTAAGCACCTTTAAAGAAAATCACACAACTTATTTCTGAACAACCTATACATCTTTATAATGCGGACGTGTTGACCCAAGATGAAGACGAGAACATTGATAAATCCCTATATGGAATAAAGTATAATGCCCAAATTGATGAATGGAGATTCGGTAGGAACGTGCTTAAAACTAACCCCAAAACAGTGACATAATCTTAAGTAATGTGATTTATCCGGGTACTAGAAGTCTATACAATCTGGTAATTTTTAAAGATGTCAGCCCCGAAGAGGGTCATTTCAATCTACATAATGATTTATCAAAATATTTGGACATGATCAGGTCGGCATCAATTATTGGAGAAAACTTCACTCCATTCAAATCTGGAGATTTAATTTTTTTTCAACAAACAACAAAAAATTTGAGAATTTGTGCTAAAACGTTTACCAAATTTTCGGAGGAAGTCTAAAAGAATGCGGTGAGTAAAGAAAGGTTCGGGTTTCTATGAGTGGTTTTACAAAAATTGAATGCAAAGCTTTGCAGTATGTCTATTGGAACAATATTCACAAATTAATTGAGTGACTGAAATTGCTGAACGCCTCCTATCAGGTGGGCAATACAAGTGCCGAGAACATAAACGAAATGACGCGCATTATCGAGGAACTAAGAAAAGAAAATATAATAGAATAATCTCACTAAAAAGTTTGCTCAGTTTTAAAATTCTATGGACCGCTTTGGACGTTCTAAGCGTAAGCGCTTGCAATCAGGCTAGTGAGGCACTCTGGGCGTGGTTTTGTACTAACATGGGATGGTGTAGAGTATGATATGCAGCAGAAACGGATTTTCAATGTTGTGGATACAAAAGATGGTAACGACCTTATTTAATTGCCAAATTAGGCTCAATCGATATAGTGGACTGAAATAATTAATCGCTATACTTAATCACGCTTTATTAAACAAAAGGTCACATTGGAATGCAAAGTAGGTAAAACAAAATATTGTAAATAATAATACAGCAAGGTAACTTGAAATGTTGATACAAAACGAGATGTTTTCACGTTAAACGCTGTTACCCGACTCGTTTGCATTGAGGGGGTTTGATGGGCGCATGAACAATACCCTTAAGTTTCTCTGAAGTGATCATACTGCTACATCGTATATGTACAAGAGTTTGCCAGGTGACAAATTAAATCCAATTCAAGGGCATTAGATTCTCACGTAATTTATCAATAATTGTCCACACCTAGTAAATCAAAGAAGCACCATCGTGTTTAAATTTGAAGTGATAAAAATTATTTTTCGTAAAAAAAGATTGGTTGTTATTGCGAATTCCACAAAAGACAGTGATTGTGTAAATAAGAAGTACGTAACGCAACACGTAAATCATACATTTTGCCAATGCCTAAACAGTATGGAAGATATTCAGCGTAAGGCTTTAGATTACAATGCAAGAAATCAACATATCACGCAGATTAGTCCTCCTGTTGAAGAGTCAGATGCAGTAAGTAAACATAATGTTGACGAACAAATTACAAAGCTTTCCGATGAACTAAAAACGTCTCTGCAATTTTTTATAAAATGGATAAACACCAGTGGTGCCAACGTTAAGAGCTCAGTCTCGCACTTTTATCGATTTACAATACAACCCCCGAAGCTACTTGAAGCAAGCCATATAAACCCAAAATCGATCATACACCGATGATACACCACTTAGTAGTATTCGTACCAGTTTGGGACTAGTATTGTCCAGACATGGGTACAGAAACTATCATGGAACAATTGTTTAAACCAGCCCACAAAAATTCCTTGTGTCTGCCAACAGTGCTAAAGCTTATAAAAAGAGATTTCTTGCAACTTGACTTGGCTGAATTTCAACCCTACGCATGCGTGAATAAAGGCTACAGGTATATTCTTATGGGTTTGGATTGTTTGACCAAGTACGCAATTTCTAAACCACAAATAATGAAACTGGTCCAGATATTACAAAGTTATGGAAAGTATATCGAAAATGTTGCTACGCGATAAGAATATTGGATCAAGGATTAATTTGCAAACAGACATGGGTAAAGAATTTTACAATAATTCGTTTTAAAAACTCTTTGCAAAAATATAAAGTAAACCATTACTTCACGTATTTACCAACTAAAGATAGTATGGTAGAACGTGTGATTAGAAGGATTAAAAACAAACTGTACAGAAGATTCTATTTACACGGAAGTAATAAATGGTTGGAAATCTTGCCGTAGGTTACTAAATAATACAACAACAGTTAACACAGACCAGTAGGGGTGTTTCCTGTTGAGGCTAAGGTACATCCAGAAAGAATAAAACTTTGCACCGCGTCCAGCTGTACTACAAGCAGAAAGAAATTGCTTAAAATTGGGGATATAGTGCGAAAATCTAAATGTAAGTCCATTTTTGATAAAGGATTTCTACCCAACTGGTCTACAGGATTGTTTAAAGTGGTTCGAATCCAATAGATAAGACCTGTTACCAACGTTTTTCATGACTTAAACGATAAACCAATCTTCAATGCCTCCTACGGCAAAGAGATTCAGCTAACAACTGTTCCAGACACCTATTTGGTGGAAAAAGTATTGCGGAAACGTAACAATGGGCGTGAGTTACTGGTTAAATATTATGGTTTGGAAAAAGCAGGATCAATTCCGAAAACAGATTTACTTTTATATGATATATTAATCAATACTTGATCACTATGAATTATCTCTCGAAGAGAGAACATATATACTTTGAATTTTCAATGGTTAAAATTTAAATCGAGTATCTCTTTTATCAAAGAACTGTCAGTTTTGGATATGTAAAACAACGAAATATGTCATGAGATTTTGGAGATATTCATGGACACTGCCACTGGATGCGGATGCGGGAGCGGAGATGGGGGTGGTAACCGGGGCGGAGACAGAGGCGGAGGTTGAGACTAAGGTGGTGGTGGCGGCGGTGGCGGGACGGGGCGGAGACGGGGCAGAGTCGGGGCGAGGCGGAGCCGGGGTCGGACGCAGTGACGGAGACGGAAGCGGAGGCGAAGGCGGAGATGGAGACTGATGCGTAGGCGGAGATGGGACGGAAACGGAGGTGTGAGTGGAAGTGAAAGTTGAGTGCAAAGGATACAGATTGCCTGTTCTCCTTTTACTTCTTTTTGAAATACTGATAAAAATACGGAATTCTCTCTGAAAACCGTTTATGCTGTTCTGTGATCAAATCATTTACAATTTTTTAGAATAAGGCACGCGTATTTAATTTCTTATTACCAATTTTGCTCTCGTTATTAAAACTTGAGCAGAAGTAGCACCGGCGATACGGATTGTACCCATTTTAAACAGAAGTGGTTGACTTGTTATCTGCTATATTCTTCGTTAGTATTAGTATTATGCACTTTCTACTTTTATTACACTTTTTCTATTAGTAGCTACCTTATAAGACTTCGTAAGTATTTGAAGGAACATGTCGGATTTGCCATTATTTGGTTCTAATCCTATTTTCTCTCACTTGCATCTGCAATCTTCTTGAAAGCCCGCCCGCACCACTTATTTATTTGATCCCTATCCTTCTACCTTTCCACGTTGCAGCACTGTTTTGCTTTCATAAAGTAACACTTGGAGATTCGTTATCTTTTGTTTAAAATTCATTTTGTCAATCTTTTACTGATGCGTTTGAGAATGCTCAATCAGTCACAGATTATCCGCGTTAGGAAGAGATTCAAAATGTTGAAGATAAAGAGGGGTTTAATTCCAACCTCAAAACTTAGTTGGGATAGCATGTCCTATTATCTTCTTTCGATGCTTTTTAAAAACGCGTAACCTTAAGGTATTTGTTATTTATGCGAAAGTTTCAGAGTATTAAAATTTATATCGTAACAGCGTAGTATAAAGGCTAGTATCTTAAATTTGAAGAGACGTCAAAGTTTACACGACAATTATTGCGTTTTGGAAGTGAGAATGTTGTATAAACACCGTTGGAAATCTGGTTTTCTATAAGAGTATGCCGTCTGGAAGTTGAACTTCGACATCTAACAGGTAGTCAAAACACTCTATCAGTAGTCTTTTGAATATTTCCAATTTCTGTTGAATATTAGGAATTATGTATCTACACAACTCCTTGGGTGGGTAAAATATTCTTGTTTGTTGAAGTTTTACAAAATCTTTGTAAGTGGGTTTTATATTACACCGTACCAGGTGTCGCACTTTTATTTGATCGCTGGCAAAACAATGGTTTAACGCTGAAAGATGGTTTTCATCATATCAGTATTTAAGTAATAAATTAACCAGATGAAATTCATGTAAATTAGAAATATTAAGAGAAGTTTATATTCACTTTTTATAAGTACTTACATGTTAATTAAAATGATCACTACGAAAGTGATTCATATTTTGTATATTTTAGGTTTATGAATTTATATTTTTATAAAACAGTTTAAATAGTGACTAGTGTTGAAAGTACTGTTTTTAATGAAATCTATGAAAAGTATTTCCATCTTTTGAACATTATTCAGTGTCGATTTTCTTATACACGACTAAACAATTTAGATACTTAATGTGGGAAATCAACTGAATTTAAAAATAGCTAATTGTATACATAATTTAAAAAGCTATTTCTTCAATCAGCTCTCCTAAATCAAAATGTTAATATTTTTGAGTCTACATTAAAAATAAATTCATAAGATATATCAAAGAAAACTTTTCAAATTGTTAGATGTTAAAGCTTTGAGATACTGATGTTAAATAATAATAGTTAAATGTTCTACCTACTGAACACTTATAAAAGGTCTTGTACATACACAAAGGAAGTGGTTTGATCAGATACTGAGTTCCTACCTTCTTACGATCTAAAATAAAGTCAATTATTTAAATTACCGCTTTGATATCAATTTTTGTTGAATATTTAATTTATAATTATATGCTTGAACTTGTTTTAAAAGTTATATTTGCAAACTATACGTTTGGAGATCTAAGTTAAACATAAGCGAGATCATAAATTTTTAAAAACAATGCCAATATTTGTAGAATTGCTCATACCATATACAGAGTGGTGTATGCTTGTTTGAGTAAAATTTTAGAAGTTTTATGTAACAAGGATTTGGTACTTCTTACGGGTTCTGTATTTTTTGTGTTTGTTTTATTTTTAAATTTTGAGACACAATATATCTGATTCTTCTATTAAAGGTACTATGTCCCGATTGATTCATATTAAGCGTAAGAAATTTTCTGTAGAAGATCTTGATGAAGGTGTAGCATTTAAAAGTAAAGCTTTGGTTATAGTACTTCCTTTAGACACTGATTTTTATGAAAAAGTTCTAGTAGGCTACATGATGTTTCTATTACATCTCCATCACCTGTTAATGTACCTACCCACTCAGCAACATACTCGCCCACCGATTTACACTAGTTCGTGGGGAAATAAAAGTCTCTGAAGAGTTTGGACAATTATATAATTTTTTAAATAGAATAAAATAGCTTACTCAACCCCGTAAAGTAACTGAACAAGAGCTTTATGATTCTGCATCTGAATTGTTTGAAAATAGTGCTTTAATTTGGCTGCGTTTTGCCAGATAGTCTATGAAAGATTGAAAGTCATTAGTACTCGTTTCAGAGAAGATTTCTTATAGGCACATTCCGGAGACGATATCTCATAGAAAATTAAAAATCGCATTCAGAAACGGAATACGCCTACAGTGTTGTTTTTGGCGCATACGGAAAACTTATTTAGCAGATTATCTCGTGCACCCACAGCGTATACAAAAAATTTATTACCCGAATATATTTCACATCTTGCCTTATTACAGTTAAAGGATATACACACTTTAGGGAAGTTATATAAAACAAGAAGTTACTATTATAAAGCAGAAATCAAATAAAACTCTTCTAAGTAGCACTCGCAATTATAATTATAATTCCTAGTCCCAGTTTCGTTATAAGATTTCATCTGCCAAAAAGAAATTCTTCATTTTCTGCACGTTCTCTTAAAAATAAGCTTTTTTTCATATTCGCGATCATGGTAAGCTAAATATTTCTGAAGCAGTTTCCAAAAGTTCATATGAAACTAAAAAGAATAAAGAATTTATTTGTTGGACTTGTTCAAGATTTGGTCACTCATCTAAAGATTATAGAGCTTCGAAAAGATTATTTTGTTACGGTTGTTGTCGTAAAGAAGTTGTAAGTACAAATTATTGTAGTGCCTATTCAAAATAACTTATAGGTAGGCCAATGCAACTTGTCCGGGATTTTGTCTTCTAGAGAAAGGCTTCAGTGACATTACGTAAACGAAATATTGTTTTGTAATAAGGATTGGTCAAACTAGTTGAAGGTCGGAAAATTTTTTGTAGCTTTCCAGTTAAATCTAAGACTGATAGCCTGTTTGAAAAGAAATTAGGGGTAATCTTCCTTTTTTTATATTACAGCTATATGATAGAGGCATCACAGGCTTGTTTGATTTGGGATATACTACAACTATAGTAGGATCTTTAAGGATTTTACTAATTGAAAAATTTGGATTACAAGTTTTTAAATTAGAAAAACAAATAGTTTCGACAGCGGACGGGTCAATGAAAGTAGTTAGGGGCTCAATTGTTCTTTAGATTTGTGCCCCATTATCAATGCACTGCTGGTATCATCTCTTTCACAATTAATCGCCTTTGATTGTGATTCCGCAGAGCTATTTGGTATAATAGCAAATTTTAATTATAATTCTTGATCTGTTTACAGTGATTTCTGAGATAATCCTTCATATATAGGTTAGTCATCTATACAAGTGATCCATAATAATTATTTATTTAATCTGGATGACTACAGATGTTCAACGAATATAGGTACATGTTGTAATAAATTCCTTTAATGTCACAGGTTAAGCCGAACACAAAAAATCGTAATGGATATTAATACTGGGAGTGCTAAACCTGTTAGATGCAATGTCTCCGTATGTGAATAAGATTTTCAATTGAAAGATATGTTGCATTTGGGTGTCGTAAAACCTTGTGTATCCTCCTGGTGTTCTCCGGTACTCTTAGTAAAAAAAAAAGCTCAAGGGGTATAGGTTTCGTTTTAGTGGTGGAATGCCTAGCGAGATCACGGAACATGATAGTTGTGAAAAATGCATACCTAACATTTTTCAAGCGGTTCGTTCCCGGAATCAAACCAGGGACCTTGGGCTTAGGAATCACACGCGAACTAACTGTTGATTTATAAAAAAAATCTTTTTCATTAGTTTTCCCTATTAATGACCTGATTAAAAAGAAAAAAGAGGGTCAAAATATTGTTTTAAAACCAAATGATGAATCTTTATTTCTACAAATTAAGCAGGCTTTAGTTGTGGTGTCTTTATTGTCTCGCCCAGATTTCGATGCCGTTTGTCATCGAAAGCCTTGCTAGTGACATTGGTTTCGGGCGCTGTGCTCTTGCAGGTTGTCGACGGAGAAGAACGTAACATCTCCTATCCTAGGAAATGCCTCATTTATTCCAAACAGAATTACTTAGTCACTGAGAGGGAACGTTTAGTTGCCATCTCGCTATATGAAGGTTTCCCCCATGAATTGAAAGAGTTCATTCTACTGTTGTTACGGACCATTTTTCTCTACTTTAGTTGAACAACATTTAAAACCCTGTAGGCAAACTCAGTAGAGGAGTGTACATTCAAAGCAGCACACTTTTAATCATGCTCACCGTAAAGGAAGATTCAAGTTAAGTCCTAATTACCTTAGTCGTGCTTCTCAGGTAGAAAGTCTAACTCTTAATTTAGTGGAAACCTCGTTAGATGATCTCGACCCTTCGAACGTGTTTTTAATCATTATTGTTTTAGTATTCCAAAATATACATCGATATTTGAAAAGCACGTTCACTATTCCGTATAAGTTGCGCAAAGTGACACTTACAAGGTTTATTCCCACTTGGTCTAGATTTGAAATTCTCTAACATACCTGTAGTGGTTTCTAGAATAGCATTTGACGGGTTTGATAAAATGCTGTTTACGAATCTCTGCTAATCCTTATTGAATTTCCAGAATAGTACCATTTAACCAACATTACATGTTCTTCGACAATATAGTAATTTATTTTATAATGTTAAAGTGACTATCTGTATTGAGGAAGTGTGAAAAAATTGAACAAAAGTTGAATAAATTAGGAAGCAACCTTTCTATCTCACAGTAATGTCAACCTCAAGGCGAACATAATAATAATGTTATTAAATGGACGATTTTCTTTATTTTCTGGGAAACGACTGGACAGATATACAATATGATTCAAACGTTTGAAAGAGGTTTTGATTTCTTAAAAATTTTTACTGTGCCATTTTGCTGTCAAATAATAAGGAGAGCCAATATTAAGGAAGCTTAATTTTAGACGGGAATGGTCTAAGTTTAGAATACAAGTCGACATCTTATATATATATATATATATATATATATATTGCTGTGTTATTAAACCCTCACTTCTCAATACAACAGACGTAGAATCTTAAACGTTAATTTGAGAGATCACTTCCACAGCTGCCTCAGCTACAAGAACATAAAAATACCCTCCAGCTTTAATAACTTGCTGTATTATACCTTTACTAAAACCATAAAGCACAAACATTTATAAATAATATAGTAAAATGTAGGAAAAACAACATTTTTCTAGCATAAAACAAATGAAGAAAGAATTATAAAACAAAATCAAACTTTTAACTTACACTAAAAATAGTTTTACATTATATTTAACGGCGTTTGAGTATACTTACACCTCGGTATTTTACTCTTTAAAAAAATATATACCTCTTCTCACCTCTTCTACCTAATGAGTGTAAATTGCTCTTTGTTATACAGATAATAAATTTCCTAAATATAAACCGTGACATTTCTAGTTGAGCAACCTTATAAGTTACTACTTCTTACAATATATATATATATATATATATATATATAAACCAAATTCGGTAACGACCTTGCTTTCTTAATTGTATATAATTAGTTTTGGGTTTTAGGTTAGCAGAATTGAAGAGTTCTCTTTTTTATAAACTCAAGCTTTCGGAAATTTATTTTTCCATTTTCAAGAGTACTAAAAGTAAATACAAATGGATTACTTATGTGAACAGGGTTGACTTAATAGCTAAAAATTATATATAACTGATAGTTACTAAAGTGAGGTAAGATACAATAGGATGATTAATAATAATGTACAGTGTATAAGGGTATGGTATAATTAAATTTAAAAATAAAAATAAAAATAATACTAATTTTATCGTCAAAAGTAGTACAAAATATTTTTAATTATGATGTATACTGTCTTTATATTTAATTTTTGTAAACGGTTGTTTATTTGAGAATTTTTTGTTTGGGAAAGATATTTTTATATGTATAAAATAAACGCATTAATTGTAATGACAGATTGAAAACATAAACATCGTTTACTAAATCCTTGCCATTCTATAAAAGTATAAGACTTGCTAGAAATCACGTAGCCCCGATTCAATAATACACGTTTCACTTTCCAACAAAGTATGTGATTTGTTTAGCAATTTTAACAATGCGAAAGTTCTCACCAATTTAAACTATTAGTTGTCACATAAGCAAGTTTAAAATTCCAAATGTTTCCTTAGAGATAATATAGCTATTTAGATCTCTGAGTATATCCCTGCAAATGTTAATTTTTATAGAGTGTCATAGTGACTTATTATGTGACCTTTTATATGTTGCGACTTAGAGTAAAATTGAATGCAATTTTCAGTGAAATAAGCGGAACGAATAATACCCATAAAATGTCCATCCATTTGAATTATACAAAGAGTAGTTTTGTATAACAAATGTTTTCAACGAATGTTCTAGTTTTCACTACGATTTAGAATTATGCTGTAATTGACATATATATATATATATATATATATATATATATATATAAATATAAAAATAATAAAACCTTTGTAATCTTTTAACAGCACATCACGCGTTATCTATTGACAGAAATCCTGCAAGTCCTTTTCCATTAGCTTTGTACTGGATGCAAAGCTCGCATTAGAGTCTCTGATTGACATATTAAGTTACGGTTTCGTTTAAAGTTGTATATTTCTTCAACACACTTCAAACATTGTTTAATCTCTCCTACTTTGCAAAATAACCGTCAAACATAATCCGTTGCTCTAAAGTCCTATTTCTTAATACGTATCATTGTTTATTGCTCCATATATGTAAAAGCCAACGCAGAAAGCTGCTGGAGATCTGTAGATGACTGAGGTGATTCGTTGAATCGTTATCACACTAACGGTTCTGTTTAGTACCCGTCAACAAGACCGCGGGATAATAACCGATAGAACAGTACATCGAATAGTTCAATTTGCAGAAGCCCTAAATTCAACACACACACATACATATGTAAATAAATATATTGACGTGACAAGGGGTCTCGGGAGGTCATTGAAACCTAAATTATACAAATAAATCTCACCAAAATATAAAACAATCCAGAAAAAATGGAAATTATGTAAATTCATGGTTACACCCCGTATAATAAAACGTACTTTTATTCATTGAGGTACAAACGGAAAATGAAATTTATCATGTATAAATAATCATCCTGTATGATATAAGCATATTGTAAATACGTAAGCTGTATATGCAAAAATACTTAATTGTAAGGTACCGTAAGACGCATTTAAATGCGCATGCAAAGCGATACATTTTGATAACATTTGCTGTAAATAGTATAAAATAATACTAGCTTTACGCATTTATCTTAAGAAACTACAATCAACGCGTATTTTAAACCGCAATTTTCATATTAAATTTGTCTACTGAAACACGAAGGCAAATATTTTCTATAAATGCAACCCCTTTTGCATTAAAAAGCAATTAAAGTTTAAATTAATCACCACGTGGATTACAGCAATTTATTGTATATAAAGAATTTTTTAAAATATAAAAAGATGAGTCATTGGTATTTCAAACTACGTAAATGACTTATTAATAAATAAACATTTTATTCCTAGAAGCGGCCGGAACATGAGAAACTTGCAAAATTAATAAAATAACTGATAAAAATTATTTGTGATTTTCGCATTTACTGTTGGAGCGAAGAGGTACGCCACAATAATAGTAAATGTCAGACAAAGACATATAGACCGCGTCACCAATAACTGGAACCAGATAGCAAGGTGATAATAAATGTCGCAATTTTAGACGCTAATTGATTTTTCTGAGACACCCTGCATCATAATTTTCCAAATTTTTCTAGTAACTTCTAGATATAAATAATTTAGAGTATATAAAGAAGCGTCTATTAAAAACTAGATTGATTTCAAATTCGTTCATTCAGTGAATTCATTCAAGTCCGTCAATCGATTCTGAAATTTAAGTCGCAAGCAGTTGCTATGCGAAGATAGTATTTGAAGTATGCAGTAAGCATATTGTAATGTAATGTAATTTCAACGAATAAAGAAGTGATGTTTTAAACGTAACTTAAATACAAAAAATGGAATTATTAATTACAATGGATAAGAAAAATTCTTCCATATAACACTATGTTAAAGATTTTATTAAATAATCGAAAGGAAGATTTAACCAAAAATCTATTTTGGTAATTACCGTTTGAAATCAGGTACTTTAATATGGAAAATCTTGTAAGCTGATTGAACATCAATTTAAAATAAGAAAATATTTTAGTTACGAGGAGTGTTTTGTGGAATCTGCAAGTATTATTTTTATATTTATTTTTAAATGATATTGGGGTATTTGTATTTAATTTTGAGGTAGAATAATAAGTGTTAACCACATAATAATCTTTTGTAAAGAATTTTTACCAGGAGAATTTGTGTTCAGAGTGCAAAATACTCTGACCTTTTAATAGATCATCTGTCAAGGATTTTTTGGCCAAACAAGCCTTACAAGCGTGGCAATAAATTACAACCAGGTAAACCATCTTTAAAAGAAGAAGTTTAATTCTGTAAATTTAAAGTATGGTAAGGAACTACTTTTTGTAATAAATACTTCTTAGAAATTATTTTATGTTTGATAGAAACGGTGTTGTAAATGTTTTATGTGCTTTTGTATGAGAGAAAATATTTCATACTGTATAAATGCTTTGTGATATTGCTGTGTTTGATTTCATTTTCAAACTCCGTCAATTCCCTTGAGCTAGCCAGGCAAAGTTAAACAGGAAGGTAAGCAAACGATTTCAAGTTTTACAAATTGCTGTATCTGTATCACAGCACTCTACTAGTTACGCTCACATAGCGAGCCTTATCACACCAATATATCTGGATTTCATCAGGATGAAGTAGATTATAACCCCTATTGTTGATCCAGAGAGAGTGAAACTAGTCGATGAAGGTTTATTCCCTTTATGAAACAATCAAAATCTTTCATTTATGGCTATGCAAGTATAGCTTGCTTTATATATATATATATATATATATATATATATATAACTGTGATTGAGTAGGCTTAAGTGGGTGTAAATAGATCAATAAGTTATTTATTTGTAAGTATTTTGTACATAAAAATCAATAATTTATTTAAAACGCTTCAATAATTAGATTGGGATTGAATTACAATTTATAATGTAGGATTAATTTGTATACGTTAATATAACACAAGGACAATAATTAGGATCGACGACAATGTCAAAAATCGTGTACGTTTATTAATAGAATTAAAGCTTTTCAATAGAAAAAACAATAATTTACGTGAGGTACATTTATTTAATATAGCATAAGTTAAAAGCTTTCGAAGAACGCTACAAACTTTAATATTGTGAAACACGTTAAAACTATCAAGGACTTGATAGAATAGACTATTGGGGTAGATAAACGCTTCTAGTAACAGCTGGTTTAAGTTGAGAATAATTCGAGGTAGTTTATGTTAACGGACAATGCAAGGTTAACAACAACAGTCGACTAGTTCAAAACAGATCGATACAATCATGAGACAGACTATGAGTAATACGTAACGGAGGAAGATGAAAGATAGCAGGTGTTTAAGTGACAAACAATTTTCTAGTGCGTGTTATACAGGTATACCTTAAAAGTATATAAGAGGGACGCAAACGCAACATGTTTGTGGACGGTATCGATTTTTCAAAGCATACAGAAAGGATGGGAGAAATAACCGTGAACAATATTGTTATAGAGGGGCGACAAGCAAGACGCAAAACACAGGACGGAAGGAGATACCAGAAAAGCGAAATAACGTAGGCACTTTAAGTAGGGAATATAGACAAGGCTAAGAGAAGTGATTATGTGAGTGCAAAGGAAATAATTAGATGAACGCGCACACGATAGGCGTAATTGTATTTGAGTGAACTTGACGGAAAGGGGAAAATTTTATAGGATTTTCGAACAGTTGGTTGTTTTTAAACAGTTTTCGTGGTAAAGAAGTATTATGTTGTCGATTGCTTGGTTTTTAAAAACCGTTGTGTTTACGTGTAGCTACATTTTGCAGATTTGAGTGGCGGTTTACAAAGTTACAAAAATTGGATAGCAAATGCACAGGCAACTAAAGGGGGTTGAATATTATATAAGCGGTGCTGGAAATGCCATTCGCTTTCTCATTTTTCAAGTCTACAAGAAAAACATCAGAGCTATAAACCACATGACAAGTGAAGTCTGATTTAAGATTTATAAGTGTTTAATGCACAAGTAAAGTGCAAGTTAATTTAAAACTGAGTGAGCCGTAGTAAATGGTTGTAATCGAAGCTGGATGCCTCGTAAGTAGAAATTTATTTACAAATTGAACGAGAGTGCTTGATGCACATTGCGTGAAAGAAGAGTTGATATTTGGATCTGGAGTGGCAGGAATTGGTGATGATTTGGATGAACAACGAGTTTGCGATGAAATTGCTGTTAAAAATGGAAACCTGCAACATGGAGTGATCCTGGTACGTGCAGTTGTGTGGAAGGCATCTACATAGGTGGTCATCTCGAAGCAGTATACTCGTCAGGTAACAATTTGTTTATTGAAACTGTTGTGCTGGTGTGTATTTATTTAAACTGTTAGTGATTTGTGTTTTATTTGATGGAAATATTTATGAACTAAAAATTAATTTATTGACATAAGTAAAGGATAAATTTTTTTATTATTAATCTGAGGGTGTAAATGCTTGTATAATAATAATACTGATGTAAGAGGTAAGGTCTTTTGTTTAGTTTTTACTGCTAAAGTTTGAGCACACAAATATAAAAAGGTTTATACCGAGCTCACCATAGACCAAGGGAAAGTAAATTAAGGTTTAAGGATAGGCCCATCTACATTAAACTAACATAATGAAATGTACAGGAGCATAAAATTAGGGGATATCAAATTGATTTCTTTTGATACCGAGTAGGGTTATGAAAATGTTTCACGTAGATACATATTGTAAATATTGAGATGGTGTGAATTAAATTTTTTGTCTTGTTAGAATAAAAGGGTTGTATGTTTTGTCGAATTATTTGTTTATTTTTTTTTATTATTAATTATAAAGGTTGTTGAGAGAAGGAGCAGCTGTGGTGAGTATCTCTGAAAAAGTAGAGAGCAGAGCTAACCGTGCAATATCAGTGTGGGAAGCATCTTCAGAAGATTCTCAACCAGAACATCTAGTAATCAAAGCTGGGATATAAAAATTTATATAGGTAGAAAATTAGTAGAGTTTAAATTTTATTTTCAGCCCAAAATTTTTATGATGCCCAATTAGTAGGGCACGATGATTTAACGCTTCCTTCCCAGACAGAACACGGCATTTTTATGTCGACCCAACATTGGGGCACGAATTTTGGTACCTTTCCAATGAAAGAATTTTAGGGCTGCTGTTCAAAGAACGTCACAATATATATATATATATATATATATATATATATATATATCGCAGGCATCACGTAGAAACAAATGGAAAATGTCTTGCAGGAATTCTCTCAAAACATAACGACTTATGTGCTGTTAAAGGGTAACAAAGATTTTAATCCTTTATAAGCTATTATATTTGTTTAGAAACCCAGTGTGTTTTCAAAACCTATCTTTGTATGGTCTAGTAAACCGGTTCCTTGTTTTTACATAAAAGCTGTAGAAGCTATTCAGTTTTCCACCTGAATGTTTTTACGAATGTAAATTGATGTTTTTTCTGCCCAAACATAATATTTAGTATCCGAGAATTTCCCTATAACCTATTTTAAACAAGCGTTCTTTATCGTGTCCATATGCATCACTTAAAACTCAATAAATTCTTGATAATTAACGCATTTCTAGAATTTTGTATATTAGCCATGCGATATTAGCATTCTGTTAAACAAAATATGATGCTTGACAGATGTCATTCGTAGTCAATACTCAGGTAACGAACTTGATGGTGTTAGATTTCAAACATTTGCCACTCAAACTACAAATGTAATTTACGAAACAAATTAAATTCCACCACTTTAACGTTTGAGGGGCTTACACCCACTGGCTATTAGCATCAACAATTGCAGATTAAACTGATTTTAAACTGAAGCGGTGGTGGTATATCAGTGGGCATGGAATATTTAAGAACACTTGAAAGGTGCAGTTTCCGAAAGACTTGATTTTTGATTTGTTAATGTGCATATCACGACGCGCTTTTAAACAGATCATTAAACATAACTGTAATTAACAATTTTTTTCTTGCTGTATCTGCTGATACATGTAGTATTGAATACATGTTCACATTTAAACAAACCGTCGAATCCTTTGAATTTCTAAATTTACTGCATAAACTGCTTTAAATTGACGTTCCTTTAATGTAACTTTATTCTGCTAATTTTGCTAATCATTCTTAGCCACAAACAACGCAGAGGTTTGTCTCTGTATAAAAATTGCTTTGCAATTATTGAACAACTAAAGATGGAGCAACAAAGTGGTTTAAATATGTGGATAGAGTGCAAAAAGCACTTAATTCCACTTATCAACGTAGCATTAATACTTCACCCTTTGAAGTATTAGTAGGTGTTAAAATAAACAATAAAGAGCAAGTAGCGATAAATAACTTAATCGAGGAGGAGGCGAGAAAACAATTTTGCAAAAACAGAGAAGAAATAAGGCAAGAGTGTAAAGAGCAACTTTCAAAAGGGCAGGAAGAAAATAGCAAAGTTTATAATTTAAGAAGAAAAAAGGCCACAACTTATAAAAAGGATGATTTAGTGGCTATTAAGAGGACAGGGTTTGGAATAGGATTAAAGGTCAGCAGAAAATTTTTAGGACCGTTGGTACTGGCCCGCCCTTGAAATATGTATACTTTTGTATATTAGGGTTGTTTAGATATAATTGAGTCGGAGTTAAGGACGCGAGCCGTGCGGTTGTTTTGTTTGGCACGTGTCCTCCGGTCGTGTATTAATGAGTGTTAATTTGTAAACTTAGCGAGGGACGATTTATTTATTTAGTAATTTCAATCAATGTGGTAGTGACAGAATCCTTGAAATCGTCATTGTTGGATTACTATACAGATAAGTTTCAGTAGTTAGAATTTTATTCATTTGCGAATAGAACGCTTTATGTGTATATCTATAAGAAGTGTCGTTTAACCTCGTTGTGATTATATTATACGACACGCCTAGTATTGGGCTTTGTTTCTACTGTGTTACATTATTTTATAACGTTATTTCATTAAACCCATATAAACTAGACTGCGAGTTGTTTAATTCTTTCTAAACAAGTAATAGCGAGGCAACGAAACTATATCAGAATCTACGTGTATCCAGGAGGGTTGTGCTAGCCAGGGCCGACATTTCAAGGGCAACCGCTTCTGTGACGAGTCGTAAAGCATCAACAAACATTACATTTGGCGCCAGCGTGGACGTTTATTGTCACGCTATGCCCGAATAGCAGTGGATGAATCATACTGTTTTACACAAAGTTAAAAGGGTTTGTGGAAATCCCACCGAAAAATATTTTCGCTATGAATAGACAAAAGTGAAGGACTTGTATTTGATTGTTGGAATAATAAAATTAAAATAGACACGAGTGGCGGTGTAAGCTTAAGTAATAACAGGATGAAACACGTTTTTCGATGTTCTTTGAAATTTAATGCCGCATACCTATAATACGCGATCGCGAAATAAAGAACAAACTAAGTTCAAAAAAACTGATAAAATGGCAGATTCTGAGATTGCAGAGGCATTAAAGCAGTTAGTTGCAGCGGTTAATAATATGAATTGCAACAATGCAGTTCTAAAGGAGTCGATTGAACAGATGAATTTAAATATTTCAGTAAATATGAATAAATTGAGTAATGATGTAAACCGTGTGTCGGAATCGGTAAAAGAGGTAGGAGCTAATGATGTTGAAAATTTTAGGGATGTAGGTGTTGTGAACCAGCGGGAAATCAGCGGCATCGTTCCAATGGTAGCCGGGACCCAAAATTATATGAGTTTATACAAAGATTTGGGAGGTGCGAACTTGTACTTTTCGCCAGAAAGATCTGTACATCCGGTAAATTTTATTAAAGAACAAGAAACAATAATGGTAGAAGCGGGAGTCCCTGATACTAGAAAAGTTTCCTTGATTGTTGGTAATCTGCGTGGTTCGGCCCAAGATTGGGGTGTTTTGAAAGAAGAACGCGTAAAGAGTTTTAAAGAATTTAAGGAATTATTTTTAAGCCGGTATTGGGGGGTTGAAGAAGAGAGGAAGCTGTTTTAAAAGATCAAATTTGGTTGTTACGACAGGGGGTCAAGGGCCGATTATTTTTTAAAGCTGGTAAAGGAAGCGAATTTCTTGACGGTCCCCCTTGAGGAAAAAGAACTTATTGCTTTATTAAAAAACAACTTTCCGAGCGAGACTCAGCAAGGTATTGTAAACTGCATGCCTAGGACGTTAGATGAGGTGGAAAAATATTTAAGAGAGGTCGATGAAACTTACCAAATTTCCCATGAAAATGGTAACAATTCTAGCGCGAATTGGCGTGGGAGAGGTACGAATAATGAACAAAACTGGGGGGGGGGGCTCGTTACGGTACCAGGTCGAATATGTCAAATTGTGGGGGCGGTAATAATGTCCGTTCCGAAAACAGACCAAATAATAATCACAATTATAGTAATGTTAATAGAGATGAGGGGCGCCGTGAACATCAGGTGACTAGTAGCTCAGGTGGAAGTCAACCACCGGCTGTGGTTACTTTATTTAATAAAAACGGGGATGAGCTTCTGTTGGAAGCACAAAATAATATTAAGTCGGTCTCTTTTGCACCGTCTATAGAGGCTACTGTTGAGGCTATGTTGGTAAAAATATTGGTTGATTCGAGCAGCCAAGTTACGTGCATTTCGAAGGATTTCCTATCTTAATGATTACAAGTTAACGGTGATATTTTACGTTTACCGTTTACGTCGGCCATTCTGGTTAGTGCTACAAGTAAAAACTGCGTTGTTAAAGATCAATTTTTTGTAAATTTCAAATTTCAAGATTTCGAAGTGCCTTATCCGTGCATGGTAGTTCCGGGTTTGATTCGAGACGTAATTTTTGGATGTGATTTCTTTTCTGATTTTCAGATTAAAATAGATTTTTCAAGAAATTGTTTATTCGGTAATTTTGAGGGAAAGACAAGGAGCATAGAGTTTAGTATGGAACCAAAACCGGATGTTCGGTTGACAGTTTGTGAAGTATCAGAAGAAAAGTGTGATGAAAGTAGTTCAAACAAACAGATAATGCCGTGTGAGGTGTCTGAAATCGAGGAGGTGGTAAATCGTGCGGAAAACTTCTCGCGGGAAGAAAAAAATAAATTAGGTGAATTGTTGTTGTCGTATAGGTCGATATTTTCGAACCAACCGGGTAGGACGAATATTTATTGTCACAAAATTGAGCTGTGGGATGACACGCCATTTTTTGTAAAGTCATACCCAATTCCGTATGCGTATAAGGATGAGGTGAAGCGTCAGATAGAAGAGATGGTAGCGTGGAATGTTATTGAGGCAAGGCAGACGGAATATATCAGTCCATTAGTTGTAGTTAGGAAACGGGATTTGGCAATAAGGGTGTGCTTGGTCGAGCGATTCCTGAATAAACGCATGGTCAAGGATCGGGTAATGCCGCCCAATCCTACCGAGTTGTGGTATAATTTTTCTAGCGGCCAACGCTTGAGCACGCTTGATTTAACAGCGAGTTACTGGCAAATTGAAATTAAGCCAGAGCACCAAAAGTTTACGGGGTTTTTATATGAGGGAAAAACTTATGTTTTTAAGGTCTTGCCTTTCGGGCTAAGCACGTCTGTGGGGTCTTTCATACGGGCGTTAGATATGATCCTAGGGGTAGAGGTAGCATCGCGTGTCAATAGGAAAATTGTGCGGATGTTACGGTCACTGTGTTATTCAGCTCATGGGGGGTGGGAGTTGGTATTGGATAAGGTGGAGAAGTGGATAAACAGGGCAGTCCACGATTCTACGGGCTTCAGTCCATTAGAATTGCATTTTTGGAGCTTTCATAGATTATCTCATGGTTAAGAGTATTGCCTTTCCTACTAGTCTGGAACAAGGTGATGATCGGGACAAAATTATAACTTTGGCGTATGATAGGTTAAAATCGAAGGCCGAAAAACGTAGATTGCGGCATCAAAGAGTGAACAAAAAATGCATTGTTTTTAAGGTAGGTGATAAAGTACTGGTTCGCACTCATCCCCAGTCTTCTGCCGAGGATAAAGAGATTAAGAAATTCTTTTTACTGTATTCGGGGCCTTCTACAGTAGTGGCCAAGCGAGGGCCGAATTCATATGAGGTTCAGAACGATGCCCGCGGTGTTTCGTTGGGTATACAAAATGTACGCAATTTAAAACCATATATAGGGCCTAACTAAAATCTGCCCGCAAAACTGTTAGTATAAGTTCAAAGTAATTACCAAGCAAGCTTAGTCAGTAAGTTAACCTTATAGGGGGGTGATATACTGACCCGCTCTTGAAATATGTATACTTTTGTATATTAGGGTTGTTTAGATATAATTGAGTCGGAGTTAAGGACGCGAGCCCTGCGGTTGTTTTGTTTGGCACGTGTCCTCCGGTCGTGTATTAATGAGTGTTAATTTGTAAACTTAGCGAGGGATGATTTATTTATTTAGTAATTTTAATCAATGTGGTAGTGACAGCATCTTTGAAATCGTCATTATTGGATTACTATACAGATAAGTTTCAGTAGTTAGAATTTGATTCATTTGCGAATAGAACGCTTTATGTGTATATCTATAAGAAGTGTCGTTTAACCTCGTTGTGATTATATTATACGACACGCCTAGTATTGGGCCTTGTTTCTACTGTGTTATGTTATTTTATAACGTTATTTCATTAAACCCATATAAAATAGACTGCGAGATGGTTCATTCTTTCTAAACAGGTAATAGCCAGGCAACGAAACTATATCAGAATCTACGTGTATCCAGGAGGGTTGTGCTAGCCAGGGCCGACATTTCAAGGGCAACCGCTTCTGTGACGAGTCGTAAAGCATCGACAAACATTACACGTATGAAATTGTGAATGCACGAGATGATGAAAGATACGATGTAGTCAAGGTAGGAGCACAAGAAGGATCAATAAAAACCTCTACTTGTGCAGAATATATGAAGCCATGGGTACGAAATGCAACAGATTCCGAGGAGGAATTTGACTAGAATGGTCGAATGTAGAATTTTAGTTTTTATTTTAGCATTATAGTAGCATTATATTAGTATTAATATTTTAGTTCCGTTGATTTCGTAAATTCAGTAAGGTCTCTGCCTGTTTCAAAAGTTAACCTTCAACAAATAGAACGCTAGCTACCTAGCAACAGCGGACAAGGAAGGGGTCACCCTTTATAAGGTTAAAATAAGAAATTGCAGTCAGTTGTATTCAGGACGCGGTAGAGAGTAGGTTAATCCGACATAGACGCGTGGGAACTAGTCAAGCCGCCGCTAGTTAACGTGGCTATAATTATTAGACGTGTATTGTGGAAGCCGACCTCGGTATTAAATTGCAAAGACGGAAAATATCAGGTTGAGACGCAATCTGTTATTTTCAAAAGCTACCGTGTTAGACGCGAAAGATTTAATTGTATTAATCTGTGAAGCTTTGATACTGTCGAGTCGTTAATTGTAAATTAAATTAATTGACGGAATTATACTTATTACTTAATTGGCTGCAGTGTAATGATTGTAGATATAAACCCACCCCATAGACAACGATAAAAAGCCTACACACACACACACACACACATATATATATATATATATATATATATATATATATATATATATGAAGTAATAAAGCTAATGTTTTGTTAATGGCTATATAACTACCAGCCCGAGTTGTATTTGTCAATGGCTTTTATTATTTTCATAAGAGTTGTTTACAGATACATCTTACTTCATATACAATTTTCTTATTGCGGACTGCAAATAACTTGTCTTTGTATATATATATATATATATATATATATATATATATATATATGTGCTCTCCATATCAAATGTCTTTCTGAACAACCGGCCTGTAATACTAAATCATTTGATATTATCTTACTTCGCTTTATGTAAAATTAATTTTTAATTCTAGATGTAATTCTGTACACACGATTTGTAAAATGTCTCCTTGCCTGTAAAGTGTGACCTCCTACTATCAGCTTTTGGTATTAATTCTTTCAATGATAGTAAATTTTATTTCTCCTATAAAATGTGTCTCCTCTGTAAAATGAGTACTCCTAATGTAGGTAAAATGGTCTGTATATTTATCAGTAAAATGTTTTCTCCATGCGAAATGCCTCTCTTTAAAAACGGCTTGATGTTTGTATAAATTTGGTCCCACTCTAAAACGTGTCCGCCTAGATGTAGTTCTAGGCAAATGGTTATTCATGTGTGTGCTCTACGTAAAATGTGTTTTATTACAGTCTGCTTTTTATATAGAGCGTTTGATGTTAGTACCCCCACCCCTCTCAGATAAAATTTGTCTGTTTTGTGTACGTATAATGCGAAGTGCTAACTCAGTAAAATTTGTACCCCCCTGTATCATGGGTTTATATTCGGACACCTACAATATATAAATTATAGTAACAGGGAACAATAAACATGATAAAGCAGATTTTAGAATTAGTGCTTTACATTTAAAAAGTATGAATTCGAGTGATGGGGTATACCAATCATATTCCGCCTTTAGCAGGGGTGACATTATATAAATATTGTACTTCCTCTTTTCGAAATACGCGTCTGAGTTAATCATAATTTATTCCAAAATAAGTTACATTTTATTAAATGACGGATAAATTTTTTGCGAATATGAAGCTAATAACAATACAAATTTCTCTTTCCAAAAACAGCACGATACCAACTCAACATAAAGAATATATACTTATTATAATAATTGTTTTAACTCTTAATTACAAGCAAGCTCATGTCAAACTATTTTATTAGCGTTCTCTCACAAACAACTTTTCGTGTCACTATTCACCAAGATTGCAATTTCTCTTTGCTCATATGCGGGTAGTTTGTATAATTATTTCCTCTCTTATTAAGCATGGTCGATTCCAAACATTTCTGTAATATAATGAAAACACTGTTCAGTTTCCCTTTAGTTATTCTGCCCCATGCTTTGTATAGGATAGTATTCAGTTCACAAATATTGTGTGGAGACTCTTTGTGTTGCAACGACGGAATTGAATTGAAATGGTCCAAATCAAGTATATTGAAATCATGAGGGTTAGTCGGTTGACAAATCATACAAATATGCTTGCCATCGTCAATACCAACGTGAACAATAACATTACAATGAGATATAACATTGTTTTGCTGTTATTTAATTGGAATGCTTATACTGCAAATAGTCCATTTTCCTTTGATGGAGGAATTGGTTTCTCAGTTATTATTTCAATATACGATTTCGGACAATAAAGTAATGAGACCGATGTCAAAAGTGTTTTCAGTTATGCTTTTATTGTCAACTGTAGGGTGATCTCCTTTAAAGTAGTTTCCTCTTGCTTATACACACTCTAGCGACATTGCAACTGCTGCTAACTTTCCTACAACTGTTCTGAATGTTGTCTAAGACCCTCGTCTCGTCACTTTGATTATCTTTTGCTGTTTGAAAGTGCCGTTCTTTGACTGCTAGCTTCCTTTTCACGACTAGAAAAATAAACACGAGGCATGGGATCTGAGAAATAAGACAGCTGTGGTAGTACTGTAGTGCCCTTTGGGCTAAAAATTGCTGTATAGACAATGCAAAATGGGATAACGTATTATCGTGATGAAGATTCTAACTACCAGCAATACTAGTCCGGACACAACAGATTCGTTTTCGTAGATTCTATAAAGAATTTCTTAGAAAAATATTGTTACACCGTTTGTCCAGGAGACACCCATTTTTTATGAACAATGCCTTCTTAATTAGAAAGTTATATTTGCATAATTTTTACTTTTGACTTCGACATACCTGCTTTTTTTGGTCTGGGTGATTTCTTTAAACACCATTGCGAAATTTAACATTCTGTATCTGGATCACACCGAAAGAATTCACTTTAATCACCAGTGATAATACGTTTTGATAACTTTGGGTTGATATGTACTTATTTGTTCCAGTAGATTAACTGCTACACTTTTCCATGCATCTCGTTGTTGTATCATGAGATTTTTCGGGAATATCTTCGTGCAATTGTTTTGAATGCCAAAATCTTATGTTATTGTTAAACAAACAGTTTCCCGATTTATGTTCGCATTTTCTGCAACCATTTTCACCGGTAACCGTCGATCCGATTGTACAATTTTAAACACCCTGGCAGTGTTGACGCCTGTACGTGAGGTTACAGTTTGTCCACTGCGTCTTTCGGCTGCAAGGTTTGTACGTCCTTGCTAAACATTTTCAGCAAATAAGGAAATTCGGGTCTGAACAGAATTCCATTTTCAAGCTGTCTGAAGCTTTACTGTAGAATGTTATCGCATTCTTACCTAGTTCAACATAAAAAGAAGTTTTGCATGGTGTGCAGTATTGTATAATTCCATTTCCGTGACGAGCTACAGAAACACGTGTTTATTTATTACACTAATAATAAAGATTTTAACCTGGCTGAGATATACTTTTTGTATTATTACTGGGCTAAAGATCAAGGTCACAGATGGCATGTATATGAAGGCTGCGGGGTTGTCACATTTGTCGTTTATATATCAGTTTCATTGCCTCATTATTCTATTCGTAAGCTCGCCGAGCGACGTTAATAGATGTTGCTACTAATGTTACATAGAAACCAATAAAATAAGCACTGGATTAGAATCGCACCTTGGATGGTTCACAAAAACGAAAAACAACTTTAGTTCGAAACTTCTTGTTGCATCTTCAGTGTGGTATTTCTTCATCGTAAAAGACACAGAAACTTGTCTTCAATTAAGTAAAATAATTTGTCGCCAATATAAATGTGACGAAACGTCTCTTAAATTGTTTTCTACTGGCATTGGTATGTTTGGTATAAAGTTTAACTTGCACCCTGTGTTGCATTCTCGCAAAGGAAGTTTTATATGCAGATGGAATCTAATCTTCTCTTGTATCAATTCTTTATTTTTCGTTTTCTTTCCAATTTTTTTTTCTGTATGCATTCCACATTCTGGACTAAAAACTCGGAATTATAACATCTTTTCGCCCGAATCCTGATTTTGATTAATTGTTTTTGAAGTCTCTTGTCAATTGTTAGTTATCTATCTAAAAGCACAGTAGTTCAGCTTTTCATGGCTGAAGTAAGAATTACATCACACGTTGTCGCTGTTGGTTACCTAAATTCGGTTTTCTATAATTTTGACTAGTTCTTGGCATAACGCTTGGTAACGGTTGCTTATGTAAATAGTACTACTGGCTTAAAAACGAAAATGACATTTTTAACAAGAATTTGACGTTATACGTTGTAAATCAAAATTTCCAATGGCTACCAAATTCACCTTAAATGTGAACTGTTGAAATAAATAAAAACCCAAGAATTTATTTGTGTTTAGACAAACTGAATTCGGACATTTATTTGAAGCAATGGTTGTGTTTATCAGTATGAAATGAATATCTATGAATGATTCCCAAATAAAAACTAGCAAAAGAAAAATAAAATAATGTAGTGTGTGAGTAGTAAAATATGAACAAAATCAAGATTGGAGTAAGCAATAGTACAGTATACAAATGAATACTGTATGTAGCTTAAGCAACAAAATTACAACAGATAGTCTTAAGCTAAAATCAATAAAAAGTAAGAAAGCACAAGCAAGGGGTGCTTAGCAAAGCTAGTATTACCTAGGTAGAACTGTGGCATATTAAATGGAAAATGCTTAGAAATGTTTTTGTTTAAAGAAGCGGATACTATAAGCAAAAAAAGGCAATTGGAAGTTAATAACTTCAAAATACATACGCTTAGTCATAACATGATAATAGTCATTCCCTCATATATTGATATTGAATTCAAAACACTTATTGATTTACCTAAAACAATAAGCATAGCATGTGGGTCGAATATTCTGTACGGTTTTGTATAATTAAGACTTAACGATTCGTTACCTGTTGTGTGAAATTCACAAAATCGATTACTTCCAGATGATCAGTTACAAATTAGCTAAGACCGAAAGAGCTTGATAATGTGGAAAACAAACCACGATCTACAAAGATCTGTGACCTTAGTTAAGATAGCAATGTCTTATTACCTTGCTTAGTTCTTTTAAGAATGATTCGTTTTGTCATATTTATATAGACTTAAGTTAAACAAGTCATTACAACGTAACCAAAGGTAGTAGATTTTAGACGTAAATTTTATAGTTTTAAGAATTGTTAGCGTGATAATAAATATAAAATTAGTAACTTAGATTTATGAAGCACAGAAATTCGCACCGTAATTATTTCATATTGAAAACAACAGTATTATTTTTATGGAACGGCGATGCAGTTTATTAGTTGAACCTCGACATCTGACTGTCATCCAATGCATTTGATGGATAGGTCTCTGCAAATTTTCAGCATCCGTTGAATATTAACGTTACGAATCTTCACGACTTAAGAGGTTTTTAAAAATACTTGCATGTATAATCTTCTTCGTACTTCTGAAAGTTATTTTTAAATTAATATTGTACCGCCAATCGCTTTTATTCTATTTTTGGCAAACAATCGTTCGATGAAAAAGTTTGTTTTCGTCATATCACCTTTGGAATAATTAAAGTTACTCGATACAATTTATTGTTCAAAATTCTACACGTGCAAGGCAGAAATATTAAGAGAGCTTTCTATCCACCTCGCATAAATATTTACATGCTTACAGAATTGTGAACCATAATTTGTCCGTTTCTCAGTTTACATAGAACACTTCGTCAAGAAATTACCTGCAATATCAGGAGTATTAACCTAATTGAAATTCACGGAAAATATTTACTTTTCGAATGTTGTTCAGCATGAATTTTCTAATACATGATTTTACAACTTAAGTACATGATGTAGAACTCAGCTCAGTTTAAATAAAGCTTACTGTAGAAGTTTGTATGTGTATACAGAATTTAGGTGGTTACTTTTTGTCTATAATTATATATGAAATTGCTAATTTCTGAGTGTACTTGAAAAACAATTTTATTAGATATTTCAATTGTTATTGTAAAATGCTTTGTACATGCAAAATAAGATGGTTTGGTCAGATATTTAGTATAAACTTCTTTAAGTTTTAAAGTAAGGTTAGTTATATAAATTTTCATTTTTCTGTTTTATTTTTTATTGGTGAGTACCTAGGTATACGAATGAACTGATTTTGAAATTCTATTTGCAAACTATACGTTTCATGATTTTGGGATAAATATAACTGAGGTAAGTAATTTAAGAAGATATATTAAGTATTTGTTGTAGTTGTCCTAACTTATAGAGAGTAGGTTATAAATATTTGTGTAAAAGCTTAGAAGGCCTAGTATTTTTTATCGTTGGTTTCCTTTTTTATATCGAAACGCAAGTTGCGGTCTCGTGTACATATGCCATTAAAATGTGTTTCTTTCAGGAATATACTGCATGTTCGTGATTATTGATTGTCATTGCGATACATGACCCTTAGCGTTCCTGCATCATTTGTAAGTTAACTTATTATTTTAGGTTATTTAAGTGCTGTGGCGCTCAACTTTTTTATCATCTTAGTTTTCTTTGCTTCCCTCTACCCTCACCTCTGTTCATCGCTCAATCGCTGTAGCAAAGTTCAGGGTTAGTTCATAAAAACTTATCCATTAGTCGTCCTCCGGCAACAGTACCAGCAACTTTTGTTTTATTGTCAATATGTGTCAATAACAAACAAGGAAAAATTCATTACGAGCTTACAGAATGCGAATGCGATGGTGTAGAATAATTAGCTGTTTCGGGACAAGTGCACTAGGATAGGGAAGGCTAGGGGAAAAATTAAATGGTCAATATGTATACTACGATATGATGACAATGAAATTTGTCGTAAAGCTCTGAGATGGCACGAGGACTATCCGGTTGTGAAGCATGGTAAAATTGTTCATTCGTTAATTTATGCATTCGGCTTTTTATAATCCTTTTAAGAGTTTAAGGTTCCTAAAGTTAAAATATAAAATTCAAATATAGGAAATACCAACAACCCCTCAATTTTTGGAGCTTACTTAATATATTTACACTAACGAAAAGCCCAGCTATTTAAAAGCTTTTTCATTTACGCGATTTGGAAATTTGCATCGTTCTAATAACGAGTATCTTAAAATTTTAAGCATTTTTATTTTTTGCTTATATGAACTGAATGTAGGAAAACCTATTGATAAGAGGGCCAGATGAAAATTATCTATTAAACGAAATTTTGAAAGTATAAATAACCTTAATTTGCAACAAGAGTGAGGCGTGTCAAGCTTAATTAGTAAACGGAGTGGCATCTATTAAAATATTAACGGAAGGGCAAACTTTTTTTTGCTTTAAGAGTATGGATTATATTTAGAAAAAGGTCAGATACACCGATCTAAGCAGCTAGATAGCGGTCTGATTATCGCTTAATAATTGCATGTAATATAAATAAATAAAGTGTTAGTACGATCTCAATTCTGTTAAATTAAAATCTTCCATTTTATAAAATTATATACACATAATATATTCAGGGTGGTCACTGGGGTTGTTAAAAAAAAGGTTATTTGGGTAGTTTCGAGTACAAATGATTGTGTTCAATTTTGCTAAATTTTAAACAGTTTCTGAGTTATTGAATAGTCATGTTGCTGATCTGGTTTAGTTAATTTGTATAGATTTTCAAAATAGTTTTAGTAAATTGAAATACGATCGTCGTTGCTATGGCTCTGATTTAAGTCAGTCATATCAATCAAAATTAATTTAAATAAATTAATTTTGCAGTATTTGTCATTGTGGCTACTTTTTGTATCTCACCATGCAATATCAGTTCTCTAGTACTGCATATGCAGATATGGTGTTTAATTACGGATAAAGATGACTTTACATTATGCAATTTTGATGCAATGCAACTCAAAACCAACATACTGAGCATGTTTTCAAGCAAGTTTAAGTCAGCTTTTGCAACTTTAAGGAAATAGAACAATAGAGCAATAGAACAATTTCTAGCAAGTTTTATGCAATTTTAGTAATTTATTTAGTGATAAATGAGATACCAAATTAGACATAAAATTATCATAAGAGTAAGATAACCTAAATTTTATTTTCCAATTGTTGAACAATATAATAACCAAATTGCAGCAATGTGAGAAAAGCAAACTTTCTGTTATATTGATTTGAGCGATAAATTTAAATTTGTTTTTGATGGAATGTTATTTTCATTCGTTGGCAACACTGCTCATCAAACTAAAATTGTATACAAATTGCACAATTGTACAAAGGAAATGGCATGCAATTCAATGTCTTGCATTCCATCAAAATTGCATAATGTTAAGCTACGTTTAGGCATTGGAGGTTTACTAGCTGCGACGAGTGAATACCACCGCCGCATTCCGTTGCGCCGCATGTCACGCAAAACAGCATTTCAACAGGTCTTTACATTATTGTGCACCACTGGCAGTTTTTCAAATACTCAGATCGAACCCGAAGTTAGTTGCCAGTATTGCAATAAATTTAAAATGCTTCCACAAGTTTTAAGCGAATAATAGCTGAAACCGTTCAAAAGAAGTTGATCGTTTCAGCGGGTTGGAGCACGAATTGCATCCGTGCTATAACGAAAAAGTGCACAATCCGCTCCTTATCGATTGTATATTACGAATTTGCCTTTGTCTACATCAGACATGATAGGCTAACTACTAGCAGATATTGAATCATTTATTGACGTTGTTGATAAACCGGTAGAAGATAATTCTGTGTTACGTTCCAGAGTTACCAATGTTATCGCTAACTTTTTCGCTAATCCCGAATACATCAATATAATTAGTAAAAACAGTCGGATGTACAGTATAACAAAAAGAATTCCCTAGAGGCAACCCTAACATTATTGTAACAAGCGCTGACAAGCTGTTACCGTCATTTTGGATAAACAAGATTATTTAATTAAATCTAATAATTTGCTCGATCATAGAGATACTTATAAAAAAACTCACTAAGGACCCCACGTTTACTGTACAAAAGAAAGCCAATGAACACATAAAATTTTTATTTAATCATTCTACGATTACACAAAATGACAAAAATGACTTAAAAAATAATTCTTGCCCGCAGGCAAATGTTATGGTTTGCCTAAGATTCATAAATTTAATGTACCTTTACGGGAAATTATCTCGTGCATCGATACTTCTACTTATAATGTGGCTTACTTTTTGTTAAAAATTTTAAAAAATACTTTTTCGTTAGATGGGTAGAATATTACCGATACTTTTTCATTCGGTGATACTTATAGACATTATCATTTACTGGCCGACCATATTCTCATATCTTTAGATGTCCGGCCTTGTTCACTAGAATTTCTATTAAATTGGTTGTGAAGATTATTATGGAGAAATGGAACTCCATGCAATCTCATTGTTATCTTGATTTGAAATCTTTTTTATCGACTCCTTACTTAATCTTCAATAATACGTATTGTCAAGGTTAATGGTATGGCCTGTTTCATGTTGGTGTTCGGCCACCGCTGAACGATTGTACTGGCTTGTTCTTAAGCATCGCTTATGTTCGTTTAGTCTAGTCTGTACTGACCGCAACTGCAATGTATACTATATACGCCTGGGGCTTTAAGACTATTTTCGGAATCTTTTGGGGTTGGTAATATTTGTGAAATTTTATTAGTGGGTTTATAGATGGTTTTGATGTTGTGTTTACGTAGAATTTTGCCAATTCGGTCTGTTACTTTGTGTATATATGGAAGGATTGCTAAAGATCGTGTATCGGGATTACAGCGTGGTTTGGGGGTTCGTGTAGGATACAAATGCCGGTTATTACTCTGCCGATATCTGAGTTACGATAGCCGTTTTTTATAAGACTAGTTATAAGATGGACCAGTTCATTAGATAAGTTTTCTGGTTGTGAAATCCTAATTGCACGGTTTTTTTGTAGTGTAGATACTGGTCATATAGTGAGAAAAATAAAGGGGGATGAGAATTTAATAGTTATGGGCGATTTTAATGCGTCAGTGGGAGAAGGTAGTGAGGAAAAAATGGTAGGAAAATTTGGGTATGTTAGACGAAATGATAGAGGGGAAAGATTAGTTGAGTTTTGCCTGGAACATAAATTAGTAACTCTAAGCACCCTATTCGAACAACATATTAGAAGAAGATATACCTGGAAAGCGCCAGGTGATAGGGCTAGGTACCAAATAGATTACATTTTAGTTAAACAAAGATTTAGAAACCAAGTTAAGAACTATCGTAGTTATTCAGGGGCTGATATAGATAGCGATCATAACTTAGTTAAAATGAAGTGTAATCTAAAATTCAAAACATTGAGAATGGCTAAAAGAGAGAGATGGGATCAAGGTAAGCTTAATGATAGTGAGGTAAAAGAGGAATATTAACAAGTATTAGATAATAAGTTCAAAGAGATTTATATAAGGAAGACGATATGGATGAGTTAGAGAACGATCAAGAAGAAAATGTAGAGATAGGGTTCTCAATATTAAGAGAGGAATTTGATAGAGCTGTTAGGGATCTTAAACTAAATAAAGCGCCGGGGATAGACGAAATCCCCACAGAATTAATAAAATATGCAAGTCAGAAAACTTTAGACAGATTATATGAACTAGTAAAAGTAATGTATGACACAGGTGAGGTCCCAATAGATTTTGATAAGAATATTATGATCTCAATCTCAAAAAAGTCAGAAGCTGATAGGTGTGAGAATTTTAAAACGGTTAGTTTAACTTCCCAAGCTTCCAAGATACTAACAATTATAATTAAAAATAGAGTAAAAGCTTTGACTGAGATTTATTTAGGCGAAGGCCAACATGGTTTTCGTAAAAACAGAGGGACTAAAGAACTGATACTAATGGTTAGGGTAATTATCGAAAAAAGGTTACAAAGAAATAAAAAGATTCATTTCGCGTTTGGAGATTTAGAAAAAGCATTTGTTAGGGTTAATTGGATTGTTATGTTCAGGTCTTTGCGAAAAATAGCAATCTGTCGGATAGAACAAATTATTTACAGTCTATATAAAATCCAAGGCGTAGTAATTAGATTTGATGAAATAGAAAAGGAAGCTAAGATTAGAAATGGTGTTAGACAGGACTGTATACTATCTTCTTTGCTTTATAATGTTTATATTGAGGAAGCTTTAAACTTAGCCAGAGAGAGAAAAGGGATAGGTATTGGTGTACAGACAGAAAATAGGCATGTTACGTTTTTGCAAATGATATAGCCATTATAGCAGAGTCTAGAAAAGAGTTAGGAGAGTTTTTAAATGTTTTAGATGAGATACTACAGAGTAACTATAGTATGAGAATTAACTCAGGAAAAACAACGATTATGACAAGGGAGTTACAGCCTAGTTCTAAACCAAAATTAAAAGTAGGTAATATCGAGTTAGAGGAGGTAAATAAATTTTGCTATTTAGGTAGTATAATTACAAAGAGCGGACTAAGCAGAAGGGATATAGTAGCTGGAATAGCTCAAGCTAGAAAAAGTTTTTAAAAAAGAAAGACTTACTATTAGCTAATAGTATTAGTTTAGATAATAGAAAAAGTTGCTTAAAGTCGTACATATGGAGCGGTCTATTATACGGTAGTGAGACTTGGACAATTAAAGAGGTTGATAAGAAAAAGATAGAAGCTTTTAAACTTGGTGTTATAGGAAAATGTTAAAGATTAGTTGGACAGATAGAGTAACAAATGAGGAAGTTTATAGAAGGATAGATGAGAAACCTTGTATGTGGAAACGATTAAAGGTCAGGAGAGGTAGAATGATAGGGCACCAGTTAAGACATGAGGGACTATTTAGTAAGGTTTTAGATTATACACTACCAAATAAAAATAAGTAGGAAGACCTAGACAAAGCTATATTAATCAAATTATTAGAGATTTATGTTGTGAAGGGTATGTAGACATTTTTAGACTAGCTCAGAATAGAAAAGAATTTAGAGCTACGCCAAACCGACCTTAAGTAAGTTCAAAAACAAAACAAAAATAAATAAATAAATAAAATTCAGTTAACTAAATGTCACCGTGATATAACTCACAATTAGTTAGGGGTCTGGCATGTTGGCAGCGATTCGCTGCTTAATACTTACTATAACATAATATAACATAAGTAACGTCTTCATGACATAACGCACAATTAGTTAGTGGTCTGGCATGTTGGCAGCGATTTGTTGCTTAAGCCTTACCATAACATATAATTTAACATTTTTTCTTTTTTTTGGAGGGGATAACCAGGTAATACTTCATTTCCTTATAAATGGGAATCGTGTAAACATGTTGGAGTTTTTTAACAACCATCAGATTGCTAATATCAAGGTAGAGCCAGGTAGATAAGAAAAGATAGAAGAGTATAGGAAGACTTAGACTAAGCTATATTAGTCAAATTATTAGAAATTTAGGTTGTGAAGAATATGTAGAACTTTTTAGATTAGCACACACCTTAAGTAAGGTCGAAAACAAAATGATGGTGACTGTTATCTTAGCCCAATATTTACAATTTAAGACCAATATTTAACAAACATTAATAGCAGTGTTTATTATATACAGCAGTTTAATATTGATTATATATTGAATAAATATTTACAATATTTGCAAAATCTGGCGGATTTAATATTTATCGGCAATATTAATTAAATATTGCATAATTACAATTTTGCAGAAAAAAATTAAATATGGACTCGATGTTGCTCAATGTTCACATTAAAATCTTAAACCAATATTATCAGTACATTTGTGCAATGGAAAAACAATAGTTGACCAATATTTAATGTTACCTGGGAAACGAGTTTGCAACCTTGCATACTGCAAAAAAAAGTTCAACGTGTAACCGGTTTCCTGACTTTTAGAATGAATAGAAATTTGTATTGTTGTCGATACACGATACGGGGATACCAGAATGAATTAATTAAGTGACCGGTTTTATTACCCATAAAACTCGAGCGGCCGAACACGTGCAAATATAACGAATTAGGTTTTCTTAGTGCTAACTATTAGTAGCGTTTATTTTACGATGCGTGTTTCAAGAAAAAGAATTGGAAATAATAGCAGACGCGGGACGTATTTCACAAAATAAACTTTTAAAAGTGCTTTGAGGAGCAGCAAATGCTTTCTTGTTTCGATGAGCTTCCAAGGCGAGTTTCTAACCTTTTGAAAATGGTTTAACGATATCAGTGGCGTAACTACGATTTTTGGGCCCCCCCGCAAAAATTTTAAAGTGGGCTCTCTTTAAAATGTATTACTTTTACTGGCTTATATTTAGCCATATTTTTAAATTATAGTACATGTAGAGAAGGAAGCAGTATAGAATTAAATACATATACTATATTAATCAAGTGCTTTATTAATTATAAAACCAAATTACATAAATTCAAACTTATAAGTTAATTAATATTAAATCTACATATTTATACGCCGCACAAAATTATTTACACCTAAAATTTGATACAGTAAAAACCTATGAGCTAGCAGACATTCCAAATCAAATTCAAAATTTTGTTTTTCTTGCATGTTTTGCTGCAAACGCGTTTATTGTATCCTCTATATTCATATTTTGGCAGTGTCATGTTCTACTGCTAAGAGGGATAAATCGTCTAATCTATCTTGTGAAGTGCGGTTCCTAAGATAATTTTTAATAATTTTTAATTTTGAGAAAGATCTCTCCGCACTTGCAACGCTAACGGGTAAAGTTAGTTATAACATTAAGGCTGTTATGGTGTTTGGAAAACTGCTAGAACCTGTAGATTTGGAAAGTACTAGATATTCTAAAATTGTAAGATACCGTTAACATTTTTAATTCATCACAAATAAGTCTATTATTTTTGAGTGTAGTAAGTTCTATACCTATAGCATCATTTAAATCTTTGTAGTAAAATTTTGCAATTGTTTTGCCTTAGATAAAATATCGTCTGCAGTTAAATTCAAAAATACATTAGGTTCTAAGAAATTAAACTTTTCGTTTACATGAAAAAGCGATTTAAAACGATTCGACAGCTGTGAAATTATAATATCCATTACGCGATAAAATACATTTATTTTAAATTTAAATTCTTCATCATTAAATCGATAATTATTGGATAATTCATCGTAATGCTTTTTATTTTTGGTTGCCTTTTTTATAAATTTCGGTTTAATATTCCATTGCCCTGCAACTTTCGCTGCTTCCTCCTTGATGTTGGAATAGTTATTTCTTGTTTCCTTGAAAAATTTTAAAGTTTTTGTAATAAGAGAGTTATCTGATTAATATTCGCCTTTTCACTCTGAGCAGTTTGTGAGAGCTTGTTAAGCTCTTCTAGAATTTGACTTAAAAACACTTAAAAATAAAATTAAAATTATCCATGCTAGTTAATATTTGCTTTGCGTCATTTCGTTCATCTGTTTTTTTGATATCATAATAATTTTATTAAGAGACATTACTATATCTTTATACCGAATTCTTATGGCAGCTAAAGATTTTACTCGATCCGCCCAACGTGTCGGATTTAAGCGTTTCAATTGTGTGAAATTTTCTTTAAAACAGAAAGCCAATTCCATCTTACTATACTATTAGCAAAAATGTATATATGTTTTCTAAAAGTAGAAAAACGATTCTATTTCTTTTATACCTTTAACGGCATCATTTATGACTAGATTTAAGTTATGGGCACTACAGTGCATATATAAGGCTGCAGGCTCTATGTTTAAAATTCTCTTTGCACGCCAGAATACGTACCGCTCATAACGTTAGCTCCATCGTAGCCCTGCCCTCTACATTTATTTATATCTAATTGCATGTTGGTTAAATTGCTTAATATAGTATTACATAGTCCTTCAGCAGATTGGGACTCTACTTTGTAAAACCCACAAAAGTTTCACAAATATCTATTTTGGTTACCTCTCCCAAGCTGTCTTTTTAAAATCAATATATCTTACAATTTTACTTAATTGATCAATCTTAGTTATATCCTGTGTAGTGTCTATTATGATTGAGAAAAAGGAGCGGATCTAATTTTATTTAATAAAATATTTTTAAGTGTGCGCTTAAAGTATTAATAATATCGTTTTGAATTTTTGGGGAAAGATATTTAATTGAACCTTTGGGTCGTTCAAGCACTTTTGTAATATAGGATCATAGTTACTAATTAAATGAACTAAACTTAAGAAATTACCGTTGTAACTGTCTTTTGAATCAGAAAAACTTTCTCTATGTCCTCGAAATGACAGCATGCGCTGGGATAGTGTTAAAGTAACATTGAAAAGTCTGTGTAAAACATTTTTCCAAAATTCAGTTTCTTGTTTTAATAGTAGAGTATCTTTCTTATCTATGGTATAATTTTTTTCCACATATCGTAAATAAAACAAGTTAAATGAGATTGAGCAAGCAAATGCTCTTTAATTTTTTGATAAACCCTGCCAATCATTAATTCCGGTCGTCCAACTTGACCTTACTGAAGCAAACAGCCAACATGGTTGACAATAAACACAATTTTTAATTTAGAATAACACAACCACCCATTTGAATTGTGTGGTAAGTTTAACGTATTGCTTTTATTTTCGCTTGCAGTTATTAAGTAATAATAGTGAACTGAAAAACTTCTATTTTATTATCTTTAGGAAACGCACCATCTGGTCTACACAATCCGTAATTAATTATTTCTTTTCTTAAATTGTCATGTTGTAAAACATTGATTTTTAAAAAATGTGCAAAATCGGTTGGATATTCTTTCGTCAGATCCATAGATAGTTCATTAAGTGAAAAAGTACTACTCACATTTACCTCTGTAATTGTAGTGGTATCTAGTTCCAAATTTCTATCGCGGCCGTCATTATGTGATGTACTTGCGCCCTGGGTGAGAGTTTTTAAAATTGTTGACGACTGCTGTTCGTCTGTAGCGGAACTAGTAGATGCTACTGTCGAAAGCCCAATTTCTTTCATAGATTGTTCTTGTTTTCGGACTCTTTAGAAGTAAAAAGGAACTTATTTTTGGAATCTTGCTCTTTGATTCTTCCAATAGTTTCCTTTTCGTTTTTTGCAGCGCCGCTTGTAGTGCTCATTGTATATTATTTCCTGCAATTTTGAATGAAATTAATTATAATGTAATTAGATAAGTAATAATTATTTAAAAGCCTTTTGAAATTACAAATAACACATACATACTTTGCTTTAAATGCTTTAATTAACAAAATATAAATGATTTTATTGAATGCTTAAAGATTTATTTATATGTATTTCTCAGCGCGACTTCAACTATGATCAAATCAATAGTAGTTTAATAAAAATAGATATAAATACTTACGTTTAAATATGAAAGACCTCCTGTAATACGAACACAACACTATTGAGTAAAACGTACTGGAATGCTTTTTACTTCCTTTCCGTTATATATAATGCAGCTAATGCAAATACGTTGCAACCAGCTGACTAGAAACCACAAAATGAATTTCTTTCTAGTATTATATTTCTAGAAAGCGAAGGTTACTAAGCTACCTGCCATCCTGTGAATCTGTACTGTACAGACAATAGCCCTTTTATTCCTATTTAAAATCCCACAAACCAAACTAACCCTACTATACGTCGTTTAATAATGCTTTACCACTTTATACAACTTATCACTTAAGAATAATATAGACATCTTTGTTATTAAAGTTTACAGTCTCTTTCATCTGTTTATTAACCCTTACAAAATAGGACAGAACGGATAGAAAGAAGAAAGGATGCAGGCTGCAGGTGGTGTTCAGTATTTATCTTAATTATTATTTCTTGTATTTCAGCAGTTCCTAGTAGTAACATCAAGAAAACGTTCGTTAACCTGCGGTTTCTGAATTATCTGCAATATTTTCTTGACCGTTTCTTACCTGCCAAATACGTTGAAGATGAATAAGTTGAGTTTATTATCGTTTGGGCCTTCTTGCACTTGGGGCCCCCCCGCATAGCGGGGGCTGGCAGGGGTGTAGTTACGCCACTGAACGATATGCAGTATTTCAGAAAATTTATAAACGCGGTGAAGAAGATATTCCACGTATTCCTATTGTACAAAACACTAGGATAATGTTTTAGGAAGTTTTCATACATTTTTATTGAACTGGTTAAGCTTGTATAATTTGAGAATATGAAAAGGGTTTAGATTAGTATCTTTAGGAGGCGCTTAATTAAGTTAGCTGCAAAATCAATCGTTCTAAGAAATTAAATGTAGTAAAAGTTTTCTTAATAAATTTTAAGGTTCGAACCAAACTAAAATGGTGAAATATTACTCAACCAATAACGTTGTAGATGCTTATCCAAACCCAAACAACAACTTGGCGCTAAACAATAATCAAGTTTTTGCGACATTAATTTTCTCGTGTCGTAAGAATATAACGACGCAATCGGTTATAAATGCAACAGTTGTAGAAGGACGTACCACTTAAAATCTATTTTGAAGCAGAACTTATCGATAGGCACCATTATACCGAAAAGTAACAAATTAAATCTTGCTTAGAAAAACTTTTGTAGTTTGCATAAAAGTAGATTTTTATAATGTGATATGAATTTTTAATAAAAAAATATATATTTGTGAGGTATTTTTATTCTTCCTCTGGTTATCAAAACGCTAATTGGATAATGATATCATTTCGGTGTTATAAGGTTACTTCGGTAACACAGTATATTTTGCTATCACTGCGTCATTTTGGTAACACGATAGCTTTCCAAATTTTTCTTGCATGTAAAGTTTTTAAAAATAACGATTTGCCAGTCAGATTTCAGTTCGCAACATTCTGATCTCAATTAAGTTAAAGTGCAATTTTTATTTGGGTTTAATGGCATTTGATCGGCATTTTAAAAGACCGATTACGAAGCAGTATTGCTTTATGAAGGAAATTCTCATTTCATTCCCAATTTGTAATACTTTCTTTTCATAAGTTACTGCAATCACACCATTTTCGTCACCTGCTCTATTGAAAAGGTAGTAGAATTTTCAAAAACAAATATTGTACGTCGCCAGAAATACAAATTATGTTAGGTCACACAGAAAATATAGTTGATTTTTCGAAATTTAGTTGAATAAAATTGTTCCATTATGCGAAATTTACCTTTATAGCCAATAAAAGATTAAATGTCACGGTTGATTATAACCCACATTTACTGAATTAATCACCTATGATTACTATAATGATGGTCAAAAATTTGCTATTATGGTGTGCATGAAAGTAATTATGAGTTATATAAGCTGTCCGAGCAGCAGCAAATCTTGATGTGTATTTCTAAGCGGCAATTTTAAATTACTTCTATTTAAAAAAGTGAGGTATTGCAAATACTGTAAAAGCATTTGTATCTGCGTTCTTTCACCTGTGCTATTTAATAACATCCATTTGATAGGTTAGATCTAAATGAATTGAATCACAGTGGAGCAGTTTGTGTTTGACATTCAAACCTTTATCAGGCTTTTCATTTAAGTTTTATTGTGTGGGGAATTCTTGATGATAACGACTAATTAAACATTGTTATTAAAGTGTAAATAAGTACAAATCATGACTACGCTATTGCAAAGGAATTAAATGACACCCCTCGCCAATATTTCATATAAAGGTTAGAAGGCGGGACTCTATTAGGGCGAGCTTGAAGGCGGTTATATTGCCGCAGATGGAGCGCTTTACAAAAGTTACGCTTTAATTATAACGGACATTCGAAAATTTATACTATACCACCAAAGTTGTTTCCTAAAATTTTAACATAGTGAGTTTTGGACGTGAACTTATTAATGTTGTTAACGCGCTTATCCCGTAAACTGATTTTTATTAGCTACAACGTGTTTTTAGATTTTGAAAGTTCAGTAGCCTATTTCCATTTACAAGGCTTGCATAATTCAATACTGCAACACCCTTATTATCAAATATCCGTTAATTAACAGTCTATAAGTTTTACCATATTAATAATTGCATGTTTCCATGCTTATATAACCTTGTAAAGGGTTAGACTTAATACGGTCTTCAATTTTTTATTATACAGGTTGGACCATTATAAATAACCGTACAAGGTACAATCAAATATTGTGTAATCTTAGAAAAAGTAAACAGGTATTTCAGTTTCCAAACTTGAGCACTTTTCTAATGTAGGATAGCAAAAATTATAAAATTTTTAGGTTTTTCTTAAACCGGATACCGGACGTTGCTGTATCTTTGAAACGCCCCTTTATGTTATTCCCTTATAGGGTTGTCAAGGTTTGATGTTAACTATTACCCATATTTTAACATTGTAGCATCTTCTTCCCATACAAACGTCATCTTCCACGCTATAACATCTTAAGCGCTGAAGATGCGAATCCGCAGCTAGTCGGGGGCTTGATGCAAATACGGAATCGCGTCTGTTACAACTTTCATTTAAATACGATCAGTATGCTTTACGCAAGAATGGAGATATTTTGTAAAGTGATTAGCATCTGTATAAAGTTCGTAATTTTTCTTGATTAGAGCAGTAGGGGATTTAATTTTTGTAAATAAGACGCTTTTGAAATGGAAAATGTGGAGCAAGTTCTATCGACATCTAAAAGATTTATGTTTCAAGTTAGGGATAATAAACTTACGTATGATGTAATAGAATATTAATATTTGTACAACCCGTTCACTGAAGAAAGCGAAAGTATTCACGAATATGTATCCACGGCAGCGGTAGGTACGGAATTATCTTCCGAAGGAGATGGTGGCAGTGATGAGGCAATTGATAAAGATTTAGATGGTATTAATTTTACAACGAGAACTGCAGAGCTCATGTCTACTATTTTCTTTATTCATTTATACAATACAAAGTAACAATCTTAATTCTAACAATAAGTTTCTTACAGTCTATTGTAACCTGCACCTGCAGTGTCAAGTTACGTACGTCTGGAATACAATGTATTCACATCCGTTCTCATGTCCGGTTTATGAACTTTCATTAGCCTTTTGTAATCTGTCCTTCAATTATACATCGTTGCATCTAATCTATGTTTTAATGATTCTATTTAATTATACATATATATATTGATTTGGGGGATATGTAACCACCAACGCTAAAAAATTATAGAAATGTTCTTCTTATGTGGCACAATTATTCGTGAAATCATGACACTGTGTACATTCATTTTTATTCTGCCAGCTTAACACTATTTTTCTGTTTTTATTTGGCTGTTATTAAAATAACCGGAACGCGTTAAAAAGCATATTCACAATTTTCTTATTCTAAGAATTACAAGAATAAAACACACCTCTCTGCCAATATAGATTTTGCCCAGTTTGTAGATTGCAGATAAATTCGATAGTTCACGATTGACCAAAAATGAACTTGAAAGTATCCCAATAGACGTTACTTAAAGAAAAATAGTATACTAGGCTGTGATTATTTTGAATTTCTTCTTATTACATGATGATTATTATAAGTAACTACAAGAATTGGGTGGGCAATATTCTCGAATAATGTTAAGTGTATGAAAGGATTTACTGGAAAACCATTATTTCGGCAAATGTCTAAGTGTTGGGGATCTTGGTAGCCACAGGTTGCTTAACCTCCTTCACTGAATCTCGGTAAAATAGGGTATAAAATTAGAAAACAATAGAAAGGGAACGAGCTGAATACACATACTCCCTGAAAAGAAGAGAACCACCAAAAACGCAAAATCAAAGTAGCTGCTTATGTAACCCTACATAAAAATAACTGAGTTGCAAACGAATCCGTGACTTTCAGTAAACAATGGATTCCATTACTAAAAGAAATAACAAATGAAAATCAAATGCCCACAATATCTAGGTAGCATTGCAAGCTTTTCCTGGATTTTCCTTGCAATATTAACATGAAATACAGCCTACATACATGATTTCTATTTATACATAAAATAACTAATTACATAAAAATAAGCATATTGTAACAATTTTATTTTCGCAGTAAAAAATCTATTCATGAAAGGTACAACGAATGTTAAAACAGCTTTATTAACTAAAGTAATAATACGTGTAACAATCAAATCCTTACATTAATACAGTATCTAGAGTCGTTAGTCTATTTGTTTCGGAGTTCGGTGTATTCCACAGCCACTGGCGCGCGCGTGAGAGGTTTTTGACAACCCCACTCGGGACCCTCCCACGATAGAAGAACGCGGCAAAAGCACTCGTCGATAGGTAAGAGCAGCGACAGCATGCATTTGAAATTAATGGCGAGTGACCTCCGGGTCGCATTATTTATGTGACACACTTCCTGAGTAACGGTTGGTATTGTATATTCGTTATCATAGTACCTAATTTAACAATTTGTTTAGCGCAACGACAACTTAGAATCTACAATTTAGAAACTCTAACTTATAGACTACGCAATGAAAATTACATTTGTAACTAAGATTAGACAACGGAAGATTACGCTACAAAAGTTATGCAGCCTTGAATTAATGTAAGAAACCCGCTTCGCTTCAACACCTGTATTTAAAGCATGGAAAGCAAGAATAATTAGCTGCAGATTCCGCACGGCGATGTGGTTTCCATTCCAGCCAAGGACAACAGCCCGGGGTTTGGTTCGTAATAGCTTTAAGATTTCCTCAGTGCTTCCTTCTAAAAGCACGTTATTTCGTTTTGTTTTATAGAAGCACAAATTTGTTATTCAGTTTACCTGTAGTTAAGCTGGTTTTCTCCAGTATCAAATTTAATTTCACTTAGTTTCGTAGATATGTGACTACACGTGGCTTCAACATAAATTAACAGCTGCGGTTACGTCACCTGTTTGTTTGAAATATGCCGTCAACAATTGCACAATTGCTAACAGATGTTTAGTATTACATTACTACCACCTTTGATAAAATTAGAGAATATCTTTGTGAATATTTTGACTTCAAATTGATTTTAATACCGTTAACTTAAAGAGAAAATTTTGTATATTAATTTGTAAATGACCTACACAGATCTGATTGGGTTATGAAACCTTAGTATAACCAGTCACACTGGATTGTAATATATTTGAGTAAGGATCAAGTTGATAAACCTTACATTAACTTTGCAAGTATTTCAAGTATTCATTTTATTTTATAGCATGGAATTTTATTTACAGAAACGGAAAAAATTCTCTCTAGTAAATTTATAATCCACGCTTAAAGTCTTTTTATTCTGATCTAGTTTGATCAGACCTGATAAACAAAAAGCAATAAGAGTTAAATTTTTATGACACCCTTATGTAGAAAATATTCTCTATGCATTTTAGGTATATTTGAGGGACGCAAATTGTGTTCCCATTTTCTATGTGACTTAATTATTATTTTTCCTTACAGGAACAGCGTCTTATTCTGTTAAGACAAGTTTTTGTGTCAGCGAAGGCGATCTTTTTTTCTTTGGGTCTCCACGTCCGCCCTTAGAAATTTGCCATGCCATTAACATAAATCAATCTGGACTTGGTGGCGCCTGTTTGTTTTAGTTTGAGTGTGACCCCCCTACAGATTTCGACTTACCCTCCCATTGCTCATAGCTCTACCCAAGGAATAGACCCCTAGTTACGTCGGAAGACTTTGTTTTGCAGACACCTGACTTGGAGCATGGTGATAATAAAGTAGTGTCGGCCAGAAGTTTACGTTTCACTAGCGCCCATGCGTGAGGCTAGCGGAGCCAATTAGAGAGAGAAAAAAATCGTTACACTGGCGCCGGCAACGTTTGGGGCCTCGAAATTTGTTTGTTCATAATTTGATTTACTTCAAAATTTATTTGTTCAAAATTTAATTTGCTTCGAAATTTGTTAGCTCAAAATTTATTTTGCTTTGAAGTCCATTTGTCCAAAAATTATTTTGATCCGAAATTTGTTTGCTTAAAGTCTATTTGACATTTAGATTTGTTTGTTCGCTTTTGATAAAAGATTGGTTGTAATGTTAATCCCCATACAGTCAATTAATTAATTTGGTCAAATTTACTTTTGGCTTTCATTCTATTTTGACCCTTATAATTTTTTGATATTGTTTTGGCAAAATAATTTTACCAAAAACATCTTTTGATTTTTACCTTTAGTAGTACGAATTTGTTTTGATAACTTTTGTAAGGTTCGGATCAGTTAGATTTATCGGTTTGATTCCATTAGGCTTGAGTAATCATGTCGGAAAAATTCCAAATTGTTTGTCTACTTAAAGAAGAATTGGAGTATGAACTAAGAATCAGAGGAGTGGTGAGTGAGAGACAAGTGTTGGAGAAAAGGAAAATTTTAGGTAGATTGTTGGCTAAAGAAATAGATAAGCCTGGTTGTTTGATTGATCTTTCGTGTTATGAAGTAGACTTTGCAACGGAAAGTAAAGAAATTTCAGTTTCAGTCGAGTCAGTTCGTAATGTTGTGTCCGAATTTGAAGGTGACTCATCAGACTCAATTTTTAGGAGAGCTTGTTCAAGGTTAAACCACCTTTCGGGGCGAGTTAAGCGCATGCAAATCCCTTCAGTAAATTCCGAGGAAGCAATTAAGTTCAGAAATGAGACAGTAGCAACGATATTAACCCTTGAAGCTGACTTATACGATAAAATCAATAAAAGTACAGAGTCCACCTATTTGGATCGGTCCGTTGTAGTATCTCCTTCAGTTGCTAGTGCACCTATTCATTCGACTTCGTATGCAACGCCTTCCGTACCTATAGGTTCATGGCCTGTAAAATTCTCAGGTGATCCCAAACAACTATATTCATTTTAGATAGAGTTAGTGATTTAGCACAATCTCGTAAGGTATCCGAAGCTGATTTATTTGGATCAGCATGTGAACTTTTGTGGGTGACGCTTTAGTTTGGTTTAGAACAGTGAAAAGTTCATTGAGAGACTGGAACTCCTTGTTAGAACGTTTAAGGAAGATTTCTACCTGGTTCTTCAGATGATGACATTTGGGAAAAGATCAGAAATCGTCGCCAAGGTAAAGACGAAAGGATTATTTTATTTGTCGCGCATATGCAAACCTTGTTTAGTAGACTGACCAACGAACCAGCAGAAGTTACTAAAGTTAAGATGATAAGAAGAAATTTGGTTCCTGAATATATTTCAGCACTTGCATTGTCGGACATTCAAGATTTGTCTACCTTAGTAAAATTGTGTAAAAGGTTAGAAGAAGCTTCTTTGATGAAACTAAACTTGGTTTCAGCATCTTCTAGTAAACCTAACAAGATTTGCAACCCTCTAAGCATCAATTTGAGAACAAACCTCCTGGGTTGAATGAAAAGTTTGTGCTGTTAAGAGTAGGGTGTTTCAGAATAAATTAGTTAATCCCCAAGTAACAGTAGCGGATAAGAGCTCTTTGGAGTCCTCAGTTTGTAATTCCTTTAGTCCCGATAAGAGAAATAATTTTGTTTGTTGGAATTGCTCCGTAGTGGACATTGGTTCAGAGATTGTAGAGCAACTAAAAAGATTTTTTGTTTTGGATGTGGTCGAAAAGGCGTTAAGGCTACGTCATGCCCACAATGCTCAAAAAACCAGTAAGGCGGCAGGCGCATAGTGGTCGGCATCCTGTTCCGCGTAATAAGGCCATGGTTATGATTTGTAAACAAGAAAAATACTTTTGTAAAGACGAGTGGTCAAGATGGCTTACAGTTGTTAAAAATTTTTGTCAGGACTCTCCGAAGCCTAAGAATAATACTTTGTTCATTGAGAAGCAGTGTGATAATCGACCTTACATTATGGTGAAATTAATGGATAGAGACATTACCGGTCTTCTAGATTCGGGATGCACTACCTCAGTGGTAGGATCTTTAGCCCTTTCAATTGTTAGAAAATTAGACTTGAAAATTTTTAGTTCAGCAAAAACGAGTATCACTACAGCTGATGGTTCAATAAAGTCTGTTGTGGGCTCAGTAGATTTGCCAATTTGTATAGGTAATGACTGCCGCATTTTTAATGCATTAGTGGTTCCGTCCCTACCGCATACATTTATCTTCGGTAGTGACTTTGCAAAATTATTTGGTGTAGTTGCTGACTTTAGAAGTAATAATTGGTTTATCCAAAGTAACATTGGGAACGACATTGGGTATATAGGTTCGTCTTCCATCCCTTTGAACACTGAAGATTCTTTATTTGGTTTACATGACCTTTCAGATGCTCAATGTGCAAGCACAAGAGTTAATAAATTCATTTAGTGAGATTAGCAGCGACGATAGATTAGGACGAACTCACCTAATCGAAATGGACATAGACACAGGCAATGCCAAACCCTTCCACAAGAAACCATATGTCATGTCACCATATATGGGTAAGATATTGAATGAGGAGTTGGACGACATGCTTAGACTTAAAGTTATAGAACCGTGTACTAGTCCGTGGTCCTCTCCAGTTTTGTTGGTTAAGAAAGCAGATGGAGAATATCGTTTCTGTTTCGATGGTAGAACCCTGAACGACTTAACTGTTCATGATTCGTACCCCCCCTTGCGAACGTAGATAGAATTCTCAATATGTTGAGAGGTGCGAACTACATTTCGTCTCTGGATTTGAGAAAATCGTTTTGGCAAATCCCCCTTTGTGAGTCGTCTAAAGATAAGACTGCCTTCAGTGTTATTTCACGAGGACAATTTAGATTTACCTGCATGCCATTTGGGTTGAAGAATGCTGCGCAGACACAACAGCGTTTAGTAGATGCGATTTTTGGTCCACGTTTTGAACCCCATGTATTTTGCTATTTGGACGACATAATATTATGTTCGTCATCTTTTGAAGAACACCTAAAGTTATTGGTAGAGGTTAAGCAACGTCTAAAAGAAGCTAACCTTACTATAAACATAAGTAAATGCGAATTTTTTTAAAAAGACACTTAAATTTTTGGGTTATATAGTAGGTTCTAACTCACTTCGTACAGATCCCGATAAGGTGTCGGCAATGGTTAACTTTCCTCGTCCGAAAACCACAACGGAGATTAAAAGGTTTATAGGAATGTGCAGCTGGTACCGTCGTTTTATAAAGAATTTTTCGTCTTTAGTTTCGCCTATTAATGACCTCATTAAGAGTAAGAAAAAAGGTCAAACTGTAAACTGGAGTGCGGAAGCAGAGAATTCATTTGTGCTGATCAAGCAAGCATTAGTTTCTGCACCTCTTCTTTCGCAGCCAGACTACTCGGCACCCTTTATTGTTGAGTGTGACGCAAGCAACACTGGGTTAGGAGCTGTGTTGATTCAAAATGTAAAAGGAGAAGAGCGTGTAATTTCGTACGCAAGTAAAACCCTGAGCCGTACTGAGCGCAATTATTCCACCACAGAGAGAGAGTGTTTAGCAGTTATTTTTGCAATTGAGAAATTTCGTCCGTGGGTAGAAGGAGTTCGCTTCACAGTTGTCACCAATCATTTTTCGTTACTTTGGTTGAGTAATCTTCAGAATCCAACTGGAAAACTCGCCAGATGGTCTGTTCGATTAAGGCAACATTCATTTGATTTGGTGCATAGGAAAGGAAAGTTTAATATAGTCCCAGATTGTCTTAGTCGTGGTGTTCCTTTAGAAAATCCAGAAGTTAATGTAGTAGAGATTAAACTTGATGGCGTAGACTTGTGGTATGAATCTTTGAGAAAGAAAATTTTGTTGTCGCCCAGAAGCTACCCACAATGGAAAGTGGAAGATGGGTTTATTTATAAGTTTATACCTTCCTATTACCGCATTCGGCGAATGTTGTAGAGTGGAAGTACTTAGTGCCAAAATCTCAGCGTATAGATGTCATTAAATCATGTCATGACCCCCCTTCAGCAGGACATTTTGGTTCCTTAAAAACTTTGTCTCGTGTTCAAGAATTATATTATTGGCCAAAGATGATCTTTGACGTACGTAAATTTTGTAGGAAGTGTTTGATTTGTGGTGCTCAAAAACCACCCAATAAAGGTCCCCTTGGGATGATGGGAAAGGAGAAAGAGGTTGGACTACCGTTCCAAACCATTGCGTTAGATTTGATGGGTCCGTTTCCTCGTTCCAAACGCGGACATAAATGGCTCTTAGTTGTTGGTGACTGGTTCTCAAAGTATTCGATTTTGCAACCTTTGCGTAGTGCCACGGCACATTTGATCGAGAAATTTTTGGAAGAAAAAGTATTTCTTGTCTACGGAGTACCACAGTTTGTTATTTGTGATAATGGTCCACAATTAATTGGACGTATCTTTAAAGCTTTGTGTGCAAGGTACGAAATTCAAAAGATTTGGTATAATGCTGTTTATGCTCCCCAATGCAATTTTGTGGAAAGAATCAATAAGACAGTTGGTACAGCAATCCGTACATACGTAGAAGAACATGATACGTGGGATATTGAGATATCAAAGATCCAATACGCAATCAACTCAGCAAAACATGAGTCTACCAACTATTCGCCAAATTTTTTAGTTTTTGGTCGTCAGGTACCTTTAAGTGGAAAAGCTTATAATGATAATTTTATACCTGGTGAGGATGTTGATGTCGTCTCCAGTAGTAGACCTTCTTATGTTTTGGATCGTCAACCTTTGTTTGATATTTTTGGAAATGTCCGTGAAAATTTGCATGTAGCTTATCAACGTTCGAGTAAACGCTACAATCTTAGGAGAAGAGACATTTCATTCCGAGTCGGAGAGTGTGTTTGGAGAGCTAATAAGGTCCTCTCGAGTGCTAGTGATAAGTTTTCCGCTAAGTTAGCTCCAAAGTTCGTTATGAGTAAAGTTCGAAAAACATTCCAATTTAGTGTATGAGTTAGAGAACGAAGATGGGACAAGAGCAGGGAAATGGCACGTAATGGACTTGAAACCAGTTGAAGCGTCGTATCCAAAGGAAAATGATGACCCTGACGATTAGTTCCGGTCCGGTCATCTCTTTGATGTTAAGTAATGCAGTAGTGGTTTGCTTTGTTTTGTCCAGATTTTTGATTTAGTGTCGTTTCACTAATTTTGAGTATTTTGTTTGAGAAGTGAAATAAGTGGTTAGAGATTTTGTAGATTTTGTAGATTTTGTAAGTTTGAGGTGTGCCTTGGTGTGCACGCTGGTCATTTTGCTCGCGCGTTACTCAGAGATGTGTTTAGAAGATGTCTTTAACAGATATCTTTACAATGTAGAAGTAAGTGGGCTATTTGATTGTTGGTCCTGATTTCTACATATCTAGGTAGAGAGAATATTAGATTATTCTTTTCCTTGTTTTTTTTGACCGTTCGAAATTCTTTGGTTTGATAAGGTCAAGGTTGGCTTGGTGAGTCTCACCATTTGGTCCATCACTAATGAGATCTGTTGTTTGTTGGAACTTAGTGATAGGATATTCAGTAGGGTGTAGGATATTACAGCCCTGACTGGTTCGATTTTGTATTTGAATTTGTTAAGTAACCTTATGGTTAGGTTACCTTCGTTTTGATTATCTCTTTGTAATAAAGTGATAATATTTTGTATTTGAATTTGTTAAGTAACCTTATGGTTAGGTTACCTTCGTTTTGATTATCTCTTTGTAATAAAGTGATAATATTTTGTATTTGAATTTGTTAAGTAACCTTATGGTTAGGTTACCTTCGTTTTGATTATCTCTTTGTAATAAAGTGATAATACTTTGTATTTGGATTTGATAAGTAACCTTTTGGTTAGGTCACTTTTGTTTTGATTATCACTTTGTGATAATAGTGTTTTAAATTTAGACCTATTAGTAAGGTCTTCCTTTTGATTGTCACCTTATAGTGATGATACTTTGGATAGTTATGCTGTTTTGATGAGGAAGCATTCCTTTTTTTGTAGATAGAGCTAATTGAGCTCCTGGAAGTGAAGTTTTTTTTGGAATTAGAAATAAATTGTAAATGTTTGGTTATAGGTAATAAATATTAGCCTTGTTAGGAATAAGGACCCCCAGGTTAAAAAAAAAAATCATTGTGAATTTAATCTTTTTGTCCCGTGGAGTGTTTGACTTTCTAATTTGACCCCTCCCAATTTTGATTAATACCGATTGTGACTCCCCGATTTTGTCTCCCAATGGACGTCAGGTACACGTAGTTACCAACACACTCGCATTTGTAATTATTTGTCTCCCCCATTTGAATAAATTCATAAAATTGCATAGTTAGTTAGGAAAGTAGAAAAGGCTAGTATTATTAAGATAAAAAATTTTTTTTGTATTTGTTATATTTGAAGTTTATTCCTTAAAAAAATTTTTTTTCTTTTAGGAAAGGGGTAGTGTAACAATTTTATTTTCGCAGTAAAAAATCTATTCATGAAAGGTACAACGAATGTTAAAACACCTTTATTAACTAAAGTAATAATACGTGTAACAATCAAATCCTTACATTAATACAGTATCTAGAGTCGTTAGTCTATTTGTTTCGGAGTTCGGTGTATTCCACAGCCACTGGCGCGCGCGTGAGAGGTTTTGACAACCCCACTCGGGACCCTCCACGATAGAAGAACGCGGCAAAAGCACTCGTCGATAGGTAAGAGCAGCGACAGCATGCATTTGAAATTAATGGCGAGTGACCTCCGGGTCGCATTATTTATGTGACACACTTCCTGAGTAACGGTTGGTATTGTATATTCGTTATCATAGTACCTAATTTAACAATTTGTTTAGCGCAACGACAACTTAGAATCTACAATTTAGAAACTCTAACTTATAGACTACGCAATGAAAAATTACATTTGTAACTAAGATTAGACAACGGAAGATTACGCTACAAAAGTTATGCAGCCTTGAATCAATGTAAGAAACCCGCTTCGCTTCAACACCTGTATTTAAAGCATGGAAAGCAAGAATAATTAGCTGCAGATTCCGCACGGCGATGTGGTTTCCATTCCAGCCAAGGACAACAGCCCGGGGTTTGGTTCGTAATAGCTTTAAGATTTCCTCAGTGCTTCCTTCTAAAAGCACGTTATTTCGTTTTGTTTTATAGAAGCACATATTTGTTATTCAGTTTACCTGTAGTTAAGCTGGTTTTCTCCAGTATCAAATTTAATTTCACTTAGTTTCGTAGATATGTGACTACACGTGGCTTCAACATAAATTAACAGCTGCGGTTACGTCACCTGTTTGTTTGAAATATGCCGTCAACAATTGCACAATTGCTAACAGATGTTTAGTAGTACATTACTACCACCTTTGATAAAATTAGAGAATATCTTTGTGAATATTTTGACTTCAAATTGATTTTAATACCGTTAACTTAAAGAGAAATTTTGTATATTAATTTGTAAATGACCTACACAGATCTGATTGGGTTATGAAACCTTAGTATAACCAGTCACACTGGATTGTAATATATTTGAGTAAGGATCATGTTGATAAACCTTACATTAACTTTGCAAGTATTTCAAGTATTCATTTTATTTTATAGCATTGAATTTTATTTACAGAAACGGAAAAATTCTCTAGTAAATTTATAATCCACGCTTAAAGTCTTTTATTCTGATCTAGTTTGATCAGACCTGATAAACAAAAAGCAATAAGAGTTAAATTTTATGACACCCTTATGTAGAAAATATTCTCTATGCATTTTAGGTATATTTGAGGGACGCAAATTGTGTTCCCATTTTCTATGTGACTTAATTATTATTTTTCCTTACAGGAACAGCGTCTTATTCTGTTAAGACAAGTTTTGTGTCAGCGAAGGCGATCTTTTTTCTTTGGGTCTCCACGTCCGCCCTTAGAAATTTGCCATGCCATTAACATAAATCAATCTGGACTTGGTGGCGCCTGTTTGTTTTAGTTTGAGTGTGACCCCCCTACAGATTTCGACGTACCCCCATTGCTCATAGCTCTACCCAAGGAATAGACCCCTAGTTACGTCGGAAGACTTTGTTTTGCAGACACCTGACTTGGAGCATGGTGATAATAAAGTAGTGTCGGCCAGAAGTTTACGTTTCACTAGCGCCCATGCGTGAGGCTAGCGGAGCCAATTAGAGAGAGAAAAAAATCGTTACAATATTAACAATCCTTGTAAAACAGCATTGGTATCTGACAAGTATAAATCCACAATAAGGTTACTTCAAAACCATATACAATCTCCGTTGAACAGTATTGGTATCTGACAAGTGTAAACCCGCCATAGGGTCGCCTCAGATCGATATACAGCCTTCATAGAACAACATTGGTATCTGACAAGTGTAAACCCGCCATAGAGTCGCCTCAGAAATATGTTAAAATCTACCAAAGAGGTAACTTAAATCATAATGAATCTTCCCCCTCAAAATAAATATAAAAAACGACTACTTAAGCCTTTCAATAATGCAATCGCACACTTCTTTAATACCCATCCTCTCAATTGTATAAATAGAAACATGTTAAAAAATGTTTTCCAATTCCAAGTTATTGAATTTATATAAAATTCACCAATAAAAATTAATCAGCTGATTTCACGTTAAGCGTATTGGCTATTTAAAGAAAGCCAATCCCAGGTCGCAACACAAATTGAAGGCAATCATTCTGTTAAACTTTAAAAATTTTTGCTTAGTATACTCAAACCAAATATTTCAAACATCAATAAATCAAAGTCACCTTCAATTTATGTCATAAATGTCAAACTTGAAGTTTTTATTATTATTTTGACAACGATCCTAGGTCATGGATCGAAACGTAAATAAAATTGATTTTAAAAACTATGAGTGGTTTAATTCCCAAAGAAGATTAACTTGAATACACGTGCAGTGTGAGAATTTCAGGGAACTATGTAGGCTAGCTCAGAATATAAATAAGTGCAGGTACGTGTCCAACCAGTTTTGAGACGGAAAACCTAATGGCTGCGAAATACCTGCAACTAATGTTGACTGTGCGAAAAGATAAATTGGAAAATATATTAAATCGCCAAATGGTTAAGTGTTGGGGGAACTTGGCAGCCACAGACTGCTTACCTCCCTTCACAACCATTGAAGGTCGGAGAAATATTGCATATAACTGTAAAACAATAGAAAGTGATCGAACTGCATCTAACAAGAAAGAACATCGCCTATGAGGAAAGACAACAAACATAGAATAAGAAGAAAATTGTTGAAAGCATATGTGTGGAGCACAACACAGTATGCCTATGAAATACGGGAAGTCTGAAACGCAGACAGAAAAACGGTAGCAGCCTTTTGAAATGATGTGCTTAAGATGTATGAGGACGATAGCATGGACAGACAAAGATAATAACAAATAAGTTACAGAAATAGTAGGGGAACAAGGATATCTGGGGAAAAAGAGAAATAGTAGGGCGGAATACGTTCTAATGCATTTTTGGGGAATAGTATGGGATATATTACAAGCAGAGATAGGAAAAAAGAGGTAGATGTAGACCTAGATCAGACAGTTATAGATGCAAACTGTGCATATTTCAGGGAAATCTGTAGGTTAGTTCAGAATAGGGAACAATGATGGTACGCGTCTAACCAGTTCTAGGACTGAAGACCTAATGATGATGATGAGCTTCGAAATGTTTTTATCAAAGAAGTAAACCTAGTTTCTAAATAATATTTTGTAAATGCAGGCTATTCTTTAAAAATGGTGTGCCCTAGCTTTCACATTAATGTTTTAGTTACTTTGAAAACATGGTTACACTGCAGTAACTAATTTTTACTTCGTCAACCCAAGCGGAGTTAAATGCATTTGAAAAGCATCTAACCTTTACTTTTATTTGATATACTCACTGAAGGGAGCATGTAATGTAATCTATTGTGTAGCGCATAAGTCTGTAGTGTAATCATTTGACGTAGTATTGCGTTTGATACCAGTATGTTTCGAGTCTGCGCATATTTAAAGATAGTACTGAACCTTGTAGACTCTAAAAAAATTCAATTACAGAAAAACAAGCATTTCAACATATTTCTCTGTTTGTGTTCAGTAGGGGCCGAAAGCATCAGAGGCGGTTCGAAGCATTCTAGTGTATAAGCAAAATATCTTTGTGGAAAGTTTAAAAAGGAAATGAATTTCTTGTTCCAAGTACACAAATAGTGATGCAGCTGCAAGAAGACTTTCGGGTTCTTGTGAACACCGTTTTGATTTTTTAATCAATGAAGATTCTAGTCATCTATTTCAGATATGCAAGTGTGGTAAACTGTGGATATTCCATCATTTGCCACGCCTACTGTTAATGTAAAATGGCGTTTTGTGTCATTATCAAAAAGGACCACTGAGACCAAACAGAAAGCAACTCTCCCAACGAAGGTCAATGCCTACAACAGACGATGAAACGCTATGGATGTTAATATACTAATAAATGTCACAATCATTGTTGACACTTATTCTTAACTACTTTCAGGTCTTGAGCGGGTAATTCATAAGAAAGGCCTAGGAAAATTGCATAATATGAATGTTCTATACTACACGGCAATGCTTTTCCCTTGTGTTGATCTAATAAAAAGAATTATTCGATAGTTGGATTTGGAGGTTCTTTTATGCCACCGTTACGCTGTACTCATTTTTCACCTGATGTTGCGCTCTTTTTGATTATTATGTTTTCCACTCTCGATCAAACAATCGGCAGGATAAATTGGCATGACCATTTTTCTAACATCAAACCAACAGAACTCTACAGGCGTGGAATCGAAAAACTACAATAACATTAGCCGGCTATCGCTATAGAACATGCTACTGATTGATGATAATAACTATGTCTATCTCGACTTTATAAACAGAAATGTATGAGCAATGCTATGACACTATTCACCATCCCAATATTATGGTGTATTGTACATGTTGTATAGGGGAGGCACTCGACGCTAGGTTGGGACGGTACGTTGGACGATCAAAAATAACCCCTTTGAAATTGCTGAAGGAGATGTTGAGTTACAACAGTACTGAAAGAATGAGTGCTGTCGTAGTTCAAGACGTTAAATTTGATTTTTTCCAATGCTCCACCCGATGGTGCTACATTGACCAGGAAACGAGTCATTTTTGGCTGGAAATTTTGAATTTTATGGAACCCTTGCTGTTCCAAGCAAGGTAGGGATCTTTAACGTGCGTGACAACACTCACACGCGGGACCTACATTTTAGCTTTTATCCGAACAAGGGCGTATGTTTTTGAAAAATGCTTGCCAACATTTTTCAAGCGGATCGTGTTGGGATTCGAACCTGGACCTTGCGCTTAGTAGTCACACGCAAACCAGCTGAGCCACGTAGCCGCCTATGTGTCTTCCACAGCATCTTGCACCTATATTTTTAAGATTATGAAGTTTAATGAAACAGTAGCACAAACCTTAATTATAACTAAGCAGAGCAAGGACCGACAACAGGATCACCTCACAGCATAGTTTTTTAGCCTAAATCATACTCGACACTTTTATTTGGGAAGTCGTCGTTACTGTCCATGGACGCTCTTCAAAACTTCGTCCTAGAGATTTTACTTTGAGCCACTTTTTTTACTGCACAAGAAAAGAATGAAAAGCGCAGCGTAGATCCTAGAAAACTAAAACTAATATTAAATTTCTGTGACCCAAAAGCTACCTTTAACTTTTAAAATGTGTAGAGCATTGCGTTTAATATTAGTACCTAGTTGTAGCGGTCGCATATATGAGCATAAGAATATCCAACTGGTTATATTATTAGTTTAAGAACAATTTAAAATTCCCACATTTCATAAATGTAGACAAAATCAATTTAGTCATTTAATAGTTGTTATAAAGGAAAAACTCCATCTCTAGTATACATTCGGTAGATATGCAGATGTGTCCTACCTGAGTGTCATTTAAATATAGCATTCGGAAAATTTAGAAACAGTATGAAGTTAAAAAGCGGCATTTGTTTTATCTTCTTGCAACGAGTGGAAAAATGTTTCGACCTCAACTTGTTTGTAAATCCTATCTATTCGCTTTACCAATATATTATTCTACCCTCCTTTGATCATTATAACAAAGTCTGAACTTGGCTGTTACGCAGGAAGTGTATGATGGTCATTCAAAGGGTCTAGATAGAAAGATTATGAACGGCCGCATGCTGGAAGGGTGTTATAATTTAACCGCGTGCTTATTGTAGACACGATTCAAGGTTTGGATTAACATTACTCGATCGTGTTTTCGTGTCTTGACAAAACTTTAAGTGACGCGTCCGAGTTCATGGTTTTGTTTGTTTTCAATCCTTTTGCGATCTAGGTGTATAGGATCGGATTAGATCGCCTAAACGAGTATAGATTACTACAAATACCTACATTGCTCATCAGTCCTGTGGGGATTTCAATCTCTGAACCAGATGTAGCACTTAAGTAATTTCCCGGAAACTATATGCTGGATTCCTGGAGCGGAAATAATCTGAAAACTGTTATCGATATTAGGACATTGTTTCCTTTAAAGTTAATGATACATATTTTTACTTTTAAGTCGTAATGAATTTATTTATACATTCCATTTATTTACATAAGCCTAGCACTCATTCATAGAGTTAAGAAATGGTCCTTGGAGATGAGCTATTAAACTTTTGGTTAGCAATTGTAAATAACTTTGTGGGGATATTTAATTTAGATGTAATTGAGACCGTCTCGATTCTCTGCGTCCTCACTACGGCTATCTTGACCAACTCTCTTTGCGATTGTATTTGGTCGCGCTAAGATTAAGTTTTACGAGACGTCTTACCGTGTGTTTACGCTGCCCCCACCTCCACCCCCACTCCATTTCACCCTCTTAACAGCAATTTAGCGTATAATAGAGTCTAACTTATAACCTGGCATTTGGGCGTGATTTATGTCTGAATAATTTCCAACCTTTAAACAGTGCAAAACTAGGAATTTTATTATACCACAGACTCGTGACTCGTCGACGGATATGATTAGATGCTTAGAGGAATTTTTAAAAAATCTCAAACTTTATACTTAAATATTTTAGCTTTTTCATTGGCAAAGCAAGTTCAGACTATACTATCTTGAGTCTAAGAAAGTACATTCAAAGTTCGTTCAAAATATAAATCTAAATTAAAAAATTGCATTGTCATAAAGTTGTAGACATGAATGTGTATAGTTAGTCAGCAAATATTTTGTTATTTTAAGAATCGTAAAATAATTAGTTGCTCAGTGAATCCTATGTGAAGGTCTACACAATCCTGTTCGCCTGATTACAAGGGATATAATTAGGAGCAGGAAATATAGGAAAAATCTATGTACTCTTACACATACTATGCACATACCTTATTCTTAAAGCCATTATAAACAAAGTTAATATTATGTACGGCTTAAGAAATCAGGTGAAACTAAATTAATTTCTTTGTGTATGCCTCCTATACGATAGCTGAAAATACCCCGTTCTATATAAAAAAAACTTAACTTTGTATTTTCCTGAAAAAACTGCTGAAAAATTTTTTGAACTGTCTCCTAAAATGTATGTCGTCCCACTTTATCAGCTATAACTTTCATCTGAACGTTTTCTTTCTATGCCGTATACTTTTTCAATTAATCGCATTGGTTGGTGTAAAAATTGCTCCTTGTGTGTGTATATATATTACTCAAATTTAGACCAGGGTAGAAAATTAATTAACGACATCAAATAATTTTAATCACCCTGTATAAAGAAACAAATAGAAATTACGTGCAAAATTTATATTAATTAATTCAATTTTTAAGTAACGGGTATTAAACAAAGTGTACAAATAATAATTAATATTTAATTAGTATTCGCTAAAAAGTAAAGGGTAGAAGTCAATGCCATTCATTATTATTTTATTGGAGTTAATTGAACCATTAGTAATATGTAATAAGCATAAAAGCCTGTGAAAATTCAAGGTGGGTTAAAATACCATGAAATAAAGCTCGGAGAATTATATTTAAAACATTCATTAGGAGCACACACCTGCAAACTTTTAAATGTCAAAGTTCTAATAAATTTGACTAGATAAACATGCAGCTTCTACGTATATTGGAAACGGTCGGATGTTTTAGCAGGAAATGCTAGACGAGGGGTTATTTTACTCAAGTAGGAATCCACGTGGATTTAAATAACAGATAGTGAAGAATATCGATTTGTACCACTTAGACCAAGGTAGAAAGGGATGGATAAAACGCGCAAAGCAGAGACACTGATAATAAAGGCGTGATTTGTAAAGTTTCACTAGGGCCACGATTGGTTGAAATAAGATGCAAACATGAGAGGCGAAAGCATAGCAGTTGGTGTGTAAAATTAATTAGTTGTTCTCAGACGTGGCGAGCCGTGTGGAAAATTCTTAGATTTTCAACTTGGACGTGTGCAAATTTTAGTAGAATCGCTGTGCCAGACCGTTGAAAGGGAAAAGAGAATGCGAAATTATAAAAATTGTCCGTTGCGGGACAAAATCGACTTGCAAGCGGGCCATTATATAAACCCGTGCTATTAGGTGTTTCGCTCTCTTATATTTTTGATTTTATTCGATACTTTAAACAGTTTTACTCTTTATTTTTGATTATTTAATACTTTAAGTAGAATACGTGGTGATTACGTGCTACAATAAAAGTTATTAAGTGCACTTAGAGAAGATACAAGGTAATAAAGTCTAGTTATATTTGCGAGTATTACTGTACCAATTATCGAAATTAGTAACGATAAATGAATAAACAAAAGTAGGCAGTTTTGGCCATAGCGTGAAAGAATTATGAAGTTCTTTGCTATTTTTTGGGAGTGAGTAATCAAGTGTTATTCGTAAACGTGATTGGATCCACAAAACAAGATTTATATATACAGAGACGAGTGCCTGAGAAGCCCTGAAACAATTTAGACGAATGGTGGTGTACGAAAATTTTAAAAGCGGTTAGAATCTGAAGCCGTAAACATAAACCAGCGGGAATGGTGGAATTAACAAGGACGATGTACATTGAAGCCATGAGTGCATTAACCTTCAGGTAAATTATGCATTTTGTTTGATCTTAGATGTTTTGGTGTGTGTTGAATATCTTTATAATTTGTTTGATAAAAATGGACAGTAGTAAATTTGTATAAACAACAAATTTTTAATTTTAAGGTAAAATTTTCTTGTATAAGTAGAAAGGAGTATTTATCAGGTTTATGTTTTGGATTATGATGAAAATTTGGGTCTGTCTTTGAGCTCAATTAGACTAACCTATTAAATTAACGTAAAGGGGTGGGAGATGCTCCCTTTTATTCAGACTCAGGTCTGCTCACATTGTTAACTTAATTAGTATGCATCCTACAAGAACTCTAATTTTGGATGCAAATTAAAATGATGACAAATTTTAACTTGAAATTTTATGATGCTGAAATTTATGCTACAATTTAATTTTGAAATTCTAATGTATTATGAATATTGATGTAAATAGAGTTAATGTTAATGTTTGTGGTAGGAATGTGTTTGTTTTTTTTATGAATGAGGATGAAAGTTTTAACTAGGTGAGCAGCCGAGGCGGAGAGAGTAAAGAGGCGATTATCAGAAGAAAGTCAACGGACCAGTTAATTTTGAGGGTTTCACAGCATATCTTGGTGCCCAATTCGTGAAGCTCAAATTTTTTTTTTACTCTGGTGAGGCTTTTTGTAGGTTTCACAGCATCTCTGGGCGGCCCAACGCTGGGGCTCGATTCGAAAACCTTAGTTCCCGAATAATGGTGAGGCATCACAGCAATATATATATATATATATATATATATATATATAAATATATATAAATATATATATATATATTTATATTGATATGATAACGCCGTACTCGGTGTAATAAACGCGTTTCTTAACGCCACCGCTCTGTGTTTCTTACTTTATTCTTTTACTTTTATTATTATGCCACGGCTAGCCCTTTTTAATCTACACACAGTGCACAACGTTACGATAATCAATTTTCTTTCACCCCTTTCTGATTACCTGTTTGAATTGATAATGAAAGGAAATAATATTTACAATTTTTGAAATTCTTAAAATACACCCTTCAATCCATTAAGATCATATGTATTATTTATCCCAAAATTTATATTTTCTTAATTTAAATTAAAGTCACCAAAAACTACACCTTTACAAAAAATCTGGAACGTTCAATACCTCTTTATGATTTATTACGTAAGTTTAAACGTATGCAATGTTTCTTGTTGACTCTTTAGAAGTTTTGGATAAATTGAATAAATTTAGTATTAAAATTTAAATTGAAAAAAATTCCTTAAAATTAAGTAGATCTGAACTGTGATCTCCTGATATGTTGTTTCGTGTTGTGGATCAACAGTTCCTTGTTGTCTTCAATGGAATACCAATGCTCTGCTTTGTCGAACCAATATTTTAGTGTAGTTACCCCTTGCTTTCCAAAAATCACCTCGTGCTTTGTTCTATATTTCTCTGCCTTTGCTTTGAATCTCTTCCCTTAAATACCACTTGAATTCGTGGGTTACTTAGTATTATACCAGAATTATACCAGAAGTAAAATTAGAATTGTTTTTGACGCAGACTAGAATTCTTTTCGTCGCAGATTAGAATTGAACCAGAAATAGTCCAGAATTTGACTGAAAGCCGATTAGAATTGTTTTATAAGTGAACCAGAAATAGTCCAGAAGCCGATTAGAAGCCCTATATGATTATAAATATTTAATTTAAATTAATTACCCAATTTGTACTTATGATTTCTGAAAAAAACGGCAAAAACTTTTCATATATTCTTAACACAATTTTTATGCAGCACTATTTTCACTATATTATAAACTTTATTTATTTGACGCGTAGGTTTCTAGTTAAAAGTGATGTGGATTCAACGTGCATCAAGTGTAGACTGAACCGCCTTATCATAGCTGGGTGTTAAATAGCTATTCCCACTACATCTGGGTTGGGTTTCCAAGCAGTTTTACAGATTGTTTCAACCAACCAGCTTTTGTCTTTAATATTTCCTGTATTTTAAGCTGTTTTCTGATGAAACTCTTTCGGATTTTCGTGTCATGGTGTTTATTTGCGATTTTTGATACCTTATTGTTTGTTATCGCGGTCAGACTTTTAACTTACGTCTGTGTTTTGTATAAATAATGCTTTTGGATAATTGTACAAAAATAAATTATGGAACTCTAGTACTGTTTTTGTTTATGTATTTATTTATGCGTTTTCTTATCAAAGCGTTTATTGTTCCAGCGTAATTGAATGCAGATTTGTTAGGTTACATCTTATCTTCTGCGTGTTTTATTTTATAAACTTTTAAAACACTCCCCAACGTAGTGTAAATACATATACGATTATTTCTCTGCTGAATACGCGTTTTATTGTTGAAAGGTATGCTTACTGGCATCGCTTAAAGTTAATTGCGGTCTATATACAGGGTGTAAAATGCTTGCTATTTACATAATGTACGAATTACTTGTTTTTCTGCTAAATAAATGCAGTTTTCTGATTCCTATTGCTATTTATAGTTACTACACGACCCTTACTACTCAATACACCTCTAAACAACCCCTTATCACATTATCACAAATTGGTTTTCGTGGTTTTTATGATATTTACATGAGTATTCCACCTTCGTGACCTAATATACTATATATATATATATATATATATATATATATATATATATATTGCTACGATATGGGTATATTAGGTCACGAAGGTGAAATACTTCATGTAAATATCATAAAACCACGAAAACCAAACGCTTAAATCATAAAATGTAAATAATTCGTTATTATGCAAGAAGCAAATAATAAAGTTATAGTTATTTAAAGGAAGCACATTCAGCAGTAACTTAACCACATTCATCAAGATAAATAATTGCGGTCGCAATTTAATGAATTTTAAAACATTTAAAACATTCTAATCTTAAAAATAAATACAAATTCGGCATATTTGAAGATGATAACCGTAAAGCGAAATTCCCTTCAACACGTATTTGCGAAAGAAAATAATCAATACGTATTTATAATAAACACACTTTTTAAAACAAGTGTATTTCATAACGCAAGAATTCAATAGGAGCATGTAAATAAAAAAGCGAAAGCGTACGTGCGATTTGAATTGTATATAAGTTGTCACATTCAATAAAACCCAACATGGGTAAACAAAATATGGATATTAAAATTACGGCTACGTGCAGTTTCAAGCATATGTGATCCAACATTTGGTAACAAATTCCAATACAAAGCTTTGATGTACGTGCAAATTTAAATGTATAGAGTAAGCAACATTGAATAAAACCCAACAGGTTGAAGATAGCACATAATTGCAACGCCTTTGCCATGGTCTAATAACAAGATAGCGGGCGGTCAACCAATACGAGCGCGTGAAGCGAATTTGTCTATAAAACCAACCGGAGGCGTAAGAGGGAGCATTCCATAATCGACGCGCGAACTGTAATAGTTGAGACCGAATTATTACGTAAATTAGTTAGTAAAAGTGATGAGTAATAAAAATGAAATATAATCGAAATTAAAGATTACAAGTGAAACACATAGTAAAAGTGCGCGTTGAAATACGAGTGTAAAACTTTGCCGTAAGTCTAGGTATATTAATATAAGCAAAATCTTTACAATTTATTTAGGACTCTAAGTAAGGACACAACTAAAACGATGCTAAATCGACTCTAAGTAAAAACACAACTAAATCGACACTAAGTACGGACACAATAATTAGGAAACTAAATCAAGACTAACTAAATTACGACGTTAAAACTAAATTACTGGGTTAAAACCCTACCAAAATGGTATAATACTCGAAGTACAGGGGTAGTGCTTCAAATCGTTGGACAAACGGCTGCAAGTTGCTGGTAAACGTTTTGAAAAGAACACGCCAAGCTGCGGGTCAACAACTCGAAACCACTGAACAAACAACCGATTTGGGTCAGGAAGCTCTACTGAGAAACTCCATAAGATCAGGATTATTTTTTCAATTTATAGTATGTTACATTTATTTTTTTAAATATTTGCTGAGTTTAAAATTTGTATGTAATTTAAATATTTGTGTAAAAGGTTAAGAAAATTTTGGTTGGTACGCAGAAGTACGTTTAAGAAGGGAAATAGTTCTTTGAACGTTCAACGAAATATTCATGGTAAAATACAATTCTTTTTGCTGTCTTTAATTGCAATAAAAAGGCGTAAGAAGGGTTATAATCTTCGTAATGAACAAATTTGATAGGGATATTTATCTTAATTTTGATTCAAAAGCTCTATAAATAGTAAATTGTAAATTTTCTTTGTATATTATACAAATATTGGTAAATTTCGCTTGTCTTATTGAGATATATGGAGTGTTACAAGCGAGTGTGTAAAATTTTTCTTTTATCATATCGTCGTTTATTCTCTGCGGGGTATCACTGACCTAGTCGGGGCATAAATTTAATTTTGTCAATTTTAAATTATTTAAAAGACACAGAGAGGTGGCGATCAGCAGGCTATTAGTCGTTATATAATATATGTATCTATATATATATATATATATATATATATATATATATATAATCAGTAAGACGAAATAATAACTAAGAATTGTATGCAAAGCCCAAATGATCATTTCAAATCGAGCTAGCAATCTATACCGAAAACACACGGCCCCGAATGGGACTCGGACCCGCAACAACTGTCCCGACTGCCGATGCGCCAACAAGTTTCGTCACACGGACGGGTGATTGTAACTGGAAAGATAATCAGATCTGAATTATGTACGCAATTATATATCAACCTAACTTTCAATTGTGTTTATCATTTTTATCAATTGGCTAGCGAACTGGCGATCAAAGCCGAACATTACAGATCCGAGCCTTGTCCGGGTTCCAACAACTTCTATCCTCTAGTTTTTGTGTAGGTAGCTATACGTTAAACATAACCTAAGTGAAATTCAAATGCTGTACGTGCCACAGAAGATGAGCGATCGTGAAGAGTTCGCCTCTTTACCGTTAAAAAAAGAGAACACCTACGGCCACGTTGCTGGGTAGATTTCGGAGAAGGTAAACTCTTGAAAAGTTTTTCTAACTCCTACTCCCTTGTCGTAAACCTAATTATTTATATATCCCAAAATCCACATAAGGCTATAGGCTCCAAGTGCCTCTAAAGTATACCCTCGTTTTATTTTTTTTTAGAAAAGAAATTCACAATCCCCATTTCTCAATTTCCACTCTGGTAAACAACTCTAATGTAAAGAAAAGAAATATTTTATTTCCAATACATGTTGAGCAGTGATTACACCGGTATCGGTGAACTCAGGCATGGTTGCAGTGCATATTCTAGAGTGCCACTCAGCTTTTAGTACCTCCTTCCATGACTTGAGCTGGGGACAGAGTCAACCGAAAAAAATAAAAGTTAAGCTGTAGGAAAATGGTTGTTGAATAGGAAGAAAATGCGCAAAGGTACAGGACAAAAAGGGAACAGATCAACTTAGACAAGGACAATGTTACGTGTGGCTGATTAGAAAGGGAAGTTCTACTCATTCACTAATGTGCAGATCCGCAGATTGACGGGAGATAAGCGTCATGGCCAACCAGAAAAAAAATTGTTATCGCAAGGGTAAATTGATAACGGGTTACAAGAGTAGTACCACGTTTCACGGGTGTCAGAAAAGAAAAGGACATTGGTATTGTTCTCAATATAACAGGGATAGGCACCTCCTGATCTTGATCAGAAGACACTCCCACATGGTTCAAAACAACTCCAAAAGTTAGTATGTCTCTTCCTTTCTTTTGGATGGCTTTACGCTGACGTAGTAACGTTTTGCAATAAGCAGCTGTATTGGAGCCTGCAGAAAACAAATAATACTTTGCAATTCACAGTTAGCGGAAGAATCAATTGAGGTAGCCATGTTTAGTGCATACAATTTAACTCAGAATGCCGTCAAGGACTAGACTGTGAAGGCTGGAAAATGCGCAGGTGCTCACTCCGAACAGCGGCCGGTTGCTGTTAGTCTAAGGTTTACGGTTTGCGATCAGAAAGGGCTTTTGTATAAACTATAAATTTATAAAATTTAATCATGTTACTAATAACAAGTATATCTGTGTCAGTATTTGTAGTTCTAATAGCTACATACAAGTACGCACAGTTACCTTTCCACAGTAATACTCACTGCCAGAGAATCTTGTTATTTCCGAAATCTTATACGTGGTTAAATATAAGAGATGATTCTAGAATAAATTAAACAATCTAAAACACTAGGCAGCGTTGAGAAGTTATTATTTCTTACTAGTGTATATATCAGTATACTTAGGTAAAACGCCTTTAGTAATAAGTTCATATACGCTACTCTAAATACTACATTTGGAGATATATGCTAATAGGCGCTTTTATACAACATACTAAAGATGGAAGATTGTATACGTATTGATTGACAGTTTATATTTCTCTGATATTTGTCCCTTATATTGTATATCTACAAAACGCTTTCAGTAACTAAAAACATCACTTTAATTTTATTTGATGGAATTGCAGTTTGTGTAACTTCACTACAGCAATGATCAGCAGAACGTACTTGGTGCAGTGTGCAACATTAAAAATATCAGACTCCTTACTATGATAGATGTGGTTTTGCTGTCATGCTTAATTCTAGAATGATTTATTACAGAAACCAAACTGTCTGTTATATATCAAACATTGTATCTAAACTGTAATTGAGTGGCTGGTTTCCGCTTCAAGCTAGACACATTTCGCAGACTATCCCATCACCTCCGTCATATCGAAAATTTATTGTTACCGCACCACTAGCGTTTCTTTTTGTAGATATTGATATATATCAAATTGACTTGTATTTTCAAGCTAGCGTATCATAAGCATGGAAACAGCAAAAAGCCACTAAAATAACGCTAAGAAGTAGGGCATCCAGAATTCTTTAGTACACAACATGTTTGTGTAATTCCACATTAGGGGATGTATTAGGTTTCTCGTTGCTCTAATAGCTTGTAAACGTTTTTCAAAACAATGAAGGTACTTTAGAAGTTTTGCAAAATTTGCATGACTCATACGCTGCAAAATCTGAAAGCAATAGCTACACTATGGGATTATTGACTTTTAAAAAGTAGTAGTTAATTTTAGGAAAATTATGGTCTCTATTAAATATTCTACCATCATATCAGTAGCATTTAAAAGTTGCAAATGTAGAATTAGTTTCAGCCTGTACAAATTTGGTCATTGAAAAACTTTGTGTGATTTACCAGCTACATGTTTGTTCCTTATATTTCTAGTTATTTTTCTATGTATTGATAATTACAGACCGATTTCTATTTTATGTGCTTTCGATAAAGTCTTTGAAATGATATTGTATAATAAAGTGTATGAACATTTTAAACCATATATTTCACCATACCAACACGGTTTTGTGCAAAAACGGTCAACAGAAAGCAATCTCTGCTGTTTTGTTCAGTATGTATCCGAAGTACTAGATAGTCAAGGCCAGGTCGACGTTATATATACAGATTTTTCAAAGGCGTTTGACAAAGTAAGTCATTCAATATTATTATCAACATTAGACGCTATTGGATTGTCGAATTCGTTAATATTATTTTTAAAATCATATTTAACCGATAGATCTCAATATGTGAGCTACAATGGTTACACATCTAGCCGCTACATTCCAACTTCTGGTGTCCCGCAAGGGTCTAATCTTGGTCCCTTACTGTTCCTTATATTTATAAACAGTATTACTGAGTCTATTAGTTGTGAAATATTAATGTTTGCTGATGATGTTAAAATATTCACTTCAATTTCATCCGTGAAGGACTGCGACAGACTGCAGGCCAACATAGACAAGCTAGTGTGTTGGTGTCATAACAATAAACTTGATTTAAACGTCAATAAGTGCAAAGTGAAACGTTTACACTTAAAGTTAAAATCTATAATAAACAATTATAAATTAGGCAACACCATATTGAATCGGTGTAGTGGTGCTAAAGACTTAGGTGTTTACTTTGATGAACGACTTTATTTTTTTAGTCATATCTATAATATTGTGAAATCAAGCACTCGTATGTTAGGTTTCATAATGCGCAATTGTCAAAGCTTTAAAAATATTATAGCCTTAAAAATATTGTACGATATATTTGTAAAATCTAAATTGGAATACTTCACAAATGTCTGGAATCCGATTTATCATTGTTATAAGAATCGTTTAGAATACGTTCAACGCAAATTTTTAAAATATCTGTGGTTTCGTTTGTATAATGTATACCCAGAAAGAGGATTTGATCATAACTTATTGTTACATACATTTAATATAAACACTCTCGAAAACAGAAGAAAAGTTAAGGGAATCACGTTCTTATATAAGCTAGTGCATAACGCTATTGATTGCGAATATTTGCTAAGCAAACTGAATTTTTATATTCCCTGTAATTCTACTAGATATAGATATTGTTTTTATAATAGTTCATTCAACACCAATCTTTTGATGAAATCGCATATAGTAACAATGTGTACTGAATTTAATGAATTTAATGACTTATGTGATCACGTCGATATGTTTGTTGATAGTTTATCGATTATTGTAGACTGTGCTGTTTTGCATTACTCTCAAAATGTGTAATAGTATTTGTTTACAGTATTATTCTCTACTGAATAGTTGTAGTATTGTCCTATAATTGGTACATTGTACTGTTGGACAAATTCTGATAAATAAATAAATAAATAAATAGTATTGGTAAGTGTTCTAAATAGGAATCGTAAATATTAAAATACAAATTCTTTCACCTATGCTATTTAAACTAAAATATCAAAGCTATTATTTATTAAATAAATATAATTCTCACATATAAATATTGAAGAACTTTAATTTCGATCACAATACTGCAACCGTCTTTAAGAATGTCTTATTTTCTGCTAATAACAATTGAACCCTGTGTTACCTCGGGTCGGTTGTTGTTACGTACCAGTAACGTTACATTCACACCCTGTAACACATAAAATTAAATAACAGATACAAAAGAATGTATTGACCGTTAACACAGACTGCAGAAATAATAATTTTTCATGGTTTATTGTAATGTAACACACACGGCACAAGGCAAACGACATACATACATATTTAAATACAATAACTTAAATGACATTAATTACAGGTAAATATTTACAAGTACAATATTTAGAAAGCAGCTTAGATGGCGCTTTTATTAACTGCTAAAAAAACAAAAAAATCATACAAACAACTTGTGATATATAATTTTAATCAAAACTCGATCACGCCTCAGACATTGGGCGGCAGTGTGATATAATAAAATCGTGGTAGATTTTTTTGTAGAGTTTACTTTACCTATTGAGAATTCTTATATAACAGTAACAAACCCAGAGTAAGGTTAGGATGGAAAATGGCTTTTAGAAAAAGAAAACTCTTAAGACTTTTTAGCTAACCGAGTTTTGACCCTCGGTCGCAATGGATTTATTAAAGTTGGAAAATAAAATAATGGACGCCACCTAATTTTTTTTTTAATGCAACTGACTGAATCAGTTTGCGAGAAAAGGAAAATTTGGAAACCTGAATTATCACTAACCACTTTAAATACAAAGTTTGATTATCACAAATATGTTACTTACATCTGGTCGTCTTCTTCACTGAACTAACGGAAGTTTAGGGGGGCTCTGAAACATAAATACTACCAACATAGATACCCTTTATATCTTATGATCTTGTATAAGCATAAAATCTTTATTTTAATGTCGTCTAGTCATGAACATTATAAGTGTACTTAATAAAAAAATAAAATTCTTATAAATGTAGTTTCTGTTTTACTCAGAGGGTGTAAAACATATCTTAAAATTTAATTGCTTCTAAATCTTGATTTGGATACTTAACTTTTGGTGAACATATTTTTTATAATAACTAGTCTGGGGTAGCGCTACGAAAGACTTTACAGTGCTTGAAAAATTTACTTAACATGTGGTAAAATTATTAATTAGTTAATCTCAGTTTAAAATTTACTTTTCTGGACTTATGCCCTATTAAATCAACATGTTGGTATTTTAAATTGTAGTAAACAAGATATCTATCGAACTTGTAACAAACAAGTGACGAGTATTTGTCTGCACATTTTACTATTGTTTTATATACATTACATGTGATTTTCTAATGCTCCACCCGAAGGTACTACATTGGCCAGGAAGCGAGTTTCTGTTTTATATACAACCGGTAAAGTACAATTTCCAAGGTTGAACACATTATTAATTACAAAAGATTGTTCTATGAATTATATCAATACATTTTAAAAGGATAAGCTTTTAGCAAATTACTTGACAAAATTATTCTTGAACAACCCATAGTGAATTGTATACAACAGCATGAGGTAGTTACAAACTTTCAAAAAAAGAATTCACTACATACAATATACGCAATGATACTTTGCCAAAGCAGCCTTATGTAAAATTAAACAGTCTTACCACATGGCGGCAATGACCTGTAACCTTCAAATGACATGTTGTTCACCAACTATTCACGCTAGGTGTAGCTGCATCGGAAATCCAATCTTTGTCCACAAAATTACTCACGCATTTATATTTTAAACGAGTTCCATAAAAATAAAATTTGCTTGAAGCAAACCAAATTGAATGTGATCAAGATAACATGAAAATTGTATTCGGAGTTGCACTGTAATAAATTTCATTATTATTTTTAAATTAATTACACATTCAAACAAACCGTCGCCAAGATGAGTTTATACACTACATATATAAGTTGTCCTAGAAAACTTTTAACTAACTGTGCCTCCTACTGCGGCGTCTCTGCCAGGAAAACTTAATTTCCCGCACCATCTTGAGCGTTTTATAACACCAAGTGACCTTTCTCTTCAACGAGGAAACGAAAAGTGACTATCTGTTACGAATCGACGAAACAACTTGAAAATCTTAGATATTACAAAGAAGTAGGAGCACGCAAATTGGTTTGTATACATGTTATCAGTTGGGACGACGTGATACGTTGTAGATTGTAATTCTAATTGAAATTGTAGTGTGCCTTGAAGTTTGTTGGGTTATTAAATATGCAAAACCAATAAAATCGATACAGTAAACGTTGTTGAATAAATACTAAAATAATAGATGCATAGCAGTAATGTCAACAAATAATTTTGCAGGAAACTTTACATGTTACAAACTAAAACCTAACAAATGTACTGACCACTATAACTCATAATACACATAAGTCCTTATTTACACTATTGTTCAACTTAAAACTAGCTGAAACACTTGCGGACGTAATGGCGTTGTTCTCCGTCCCTGAATTCGAAGGAAAGGCGCCTTTTCAGCTTCAGTCTCGAAATTTGTTACCTAGGGCTTTGTACAACTCTTCGAATTCTCGGTTACAGGCCTTGTAGACGGAGGGGCGGCAAGGGTCGGTCGGCAGGACGTCACCGAGCCGGGTGTCGTAGTAGAGAATGCAATCTGAGAGATCAATGGTTCTCAGTCACCAGCGGGTGGTGTCGATTAAGGATGGTGGTGCTGGTGCAGCGGACAGCGGCAGCAGAGGTAGTATCTTCTTTTGGAAGCGTCGTACGTTAAGGTGGTGCTTCCTAAGAGCAGCAGCTGAGGATTTTCCCATTGACCATACTGGTGCAATACTTTATATTAGTCTGTAGTTGAGGATTGGTGTGCCCGGGATATAAAATCACGGAGGGTGTAGCTGCTGGGATCGCTATCCACCAGCAGGGTGTAATGTTGGGATGAATATCGACCAATGGTGTGGTGTAGAAGTGTGTTACTCGGATGAGGATCGACGTGTACAATGATGGTTGAATTTGCTGTTACCCTATATCAAAGTACGCGTGCTGAACATAGATCAAAGGCCTCGAAAATCGGGATCTCCATCTCATTTTTCGTGCTACCCTAAAGGTAGCAAATCTATTGGATGCCCATTCCACTAACCTTTTTTTCAACATACCTTGCATAGGGAAAGAAAGCATATAAACACGATTGCGGATCCAGCAGGATTCAGTACCTTAGTGCGCACCTCAGCCTAAGAACTCAACTACAGTGCTCTCCATAGCCTGCTTAAAATCCGACTAGTTACGCTGCCCACCGCCGCACCTGGGGCACGTACAGCAGTGCTCTCCATAGCCTGCTTAATTATTGACCCGTTACTCTGCCCAACGCCGTACCTGGGGCACGTATAGCAGTGGTCTCCATAGCTGCTTAATACCTGACCAGTTACGCTGTCCGGCGTTGTACCTGGGGCACGCCGCATTTAATTCGTCTATAGTAGTCAACTACGAATGGACAGGAAACCCCATTCGAACCACCAGGTCAACGGGAAGCAGATGCAAAACGCTCTCCGGCGTGCCTTCCGAGACATTCTACCACTGCCGAAGCTACTGTCACCCCTGCCACCGTCACCAGATCAGCTTCAGCACTTCCAGGGGCTGCGGCAAGAATTTATCCCAGCCGCACCCACAGCGATAACGTCTCGAGAGGTCATCTATTGTGGTGACGCCGAATGCATCTGTGCGCTGTACTTCCGAGATAGCACCCCCATGGAATTCAGTAGCAACATGCTCGACGATGCCTAGGGCACCATGGCTTCCGAAAAGTCCCAAAGACCGCCAAAGACGTCTGGACTTCTTCAAACCATAAATAGTATCTTATTTTCGTTATTCAAGCTCTTACTCAGCCTCACCAAGAAATCCCGAGGCCTTCCGAAGAATTCTAAAGTATCCGAAGACCTTTGGACCTCTTCGAACCGTGTATATATTTGTTTAGTTAGTATTTAAGTTCCTACTTGGTTCCACGAGCAACCACGAAGCCTTCCTAAGTTTACCGAAGACTGCCGAAGACTTCCGAAGTGCTTTAAATTCCATAAACTGTTCATTAGGCTTTTACTTGTATATTTGTGTACTTATAAACTTTCTTTTTCTATTTCTTTTGCTTGTGAACATTAAACATAACAGTGCTAAGTCTACATACTTTCAGACGCCGCCCACTCGTACGATGCCGAAACGTTGAATATAGTTACAAATTGACGCTGTAGTTTTTATTTGTACGAACGAGTGTATCCCAAGATTCTGTACAACTTTATTTCATTATATATAAATTGCTGTGAAACCTCACCATTAGCCTCACCAGAGTAAAAAAAAATATTCGAGCCTCTCAAACTGGGCATCAAGATTTGCTGTGATTCTCGCCCTGTTGAATCTCTTCTGATAATCGCCTCTTTACTCTTTCCGCCTCGGCTGCTCACCTAGTTAAAACCTTCATTCTCATTCATAAAAAAAACAAACACATTCCTACCACAAACATCAACGTTAACTCTATTTACATCAATATTCATAATACATTAAAATTTCGAAATTAACTTTCAGCATAAATTTCAGTATCATAAAATTTCAAGTTTAAATTTGTCATCAGTTTTAATTTGCATCCATAATTAAAGTTCTGGTAGGATGCATACTAATTAAGTTACAATATGTGCAGACCTAAGTCTGAATAAAAGGGAGCAGCTTCCACCCCTTTACGTTAATTAAACAGGTTAGTCTAATTGAGCTCAAAGACAGACCCAAATTTTCATCATAATCAAAACATAAACTGCTAAATACTCATTTCTACTTAAACAAGAAAATTTTACCTTAAAATTAAAAGTTGCTGTTCATACAAATTCACTACTGTCTATTTTTTATCAAATAAATTATAAAGATATCCAACACACACCAAAACATCAAAGTTCAAACAAAATTGTATAATTTACCTGAAGGTTACTGCACTCGTGACTCCAATGTACATCGTCCTTTGTTAATCACACCATTCCAACTGGGTTATGTTTACGGCTACTGATTCTGAACGCTTTTAAAATTTTCTACACCACCATTCATCTAAAGTTGTTTCAGGGCTTCTCAGAAACTCATCTATGTATATCTAAATCTCGTTTTGTGGATCCAATCACGATTACGAATAATATTTGATAATTAACACCCCCAAAAAATAGCAAAAAAATTCATAATTCTTTCACGCTATACCCAAAACTGCCTACTTTTGTTTATTCATTTATCGTTACTAATAATTCTATAGGAACACTGTGGCACGATTTAAATAAAATTAAATAAAAACCCTTAACCACAAAAAATATTTAAATTACTAAATACGTATTTCGACCACTATGTGGCCATCATCAGTAGAAAACCTGTAACGTGGATGATATTGTTGTAGTTTTTGACACTTCTAAATCAAATGTTGATGATTTTCTTAAAGAAATGAATTCAAAATTTCAAAGCATAAAATTTACGTATGAACAAGAGAATAATGGACAATTACCCTTTTTAGATACATTAGTAATTAGAAATGGTAATAAATTAGAATTTGACATTTATAGAAAAGAAACCAATGTAAATCGCTTTATTTTGTCTTCCTCTAATCATAACATACAACATAAGTTGGCTTCATTTAACTTTTTAATTAATAGATTATTGAATTTCCCTTTAAATAAAAACAGATTTAATAAGGAATTTGCTCTTATTAAACAAATAGCGAATTACAATGGTTTCTTTTCTGAAATTATAGATAATATTTTTCGAAAGTGTAAAATAGGATCAACATCCGTAAATCAACGACTTTGCAATCAACCACCTCTAACGATAATGTTAAATATGTTAAAATTCCGTTTCACAAAACCACAAAGGGTCTTGATAAAATATTCAAACAGTGTAATTTCAAAATTGCTTTCACTAATACTAATAAAATTAAAGATTTGCTAGGTAATCCAAAAGACAAGGGGAAAAATTGCAAAAGTCGGGGATTTATGAAATTAGTTGTGCAGGGCCAGGGTGTTTTCAAAAATATATTGGTCAGACCAAGAGGAATATAACAACAAGATTTAAAGAACACATTGCTCACTTTAAATATGGTAAATATGAAAGGTCTCAGGTCGCCAAACATATATTTGAAACCAGCCACCCGTTAAACTAGAAAATGTTAAATTGTTAAAAGCGGTACCAACGTTTTCCTCCTTAAATGCCTATGAATCAATTAAAATTGTTAAACATTAAGGACCCCTCTTAAACACCGATAAAGGGCCAATAGAGTCATCTGCTTTGCTTTCCCTATTGGTCAACAACCAATGAGAAAGCAAGATTAAACTGGTTCCGCTTCAGTAGGTTTAGAATTAGTATAAATTAAGTAGATTTAAGTTATAATGTCACAATTCACTTGTTTGTTGTTGAGAACACCAGCCTGCGGGTGAGGAGAATATCCTCGATAGTGTTTAAAGCAACAATATAGTAAATTATAGGTTGGGAAGGTTCACTTCAGCCTAAGTGGTGAGGAGAATATCCTCTGAAGTGTTTCAGAACAACAGCTTTTTTTTTTTTTTTAATTACAGGTTTTCTACTGATGATAGCCACATAGTGGTCGAAATACGTATTTAGTAATTTAAATATTTTTTGTGGTTAAGGGTTTTTATTTAATTTTATTTTATTTTTATCGTTACTAATTTCGATAATTGGTACAGTAATACTCGCAAATATAACTAGACTTTATTATCTTGTATCTTCTCTAAATGCACTTAATAATTTTTAACGTAGCACGTATTCTGCTTGAAGTATGATATAACAGCAAAAAATAAAGAGCAAACTGTTTTAAAGTATTGAATAAAACTCGAAAATCTAAGAGATAGAAACTCCTATAAACACCGGGTTTATATAATCGCTCGTCTGCAAGTCGGTTTTGTCCCGCGACGGCCAGTTTTCAGAATTTTGCATTCTATGTTCCCTTTTAGACAGTCCGGCACAGCGATTCTAAAAATTTGCACACGCGCCAGTTGAAAATCTAAGAACTTTTCACACGGCTTGCAAACACGTCCGAGAACAACTAATTAATTTTGTATAGAAATCGTTATGTTTACACCTCTCATATCTGCATCTTATTTCCACCAATCACAAACCCAGTGACGTTGCTCAAATCACGCCTTCTATTATCCGTGTCTCGGCGTTGCGCGTTTCATCCATCTCTTTCTACCCTTATCTGAGTGGTACAAATCGATATTCTTTATTATGGGCTATTTCAATCCACGTGGATTCGCGACGTGACTTACTTGAGTTAAATAACCTCGTATCTAGCCTTCCCGTTAATATAAGCTACGGTTTATCCGACCGTTTGCAATATATGCAGAATTTTCATGTTTATCAGCTCGAATTTATTAGAATTTGACATTTAAAAATACGCAGGTGTTCAATCGTAACATTTTAAATAACACTTCTAAGATTTGAATATTCAACGTATTCTAACCTTCTTGATAGATTTGTATGCTAGCAACGCGTCTCATATTTGGTATTATTGGGTTTTTAAAAGCTTTTATGCATATTATACCTTAATAATCGTTCAATTAACTCCAATTAAAATAATAATGAATGGCATTGACTTCTACCCTTTAATTTTTAGCGAATACTAATTTAATATTAATTATTATTTGTAAATTTTGTTTAATACTCGTTACTAAAAAAATTGAATTAATTAATATAAATTTTGCACGTAATTTCTATTTGTTTCTTTACTTGGAACAATTAAATTACATACAAGTTGAGCATTTTAATTCTGCTTCTTTTTATAGAAAGCGTCTAGTGAATAATTTAAATCCCTTATTTTTAATGAAACGAATAAATTTTTATGCTCCACGTTTTAATAACGCGTACCTTTTCCCAAAGTTCCCTTATACACGGTGATTAAAATTATTCGATAAAATTAATTAATTTTCTACCCTGGTCAAAATTTGAGTAATATATATATATATATATATATATATATATATATATATATATCTGCATTAGCTCACTGAGTGGACACCATAAAATTCTCTGAAGCTAAACTGGATTGAAGCCTAACGCTTGGGCTGCTATAAATGCTCTGGCGTTAACCTGCACACAAGTGCTGAGTCACCTACCTTCCTGGTAGCCTTCTTCAGTGAAGTTCGCCACGGCTGCTCGGCTACTTGTACCTAAAAATATTACCTTATTTTCTACCAAAGGAAACTCGACTACCAAGCATTCACCACAATTTATTCTAACAGAAAATTTTATACAACAAAAAAAACTTTATCTAATAATTATTTCACACATAGATTACATTACAATCATCCTCATTTCATAATAATTCATTTTCAATCTAATGTTTGCACTAAAAATCTACTCATTCATAAATTAGAAAAGTAACTGGGCTTAATCATAAACCTTATTTTAAATCCATGGTCTAATAAGAGCTTATAGTAAACCCTTTTGTACATATGTGCTAATTTTCGAACCAAAAACCACATATAACCCGTTTACTTTTTACATAAGCAGATACTACTCAATTATTTTATAATACAAATTTCTACATAAACATATTTTCAAATAATTTATTATAAATATTAAATAATCAATTCTTTTGTCCAGAGAATTCAACAAAATACACCCCAAAAGCACAGAATATCATAACACCAAATAATCACAAAAGATATGTTTTTACAAAGATCAGTTATCTGGAATGTAGCACAAACAAGTATGTGCCATTAAACCATCGCTGACGTAGCCTCATCAACGACTGCACGTACAGGAATCACACCAAGTTGATTCACGCCATTTGGGACAGCAATCATCTACCCAAATTTTTATTCATCCAATCTACGGTAATTCCAACCCTTCATACATCTGCAGAGTTCCAACAACTTCCACTACTCTATTTAAGTGCGCAACAAGCACCAACTACCTAAATAAAAAAGTAGTCTCTACTTACAGTTTAGCATGCTTCGCTTTTTCAAAATATATATTACAAAATTTAAAACTGCTATTTCAACATTACACCAACTTGTGCATGTTTAATTGATTTCAATTAAAATATCAAACTCACTTGTCGCTTACATCATTTACTAATGTTGTTCGAAGCTTGGATGAAAATTATAAGAGATCTTCTCACCGCTTCCCGGTGGTTTATATAGACCAAAAATGTTGCCCCGACTAATTTCACTTCCTAAAACAGACCACCACAAACAAGCTTTCTTTGTAAATTTGTACAACGGCCAACACAATTCTAAAAACAATATGCACAAACAACACTCAATTGTCGTCGATTCTAGAAATCTCATATTTACTTTCAACAATTTGTTTAAAAATTGGCAGTTGTATGCCAACCGTCTAGTCCTTAGTCGAAACCATTTGCAAAATGAGGTTAGAGTGACAAGCTCAAGAAAGTTTTATGACCGAAGAGTATTAATGAATGGGCAATAAAGTAACCACATGACAACGTCCATAAAATGTTGCGACAATAATGAATTTTACGCAGTACAGCTTATGCTGCTTTAATAGAGGGCATTATTATGTAGTTGATTCAGTTATTCTATTCACGTTGTAGATGCGATCTAAAATGTTCTCAATTTTATAAATTCCAGGAAATTTTTAGGGAAAGATTACTTAATCATGGTCAAATTAATTTACTTTGAAGGATCAGTCAGTGTGACAGTATCACATGAATTGCGAATGTGAATTATAAAGTGCTTTATTTAAAATTAATTCAAGAAGAAGTGATGTGAAAGTAAATTAGGTAAATTGTAAAATAGAATGGTGGCATTAGGTTTGAAACGTTTAGTGTTTAATAAAAAAACGTTAAGGTTTTAATCTCGTATCATTCTAAATTTAATAACACGCTTGCAGAAAGATTGTTTTTATATTGGTCTTCTAAAATTATTGTGAATAAAACTTTTACTGAAAAACTATATCCAACGTTAGCAAGGTTATACACAAAATTGGAAAGGACGTATGCTGAAGCTTTCTTGCGTAGGTTCAGAGTGGCGTTAAGTGGATTTGTTTCCTTCATGTCTTAAAAGGACAAACCAGATGACGGTGCTATTAAGCTTTTAGGTCAAACTAGAGACAACTGTGTATGTAAAGAAAAAAATACTCTGAAACAATATTGATCAGCTGTAAAGTAGATATGGCCAGTTGTATCATATCTAGTTCTAATGCTATTTAGAGCAATAATACGTATAGCGGTAGCTGTATTATAAATTAGAGTAGTTTGATTTTTCATACCTAGTGGACACCACACCCGCGGAACGCATCCGTAAGATGTACTATAGAGACCTACACTGACAGATAAATTTTGTTGGGTTTGAGTGTTCAATTAATTATACTATTAAAAGCTCTAGCTTATTGATGGTTATTTATGTATATCATTCCTAACTATAAATTCCTTGTATGTTTTAGATCCCTAGATTTTTGACGATTTTGCAGAATAGCTTAATTATTTTATCTTCTGGAGTTGTGTAGATAGTGCGACTCTGTAGCCTGGTTTGTTTACGTGTGGCCCCTAATGTCAAAGTTTCGGATTGAAGTCCCTACCTACCCACCGGCTTGAATTGTGTTAGACGAGCATTTTTTAGAAAAGTACACCCTTGTTTGAATGAGAAGTTAAATATTGGTCGATAGTATATGTTGTCACACACATTGAAGGTCCGTACTCTGCCTGCTGTGACAAGGTTTCTGTAAAATTTTAAGTTTCCAGGTAAGAAATTTACTCCTAGCCAATGTAGTACCTTATAATGGAGCATTAATGAAATCAAATATACGAAGTCTTTTCAGTATTTTTTATGGCCGCATTCGGCACGGTTGCTGAACGTGTTGTCCAAGCGGTGCACAAACAATCGTGGGCGTAAAACATAATGAATAAGTGTGCCGAGTTGCGTTACGTTGGGAGGTCGTGTTCGGTCTACTCCTTGTGTTTTGTAATTGCGAGTTAAAGTTTATTTCAGAATTTAATGTTGTAAATTCGAACAACAAGTTTGATTCGAAATTTGTTTTAATCTCGTATATGGTTATGGTGCAGAAATAAACGGCGATCGGCACAGTGGAAAAGTACACGGTTACCAAAACTCAAAACACACGACAGGTTGGATGTGCAACAAAAACCTTGTTCATAGTGTTTGTCGACATCAAAAGCATTGTCCATTGCGTGTTCGTGCCAGTTAGTATTACAGTGAATTCACATTCTTATTGTGACGTTCTGAGGCGCCTGAAAGAAAATGTGCGAGAAAAATGCCCAAATTACGGAAGGACCATGACTTGCACTGTCGTGATGCAAGTCATGGTCCTTCCGCAATTCGGCCATGAATTTAATTAATTCTTTTCTAAAAATTTCCTGAAATTTATCAAATTGAGAACCTTAAACGTTCTTGAACTTGTTGCCCTAACCTCATGTTCCAAATGGTTTCAGCTCTGCAATTGATAAGGAAAATTCATTAGATCAGCAGAACCCGTGCTGACGTCATATCTAGTTCCGGCAGTGCTGTCATAGTGAAGCAGATTTGGTTGGTTCGTATGGTTTTTTGGTTCTCGGTTTGTCTTCAATCTTTAGACCATAAAAGTTAACACCTAGATGTAGAACAAGACGATTAATATAAACCGCTTCGATTTGTTTCGAAATTTGGTACGCTATATAGTTGGTGTTTCTAGTGACCTCGAAGTTTTGGTGATAATGTACCTTCTTTCTGCGGATTATGTAGCAATACTAAGTACATACGTGGAAACCCCAATTCCTATATCTAAATATCACATCTGAGTTTACTCGCTTGTTGAATATACCCTTAAATGTCTTCGTTCACACTTTTCATGCAGCCCACAAGCATATTCCTCTCCTACGTCTGGTTTACGGCGATATAAAAACCACACTCTAGATGTGGCATGCGTTCTAACAACAAAAAAATGTTAAATATATCCGGGCATTCGTGAATTTCCTGTAGATATGATATTAGAAACAAATATAGATTCTACATCGCTTCTTTTCCCTTTTGAAACTTCTCCGATGACGTATTTCTTCGCACCATTAATTATCTCAAACGTATCGTTTCATGGGATGAACGTGCATAATCACTGATTTTCTTTATTCTCATAGGTCTGCAAATATTGAGCTAAATAAGCAATCTCTAAGTTGTAGGCATTGATTTTGTTGCCATTTTAATAGTTCTTCATGAAATCTGAAAAATCTCTTTACAAGTGCTCCTACAAATCTCTTGATTCAGTAATGGTCCTGGTCTTCGTCGAATTGCTAGGTTGATTTAGAGCGTTAAAGATGCGTTTTCTTCCAGTTCAAATGTACTAAGCCGAATCCGTAATATACACTAACAATCGTCAAATGACATACCGATGTCTTACGCTCTTATGCGAGTTTTTCTATGTATTGACGAAAAACCGATCAAATTTACGGAGTTAAATCTCACGTCATTTCTTAGCGCGCTGTATCTATTTAATCTTATAGTATCTTTTTTTTGATATTTCACATATTTTTTCAAAAACGAAGTCATTATGTTACTCGTCCACCAATTCGGCTACTCAGGTTATTTGGGAAAAACTCGTTTTCCTTTTAGTACCATGCCAAATTTCGGTCATATTTTAGGATATAATCTTTCATCAGTAGTGGTAAGAAATATCGTACAATTTTTGGTAGTTCCACTTTTGGGTGGCAATATGGGATCTCTTTCCTAAAATAAGTTTTTAAAGGAAAGGAAATCTTCCTACGTAGCTAGGGGCGTATTACTGGGTAGGGCAATGAGACATGGTCGTGGGTCTTTAGAAGATATATTTTATACAACGCTTAATAGAATCAAAGTTAGGACAACACAGAAAAAACTTTATATTGGGCGCCACCAAGTCTTAGGCTCATAAAAACGAGATGTACTCTGAAAGTGAACTTGGAAACCTCCAGAGAAATTACAGCATTCGCTGTGTAAACACTGTTATTAGATGAGAGTGCGCAGCACCTACAATAATGCAATATAGTTAGAGCAAGAAGGGACATGAGAGGCGTGCTTCGACTACCTTGCATTGTAATAAAAAGAACAACATATAAAATCACTTCTTGTAGTAAAAATATATCTGTTAACAAACTACGCTATTGCAGCTACTTGAGGACTAAGATAAGACCCCAAAAGAGCTTGTCGTTTTAAACTCTCTAATATAAATACTAAGTGATATTGCTAATCAAACCTGATAGAATATGCAGTAAAAATAATAATCTATAGTTCAAAATTAGTATCTCACTTATTTAAGAGTGTAGGTTAAAGAATTGTTTCAGAGTTTCCTTATTTTGAACGCGCTTGTCCAAAATAAAACGGTAAATTTAGTTGAAGTCATTCGTGTACTAAATCGGTATTTTTTTTGCTTAATAATTTTAATTACAAAATATTCAAGAAATATTCGCAAAGCAAAGCGGCAGCAAGTTTAATCTTAGTAGAGTATATTTTCCATCCTAATTTCATATGGAAATGGCTATTATTTATTTTACAACATTTAATAACGTCCTTTAGTGTTTAGATCTGTATATCTAGTCTCACAACAATCCTGACATAACTGCCAATGTTTTAAACTTTAGGGTAAGGGTATGTAACGTTTATAAATTTTAGAACTACAGATTAAGCATAACTTCAAAATTGAATAATTTATTAAAGTATGGCTCAAAATTACTATACTAAATCGGAACTATGAGTATAAATTTTCTAGATAATTTACTTAGCAGGTATTAATTTTTAATAATAATTCGCATAGCATATTCAATACAATCGAGTTTTATGATACCAATATTGTTTAAAGCGTAAGCATTATTACTTTAAGTGGCAATTCTTATTGCAAGCATATTATAATAAAATATTTGTTAGTTGGACGTGACCGTGTAAATGTGACCTTGACTTCCTCTTCAATATTCTAGACAAACAAGTTGCAGGGTAATTTGTAGAAAGCTAATCAATCGCTAACCTTAAATTGTTAAATATTGAAAAGTTGCAGGATAACACAACGGTGCCATACGATCCAAAATAAAGCAACCAAACAAGCAAGCATTTTTACAGAAATTATTGGATCTGCAGATTACTGAATAATTGAATAATTTCGCCGTTTTTTTTCCTCGCAAAGGTAGTTTCCTAATTAGATATAATATTTACCTTCCAAAACTAATAAACGGGAACGACGTAATTTGCCATATGTTTCATTGAGATTGAGACTTGTGACGGTGTAATCTTGTTAAGATTATAATTAAGGGCGCTGATATTGAAATTAAATTAATTTAACGTGTTAAATATTTTTACCTGATTACCGTTAACAGAGAAAATGATTTTTATCGAACCTTACTATTTAAAGGTACAAAGCTGAATAGTGATGCACAATCGTTAGATCTGTTTTTTCAAAACTTCTCTTTCATAGTCCAGCAACCTGCCGAGTTGACGATCGAACTAAATGACCCTATATTACTTGTCATATTGAACAAAGTTTAAACAACCGTTCATTAAAGTCTGAACTTTTCTTATTCATTTTAATTAATACTCGACTCCTAACTAGATTATATTGTAAATGACTGAAAAGCAATTAATATTAAAGAAATAACTACTGAATTAAATAATCGGTAGACTAAGTGTAGTACACCAAACGGTCTACGTATTTATACATCACGTCAGAAAAATATGTTACAATAAGAAATTTATTTTGCTTTTGTAGTTTTATTTATTAACTGTTTCATTAACTATATGTTCCTACCATCATTAATGAAGAATGTGCGTACTTTCAATAATACCATAATAAAGATTGAATTTAGCCTTTCTCATTGGTTACTTTTAATTATGTACATTCGTTTTGGAATACAACTTTTACGAGGAAATGGCAAATTGTCACATATATTTTGCACTCTTTTACACAGCCGTTTGATTTTATTGAGACTCGCAATTATATGTCACAGGACAACCATGCAATTTAATTGATTGGTTTACGACAGCTGTAACATTGAATATTACTTTCTAAATGGAAAGTTTCTGTGATAGTTCATCCGATGGAGGAAAATATAGCTTTGTCTGCGTCGTCACGGTCATTAATTTTACTATTTACATTAGAGTTGCGATTCATACAAAGTCAGGCAGACGACGAAGCATCTTGGATACTGCCATTCCATTCTCTTCTAATCTTCTTTAGAAATCCGTTACTTCGGATAAGATATACGAAAGCTTTTTGCTTTATCGTGATTGATGCTTAATGGACCTTGTCACTGATATACGAATAACAAACCTAGTTAATACGAGGTTGAAATAAATTTGAATCTCCTTATATTGGATATTAAGTGATATATTTTTTAACGGATTCATAATTAGCATTTAGATAAGTTTTATGAAAAAGCTCCTGCGACAAACCTCAAGATGTTTTAAATTGTTTTGAATGTTTAAAAATCCGTACGTAAAACATCCAATTGACCACATTTCCTTTAAGGAAGATATACATATAAGGAGTGGTTTGTGATAAAATTAACAAATCGATTAAGAAAAGCTAGTGTATCTGTACATTTAAAGGTTTATAACTTTTTATTAGGTTCGACACTGCCTGTCTGTCTGCGTAAGTATGTGAGTGAACTTAATAGTGTTTAAACCGTTTTCAATTGAGTGCAAGGTATATTATTGGTCACAATTACAATAAATTCTAATATAACTTAGCCATTAGCTTTGTACAAAACATCACCCCTTCCTTTAAATTAATAACAAATTTAATACACTGTACAAACTAAAATTGGCTCAACAAAGTGCAAGCGAACTTCAGTAAATTAGGACGAACCTGGAGACAGTAGTATACTTTGGTTTACTTAGCTAACTTTTCATACCTGTTAAAATGTGTGTGTGCGTGTGTGTGCGTGTGTGTGTCCGTGTGTGCGTGCGTGCTTGCGTACGTGCGTGCGTGCAGGCGGGCATGCGTGCGTGCATGCGGGCGGGCGGGCACGTGCGCGTGTGCGTGTGCGTGGGTGTGAGTGCGTGCGTGCGTACGCGCGTGTGTGTGGGTGCGTGCGTGCGTGCGTCCGTGTGTGTGGGTGCGTGCGTGCGTGCGTCCGTGCGTGCGTATGTGTGTGTGGTGTGTGTGTCTATATATATATATATATATATATATATATATATATTTACACATATACATATATATAGCCACGCGCCTAATTTTTTGCTAGCTCTCAGGTTTTTATGGATTCTATTTTCTAGAATTAATGAAACTGCTGTGATAAACAAATAAAGTGTTTTGAAATTGTCCTCTTACAACCAATCCGTTAAATATAAACATAATGAGTCCAAAACAACTTTTCCTTACAAACAGTATTTTAAATACACATTTCACAATTATTCTGCTCATCAACGACATCAACAGTAGTTTAAAGCCAAATATAATGAGTCCACAATAATGTCCTTTTCACAACACATATTCTAAATCATTCTCTACCTTAGCTTCTAATAAACACATCTTAAGCACATGAGATTCACTTATTGATCAATGCACAATTATATTTTCCTTATAAATATTATGTAAACTAATTATCTTTAGAAGCAATCTAATTTAATATACGTCCCTTAAAAACTGTGAAAACATAACCAGATTGAGTATGTTTATCTCACCTTATGCAACGACAAATCTTGTATCGAATTTCCCAAGGAAAACTCCTAAAGGTTAAATTAATTTAAATACTTTAAATACTTAATCAAACAAATGGGTCTTTTCTAAATCACTCAATTTATAGTGAATTATTTAAATTTTTACCATTAAGCATCTTCTCCTTGTTAGTTATAGTTCAGCAGCGTTCAATCTTCCAAAATACTATAACTTCCAGTCATTAAATGTCAATGTTCATCTTCACTTAAATGGTTTCAAGATGTCCAGTTTTTATGCCAACTGAACTACTCTATGCTGAACCATTTAAATCGTATAAATCTATTACAATTTAATCTTAAGTTTTTAAGTAGGCTCTGTCTTACGACAGCTTTAATTTGTTTTAGATATACATCTCAATATATTTTAAATAATTGCTGGCTGCCAAATTTTATACATTTTGTGTGCGAATTTAATTACCAAAGCTCTCTATGCTATGAACGATAGCATGGTCTCACCTCGGCATTTCAACTAACACTAACTATAACCAGACACTTTTAAATAAGAACAAGCCTCATGTTACGCAAATATTCCGGGCGGTTCTTAAATCTTCGCCATGGAAGGCGTCGCTTCTATACGTTTATATTCCAACATTCCAGTATATTCTAAAGTCTCAATCATTATCCACGCTTTTTGTGCATTATGCTACCTGATATCTTATGGTTTTGATGGTTGAAAGTTTTCTATACATGAAATTGATTAAATTAATAGTAATAGGCTTTTGAATTAGAAACGCATTTGTTTGTTATTAAATACTAATGAAAATTCTTTTAAAATATTTATGCATGCGACTTTGCTGTTATTACATAAAATTGACATTCCTTAGGTGCATTTTTACGAATTTAAAAGTAAATTTATATAAAACACGATCCTTTATTTAGATAACATAGATGAAACTTCTTTTATAAACACGGTTTTTCTCTCAAACGTAATTAATACATTTATCATCATCATTAAGTCTTCAGTACTGTAACTGGTTAGACGCGTACCCTCATTGTTTCCTATTCTGAACTAACCTTCACATTTTCTTAAAATTTCCACATTCTGCATCTATCACTATCTGCGTGTAAAAGTATGATCTCGGTCTACCTCTTCCTCTTTCTTCTATCTCTGCTTGTAATATATCCCGTACTATTTCCCAAAAATGCCTTAGAACGTATCCTGCTCTTCTATATCTCCCATTTCTCTTGTTTTCCACAGATATCTTTGTTCCTCTACTATTTCTATAACCTATTTGCTATTAACTTTGTCTGTCCATGCTACCCTCCTCATACATCTGAAGCACAACATTCCAGAAGGCTTCGATTTTTTCCTGTCTGTTTTTCTTACTGCCTCTATTTCATAGAGGTACTGAGCTGTGCTCCACACATATGTTTTGAACAATTTTTTCTTGTCTCTATGTTTGTTGTCTTTGAACATAGCTGCTGTTCTTTTGTGTTTGATGAAGTTCGGTCACCTTCCACTGTTTTACAGTTTTATACCCTATTTCTTCGATATACAGTGGTATGTGAAGGAGGGTAAGCAGCCTTTGGTTGCCAAGTTCCCCCAGCACTTGAACATTTGTCGAATTAATAGTTTTTCCGATATATCCTTTCGCACAATCAACATTAGTTAAAAATATTTCGCAACCAACACCTGTAGTTGTTAATAATCATAATCAGATTTAAGTTCACTTATTTTTCCGTCACTAGGTTTCCGGCTTGAAACAGGTTGGACGCGTACCTCCACATATTTATGTTCTGAGCTTGTATACACAGTTCCCTGAAATCCCTACAACAGCCTATATACAGCTCGATTCTCCTTCTATTGTTTTCTAATTATATGGCCTATTTCATCGAGATTTAGTAGTATGATACTTAGACATTTGCTGTATTAATAGCTTTCCTGTAAATCCTTTCCCACAATTAACATTAGTTGAGAATATTGCACGACCAATACCTGTAGTTGTTTATAATAGTCCTCATGTTTAAGTACAGTTACTTTTTTCGTTACTAGTTTTCCATCTTGGGACTGGTTGGATGCATACCTCCATTGATTTCTATTCTGGGCTAACCTACACATTTCCCTGAAATTTTCACATCCAACATTTTTCACTATCTGTGTGCAGTAGTTTAAACTGAGTCTACCTCTACTTCTCTTTATTCCTATTACTGCTTCTAATATATTCCGCACTATTCCCTAATGTCTTAGTATTTGGCCTATCATCCCATCTCTCCTATTTTGTACTGTTTTTCACATATCTCTTTCTTCCCTTACCATTTCTAGTACCTCTTTGTTCTTCACTTTGCAAGTCCATGATGTCTTCATCATACGTCTGTAGCACCACATTTCAAAGGCTTCTACCTTCTTCTTGTCTGTTTTTTCTACTGTCCAGGCTCCACAGCCATACAGTGCAGTACTCCACACAAATGTGTTAAGCAATCTTTTCCTTGTTTCTATATGTGCTGTCTTTGAACACAGTAGTTGCTCTTTCTTGTTAAATGTAGCATAACCTTGTGCTAATGTGTGTTTTATATCTTTTGTGCTCGCGTTATTTGGCTTCCTAAATAGCAGAAATCCTTAACCTCTTGTAAGTTCTCAATACCTATTTGTATTCTTGTTTTTGATTCATTTTTCCCTCTTTTGCATTCTAGAACTTTAGTTTTATTTTTGTTAATTTTCCTACCGTATATCTCTGTTAGAACTGTTTCTATTTCATTAAGAGCAGCTTCTACCTCTTCTTTGCTACATGCTAATACCGCTATATCATCTGCAAATCTAACCATATTAATCTTTTGTCCCTGCATAGTAATTTCAAATGTCGTTCTGCATTTGACAGTATTCATTGCCTCTTCAAACTACAAGTTAAAAAATAATGGGGATAAGGCACATCCCTGTCTCACCCTTTTCCTAATTCTATTATCGCTGTTTGCACTTTGTATAAGCTATGTACTATCCGTCTATCCCTAAATATCATTCCAATCTTTTTGAGTATTTTGAACATTTTTTCCATTTGACATTGTCGAATACTTTTTCCAGATCTATAAACCCTATGTACACGCTGTTTTCTTTTTCTATTGTTTTCTTCATTATCACCCTCAGAGCTAAAATAGCCTTCCGTGTGCCCCTGTTTCGCCTAAACCCAAATTGATCTTCTAATCGTATTTAATCGGCTCGTTTTTCCATTCATCTTTGTACAATTCTAGTTAATATTTTTGAAACGTGTGCTGTCCAACTTATTGTTCCAAAATTTTCACATCTATCCGCGCCTCTTTTTTTTGGTATAGTTACTATGATATTACGTTTGAAATCTGTCTTATACATATAACTTACAAGTTGGAAGAGACGTTTTAATGTCCACTTCCTGTTCTAATGCAGTTAGTTTTTCTCCTGCATATAGATTACCTATATATTCATGCCATCTTCTTCTTTTTTTCGAATTTTTAAATCTAAGGCGGCCTTTATAATTACGATGTTGTGGTCAGTGTCTGTATCTGCTTCTAGCTACCTTCTACATTCTTTTACTTGATTTTTAAACCGTTGTTGAACAAGAATGTAACCGATTTGATATCTTCTTATATTTCTTGACATCTTCCGCGTGCATCGTCTTCTAACAAGATGTTGAAATAACGTGTTTGTGATGGTTAAATTGTTTTTGTCGCAAAATTCTACAAGCCTATTTCCTCTGTCGTTTCGTGTGTCTAAATCAAATAAACCTACTACCGCTCCTTCCCTACCCTCATCTACCAATGCATTAAAATCACCCGTAATTATTAAATTTACATGTCCTTTTACGTAGCTTAGTATGTCTTCGATATCTTTGAAGATCGCCTCTATCTCTTCCTCACTGTAGCTAGAGGTGGGCATGTATACTTGTATTATCACTGTATTAACTAGTTTAGATTCTAATCTAACCATGAGTACATTTTCGTTCTTTTGTAAGTAGTTCTCTTTTCGAATAACTATCCCCACACCCGAATTTCCTTCCTCCGACCCTGTATGAATTACTTCCACCTCTGGCCAGCGAACTTTGCTGATCCCTACAGGTCTAGTGCTAACCTATCCATTTCCATTTTCAGGTTTTCTAACTTACCTACTTGCTTCATACTTCTGACATTCCACGCTCCGACTCGCAGCATGTTCATGACTCTATTTTTATACGTTCGGATCACTTCCCCCGAAGTAGTCCCCTTCCGGAGATCCGAATGGGGGACTATTTTACCTCCGGAATTTTTTACCTCAGAGGATGCCATCCTCTTTACTAACAATTTATGTACGCCATGTACTTGGGAGGTTATGTGGTGGTTACCCGTTGCCATCCACATCACAATATGGTGTCTTAGATCGCCATACCGACCCCTATAGTCTCTGCCACTCTAAATACCGAAAAAGCTGCTGCCCTCTTTCGAGGACCTATTTTAGACTGGTTCCTCACTAAAGACCCCACTTATTTGGTTAAACCTATAGTTTACCTCTTTAGCTCACTGATGCACGCAAGCCATTCTAACCGTTGTAGTATTTTAGAACTTCCACAAGGTGCAGGTCTGTTCAGAATGGAATACATTTATACAGTGTATCTAACAAATATGTTTCTATAAAAATAAATGTTTAAAAAAATTGTTGTTCCTGACATTTTTTAGAATGTATGAAGAAAGTTTTTTAACACACATAATGCGTAGGTAGATTTCAACGAATTAACGTAGCTTGAGAGATATTTGGACGATAGACTTCTGTGAATGGTGCGTCTTGCCTTCAAATCCAACCAACTGAAAATGGTTCACGATTAAGCATGAAAATTCTAGATCGTATTTAAGCGGACGAGCCTATATTTTCAACCAATTAAAACGTAGGAGCAACAACCGGATTTAACGCGATCTTTCTGGAAGCGTGAGGTTTACTAGAGGTTTGTATATAACACTCATTGAGGTCGAATACAGTTGGTTAGTCCTCATTTTAAACGTTACCATGCTGGTCTGATATTAAACGGTATCTAGTAGTGCAGATTTTTTGTAAACAGGCGAACTTAATTTACGACTTTAAAAATTTATCGCTACTCTGAAGACAATGTTTTAACAATAGAATAAAGAATTAAAATCAATTGAGATGAAACATATGGAAATGGATGGTTTGTTACAACTTAGATGAAACATCTTGCATGGAACAGCGTACTCGTTAAGCCAATTTAAGCAATTTGGAGTTATGATTGATGAGTACGATTTGAAAAAGGCAAGAAGCAAATCTTCACGGTAAAACAAAAGCTACAGTTTTTTAATGAATGTAATTTTTTAGAGTTAAAAAATAGATTAGCCGTTGTGACAATTTTGGACTCTAGTTTTAGATTGTGAGTATTTGTGAGAAAATGTTTTCCTTAAAGGATATATACTGTTTTTTAAAGAAAAACGGTTGTTGTTGGTGTAGTAATAATTATTTGAAGGATTGTTTTGTTAAAGAATATTTCAAATCGTTATAAGTTTGATGTTTGATTCAAGTGGTTTTATTATAAATTGAGCTAGCAAAAATAATTAGGGCAACACCTTCATCGAATTATCTACAGTCCATAGCAACTTTTAATGGCGCACCGACCTGGTGCTCGATTAAGCCGCTTGCAAATTAGAATTTTTTGCCTTGTTGGATTTTGTAGGAATTTTCTCTGTGAAATATATATGATTGGTTTTCAGAATGACTAAGAGAGTTGATCAGATTGGAGGTACAAATGTGACATATCCTGGAGTCTACGATGAAGGCTATTCTATTGAGTTTAAATAAAAGTATACAGGAAATGCGAGAGAATATGAAAGAATTGAGTAAAGAGAATGAAAAACTATGTAGGAAATGGATGAGAAACTTGATAAAAATACTCAGGGGTTACGAGCAGATATTGGAAAGAATCTAGCAAAATTGGAACCGAGTTTAAAATTTAAAAGTGAAAAAACGAGACAAAGTTTAAAGGGGTGAGTGACAAATTAAAGTTGGGTGTAAAAGAAACGAATAAGATCATGAAGCAAATAAAATGTGAAATTAGAGGTATGCTTGTACTGGACTTGTAGGTATCTAAACTTCAACTAACACCCCCAACTCTATCCTTTTATCACCTAAATTCTCTCATTGTCTTCGTTTGCTTCTTATTCACTTATATTTCTACACGGTCTCAAGTTCAAAAAAATATTCCTCCCACATACATAAAATATTGTAAAAACCTCTCTTATAGAATATAACTATCTCATAAAAATTGTGGCATAAAATTGTCTGAAGTTGTCTTAGAACTCCCTAGCAATACTACTAACGACATTATGCCTATAGACAAACCAAGAAGAATGGACCTTTTTCAATTTATAAATTGAAAGTCCTTCATACCTTCTCTCGAAAAATGAATTCTTTAAATCAATTTTCAACTCTCGTATCTATAAGTTCGTTGATAATTTTATATTCTACAATTATATTTAACGTAGGTAATAAGTTTTTGTTCACATTTTCATTATTTTCTAAATTAAATTTTATAAATTCTGATTGAAGTTTATACTGGTTAATTTGTAAGGGTGCGCTGGGCTTGCCTTTTATTGAAAATCGTACCTAGCCGTTGAAGGTCCTGGTTTGTGCACCATCGCCGCATATGTGCTGTAATTGTTTGTGCCATATGTCTGTGTGTTTTCACAGTTATCCCTTCCTTGGAATACGGTTCTGTTTTCAATGATAAGGAATTCATTGTTCTCTCTTTATCCGTCATTCCTTATGGCATTATTCTGACCTCAATTACTTCTATGTACATTCCCGCTGTCGAATGCTCTGCCACAGTACCTTTTGGGTTCATTACTTCTTTGAGATCTAAAGGAATTTATAGTCTGACCCCTTGGTCTTGTCTCCATCCTACGTGGTTGATCCATCTCATCATATCGTTAAAGATACTGTTACGTTAATCGAGGCAGCCTCGTTGGGCGCCAAATTTATGCTACGTTGGCTCGTAGCCGTGCGTAACCCAAAGAAAATCAAAGAAATGACCGTTCTCAATCGGAGATTAGGGGGAGGGGTTGTAGCAAGCAGACCAACATATATGTACGCGGCGGTAAGGAGTTAGTGACAATACCTGCAAGAAAATGAGTTAAGCAAACCTGAAAAAAAAGAATAAGCATAGCAGCAATGAAACGTCTAAGTTATTCAGTACTTTGTAGAATGTAAATAAAACTGTTTAGATAAACTATATAATATAATCACGATAAAAGCATTACAAAATTTTTTATCACAAAGTGAGGTAATATTGGGGAGTAGCAGAAACGTTTCCTCACACACCAATTAAACATAAATCAGACAAAATGTTAACAAAAGATAAATAGGTAAGTCACAATTGATATGAGTAATTCAGTAGTATTGATTGTTTTTTATCTTTCTTTTTTTTTCTTAATAGCAGGCAAGTCTATTGTAAAAGGTATCCGAACGACGAAGACATGGCAAAACAACGGATAGATATTTAAAGTAATAACAAGTAGGAAATAGTTCAACTTACAAAAAGTCCTTCAGTAACGCTTCCTTGCAATTGAAGTGTGGGATTCACGATGTCCTGCACCAACGAAGCACTTCACCCTTGACTGTGAGGGTGTTGATGGAATTTCTTACACTTTACACTAATCACAGATACGTATTTCACTAGTGTTAGCAGCAGAAATTATCATGCTAATGGAACTATGTAGCATTGATAAATTTCTTGTTAATTCTATTTCCTGAGACAATAATTTCGAAATATTTTGTAACACAAATCGAAAAAAAAGGTAATAAAAATTTAGAATCACGGGCCTTCAAGGCACGATGTAATGCATTAAACTAATAGTAACGTGAGGTGTTCTATTTGCTACCTATGGTAACAAAGAAAAATCTAATGCTTTTGAATAACGAAATTTGCGCAAACAATGATCTATTTTAGATTCTTTGGGGTTAGAAAATTCAGAAACTACAGTATCAACTGTCTTTACATGTGAATGAGATACATGTTTATAAGAAGCAACCTTTTTTTCTGCTAAACCTGCTACAACTGTATCATCGTTGTTTTTGTTTTGGAAACACTCAAGCTTAAAACTGTATTTGGATAATCCAAAGTATGCACTAGTCTGATAAAATGGACCACGAAGACTAGATCGCACACACAGTTCAAATATAAAAAGACAAATCAACTAAAAAAACACAATCAATAAAGCAACGCGTATCACTAAGTCAATGTTCCGTAAAACGCACGTGCAGGTCGAGTACAACAAGTTCTACCACTTTTATTTCCAACAGAAAAGCAACAAAAAAAACAATTAGTAAAGCAACGCGCATCACTAAGTCAATGTTCCGTAAAACGCACGACAAGTTCTACTACTTTTATTTCCAACAGAAAAGCAACAAAAAAAAACAATTAGTAGAGCAACGCGCATCACTAAAACCGTCCGTCAATGACCTTACAACCGCACTTGCGGTCAATCAAACACGTTACATATAAAGCATACTTCCTACAAATGTCATCAGAACTACACTCTAATCTGTTTATATAAACTAGTTGTTACCATAAACTCTTGTCGACTATTATCTCCTTCGCTAATAACATAAGGAACATCCAAAACCTGAATGCCGCAATCATATCTAATAATTAATTACAGCGGTTTATCATTTCCGATAAGTTGGAAAGTAATTTACGAATAATCCAATTTACAATTCTTTCCTTGCAATTTATTTATTAATGAAAATCAATCTTCAAATTATCTACTTTTAAAGTAATACCCACGAGTTAAATTGCATACAAATCTGAATTATTCTGAAGTATTTCCTTTATACAAACAGCGATCCCAAAGAAACGATGTATTTTTAAGTACGCTAACAGAAAGGGAGCGTAAAGTGTTAAGCTATAAAAATGCCCGTTACAATACTACAAAAATACATCTCTTTCTACAATATTTTGTAAAGCGATGCATTGCTTTATCTCTGTTTCGAAGTGTACCGTTAAATATTTGATAATCTGTTTATGCTCTAAAGGAGGGTCTGGTTATTTGGCAATTCAATTTCATTCACTTTTTTTTCCAAGTTCTTAATTGTTTCACTCATTTCCATTTCACACGCTCCTAGATTAGATACAAATTCTTTAGCAAAAAAATTTTAGTTTTGTGGTTTGTACCTTCTGTCTATGAAATGTATGTTTAGTTGAAAGAACATATTAAAAATTACAATTTTCAGTTTATTTTTTTTGCTTTTGAATAATTTGCTTATTCAGATTTTTACAGAGCTTTAATTCCGTTTTAAGATTTCATGTTTTATGTTATCCTGCACAATAATTGATTTTTTTTTGTTGATGAACTATCGAGTGTTTAGTTAGTTGTTTGTTGCAGTTTGTTCGTATTTCTTTGTTTGTTTTAATGTGGACGCAAGAGCTTAGTGAATATCAGTGTACTGATAATGTTCAAAAAATTAAAGCATGTCACGAAAACCTACCAGTCTCCTTCTTTATTTAAAGGGGTCATACCCTCCCCATTCTTTCTATTTTCTTCTAATATTGGTAAGGTGGCGCCCTCTCCCTTCTTAGGATTGGACTTATTTTCATTACCCCACTCTCATGCTTATGCATTTCCGGACAATTCCAGCTAGCCAATTTCTCTGTCGAAGTTTCTCCATTTACTTAGGCCATTTATTCCATATATTTCAATTGTTAGCTTAATTATCATGGAGGAATCTTCCTCAGACACCTCGGCGGCACTTCTGAAGCAGGACTTCCTCATTAAAACGTTTTGCCAACAACGCTTGAGTAAAAAGTGCACTAAAACTTGTAGCCCAGGATTCCCCTGAACATACTTCTGAGATTTCAGTAACTTTTATCACTTCGTCGTTTTAAATACGAATGTAAACATTAAATACAGTTTTTATTCATATAAACAGTAGGACTTTTATTATGCTTGTACAAACGTAGTTTAAACTTAGTCTTTGATTTACGAAGTTGCTGATGCTCTATTAAAATACTTTTGTCGTTTAAAATTGGTCGCTGTTATATATGAATGACTTTTCTCAGTTCGTCCGTACTCCCTTGATAATCAATTTCTTTTCAATCCTTCCCGAGGATCACCGTTGCAGACAGAGTGAACTTTTTAGCTATATGAAAATTGTTTATGGTTCCACACAATGTAACACAACAAAACTCATAAATTCAAACTGCTAACTTTCTGATATATATTTTCTATTGAGGGTTGAAAATACCGTTGTCTTTTCCCCATCAATCTTGTACTTTCTGCAAGAACGCGTTTAGTGTTTATGCGACAGACGCCAGTATCAGCGTCAACACATTCTTGGATCTAAATAAATTAAAATATATTCAAACGTAGAAATTGCAATTGCATTAGATATTTGTAAAGCAGTAACTGTATAAATACCACCTTAAAATTGATATTTTTTGATCTTCATATTAATGGATGAAAATATCGCTCGATCTTACAAAGAGGTACTAATCATGTAATTTAACTTTATATTTATTTCTTTTGGGTGTTTCAATTTGTATGGATGTTATAGGGTGTAGTAACTTATATATATAAGGCGGCTCCGTGGCGTAGTGGTATGTGTGTGACTACTACGCCCAAGGTCCCGGGTTCGAATCCCGACACGGTCCGCTTGAAAAATGTTAGGCGAGCATTTTTCACAAAAATACACCCTCGTTCGGATGAGAGGTAAAATGGAGGTCCCGTGTGTGAGTGTTGTCACGCACGTTAAACATCCCTACCTTGCTTGGAACAGCAAGGGTTCGGCAAAATTCCAAATTTTCCAGGTAATAAAAACTCGCTTCCTGGCCAATGTAGTACCTTCGGGTGGAGCATTGGAAAATCACATGTAATGTAGTAACTTATATAAAGATATTTATTAGGGTGTTACGAGATAAGTACAGAATCACGTTAATTTCTGTCAGAAGTTAACCATAGATGTAGTTTTTTCGTATTAAAATAAATACTTCTGGAGACATGCGAACTAACTCTGAACTTTAACTGCAGCGCGATGACACTAACAGGGATCTTTATAAATACAGAAATGTCAGGTGCCACTAGACTCAAATGCTTAACATAAGCAAGACAGCGTCACTAAAGAGTGGTAGGAACTTTAGTAACCATTATACGCACGTATAGCACACAGATTAAGATTGTTAAGTTATGCAACATTATCTCAGAAAGAAAAAGTAGTTATACATTAAATATCAAATACATCATGGATTGTATCTGAATAGGAAATATACCTTTATATCAAATTTAATTATAAGGTTACGTTAGTAATTTAATAAAAAGGCAGAAGAAGGAAATATACGTATATCTATTTAATTAGAGATTATTTTCTTGTTACAGATTTTTACAATTCTAATTTAAAATTTTCTTTAAGTAATGTTAACTGAAGATGGAATTTATGTCGTTATAGTGTTACATTAAAAATGTCAATTAATATATTGAATAAATTTTTTTTATCATTTCATATTCAAATCTGAGTACGATGTACATATAACCATTAGTGGATCTTAATAGATGTTAATTATTCGTTATAGCATCAAATTTTCAAATAGACACATGGGATCTTAAAATTGACTTCAAATAAATTATACTACTTTTACTTTTTAAATCAGGTGGGAAACTGATCGTCGCTTATATTTCTTGTAGAAAATAAACATTTACGTAATTCTGAGTAATAAGCGCATTATCACATTACCTTTCAAGCATACAGCGTACTACAATTGTTATTTAAGATGATGGCATCCTCTGGGATAAAAGATTCCGTAGTTAAAATAGTCCTTCATTCAGATCTTCGAGGGGGAACTACCTCGGAAGATGTGATCGAAAAGTTTACAAGAAGAGCCACGAACATTTTGCGAGTAGGAGACTGGAATGGCAGAAGCACGAAGCAAATAGGTAAGCTAGAAAATTAAAAAACTAAACTGGATAGGATAGCATTAGACCTATTCGGGATTAGGGAAGTTCGGAGCCAGAGTTCAGCTATGCTGAAAAAGATAAGACACTATAGAAAAACTACTTACAAGAGAACAAACGGTACCCGTGGTTAGAATAGAATCTAAATGTAGATACAGTAATGATACAAGAATACATGGATACATCTAGCTACAGTGCGGAACAGATAGAAACGATCTACAAAGATATCGAAGTCATACCAAGATTCGTAAAGGAATATGAAAATTTAATATTTACGATAGATTAGACATGAGATTGAACCAGAATTAAAAAGTCTGAAAAATAAGAAGACGCCGGGTATAAATAGGATGTAAGCAGAAACTCTGAAAACCGCTGGATAAGCAGTAGTCGAAGGTCTCTTCCAACTTGTAAGCTATATGTATGAGACAGGCGAAATATCTAAAGATTTCAAACGTAACATCATAGTCACTATAAAAAAAAGAAAGGTACGGATAGATGTGAAAATTTTCAAACAGTAAACTTGACAGCACACTTGTCAAAAATATTAACTAGAATTCTACAAAGACGGAGAAAAAAAGCGCTGAAGAAATACTAGGAGACGATCAATTTGGGTTTAAGCGAAACAGTAAAACACGTGAGGCTATTTTAGCTCTGAGGGTGATAATGGAGAAGACAATAGAAAAAGGAGAAAGCGTGCATATAGGGTTGGTAGATCTGGAAAAGCATTCGACAATATAAAATTAAAAAAATGTTTGAAATACTTAAAAATATTGGAATGAGCTTTAGGGATAGACCGATAGTGCATAGCTTATACAAAGCGCACACAGGTGTAATAGAATTTGAACAGGAACGTAGAGAAGTAAATATTAGGAAAAGGATGAGAAAGGAATGTGACCTGCCTCCGTTAATTTTTAACTTGTACATCAAAGAGGCAATAAATACTGTGAAATGCAGGAAGAAATTTTGAATTATTATGCAGGGACAAAAGATTAGTTTGCTTAGATGTGCGGATGATATAACGGTATTTGCATCTACCAAGGAAGAGTTGGAAGTGGCTCTTAATGAAATGGAAACAATACCACAAAGAGATATGAAAATCAACAAAAATAAAAGTAAGGTACTAGTATTTAAAGGATAAGAAAATAAATCAAAAACCAGAATATATGTATGAAGCGAGAACTTACAAGTGGTTAAGGATTAGAAGCAGAGATATGTAAAAAAAGAAGTAGTAGAAGACCTACTCGTATAGATTAGACTATTTTACGCAGGTAGTAAGATATGTGGACTGGGAATTTCAGGTGATGGTTTTGCAATATTCTCAAGAAATGTTGATTGTACCATAGAAGCAATTGAAAAACTATTGATGGGGCAAGTATCTAAGCGACCGGTGATCTTGGTAGTCATCAGGTTGCTTAGCTCTCTTTGCGTAGCATTAAGTATCGGTGAAATAGGGTATAGTTTTAGAAAACAATAGAAGGGGAAATGTGCAAAAAATGTAAAAGTACGAATAGCACTAGGCTGTGCAGTAATAAACAAGAAAATGTAGCTGCTACATTCGAAGACAACAAACAGAAACAAGGAAAAGATTGCTGAAAACATATGTGTGTAGCACAGAACTGTCCGGACAGTAATAACATAGAAATATTTGAAATATGGTGCTACAGACGTATAATAAAGATCGCGGACAGACAAAGTTAATAACAAATAGATACCATAAATGGTATGGAAAGGAAGATATATGTGAAAAACAGCAAAAGATAGGAGAGATAGAATGGTATGGAGGTACGCATCCAACCAGATCTAGGACTGAAAATCAAATGATGAATAAAAAGTAGCGATATACATACAATTATCGAGAGTAGTACCGGATGTCCAAAATGAGGCACCTTGCTAATGACAACTTCAAACGCTAATATCATGTTAAACAGGACAACTTGTATTTTATAATTTAATCATGTAGGAAAATCGATTATCTTTCAAAAACTATAAATTTGTATATAGCTGTATCTTTTAATTTGGAAGTTATTTATATTTTTTTGAAACCTGTCTCTTATTTTCCGACTATTGTGCGTAATTAACCTTGTATTTTATTAGCTGACGATGGTTAGTCCAATTATCGTTCAAACTGTATTAGAATGTTCTAGGTATACCTCAATGTTTCACTTTACATATTATCGTGAATATCTAGGTAGGATTCTGTCAGACAATGACATACTAATCATTTTTTAAAGGTGTCGAAACGTTTCTTTCATTCTGGTGCAAATTGATCTTGGGAACAGAAAAAATAAAATATTTGGTGCAAGCAAGAATATATATGATTTTCGTTATCGAAGACTATCTTGAAAATTGTTTATTAGCAGATGGAATATGCGCACAGAAGTACGTTGTTCGGCGACATTCTTATAATATAAGTTTTGCAAAACTGCTTGATATTTTTAGAACTGCAAGTAGTATTAAGTATATGTGTTACGGTTTAAATTTTCATTACACTTCAAATTAATTTTATTGCAAACACTTATCTTACCTACATGTTATTTACAAGAACTTAATTCATTTTGGCTTTGGTATTATAAATTTTTAATTGTCTATTTCTTATTTGAAAATATAAACAGCATTAATTACAATAACTTTCATTCTGACCAATTGAATTCATCTAGTAATTTGTTGTTTTGAAACTTCATCTTAATTGAAATAATATCTATTATTGATTATTGTTTATTAAGAAAACAAGTTGGCAGTTTTGATGTGTTGATTGATTTGAAAGAATAAACACAGGTCTGCATTCAGGGAATTGATAGTTATTTAGAACTTGAATGCATTACATTTTAATAAATATATCTTAAAATAAAAAGGATATATCATGAAATTAATTTTAAATGTTTAAGGTAATTGTTACATGTACCTAACAAGAATTCTTTTGTTTTTAAAAAGGGAGTTACTCAATGTTATAATTGTTTAGCAGGTGAAATGCTGCCCTGTCTTATTGATTTTTAATTATTGAAATTTAATTTCTTTATATTGCATTCCTGTTTTGATTTGGATTATCTGAGAAGAAGGTATTTCCTTTCTGGTTGTTTTGTGAACAGCTTGGTTAAAGCATGGTGTATGCTAGTGCGAATTTTCTGACTATATCAGAGTAAGAGAAAGTCATCCAAAATATTGGGATTTATCGTCTGGCATAGGGAGAAAGAATATTGCTGAAGAGTAGAATATTTTTTGGAACAGTTGAACTGGATTTTATATTTCAATCTTGCTTGTTTGGTAGCACATGGTCGCGTGCATTATTTGTTATATATTTCTTTCATCCTGGTTTCCAGGGTAAGTAAATCCTTAAGTAAATTAGAAAAATTAAACACAATTATTATTACAGATTTTTATTCTTATCTTTATTTCATTTTCATTTTTGTTTGGAGTCTTGTCCTTGTCTTGGGTATATGTTGTACAATAAGAAACCATTTTGGACTGGAGTTTAAAGGCTGCAAATGGTGGTTGCAGAAATGTTAAGGATGCTGATGGCGTGCCGTTCCATGTCATGTGTATCTAGATGAGTATAACTAATTAGGATTAGTAGTTAAAGTGTGGATCTCTAACCCGTAAATGACTTATTTTTGTGGAAGTTAAATTGGGATTCAGGGTGTATTAAATTAGTTTAAGTATTAGAATATCGTTCTTGTTCAGTTAAAACGGAAACGAATTAATCTATATATTATATGTGATTTATATGTCAATTGTGAGCTTCGAGCAATTGCTTAAAGTGGAACAAGAAAAGGCTTCCTTAAAATTTGTGTTAAGACCCGTAAACCAAATTACGTTTAATTATGTCATGCATTTATTTCATTTTTATCAATGTACAAACAGTAATTGGGAATATTTTACAATAGAGATCATTGAGTTAGATTGACTTATTTGTAGATTATCTTTTGCCATTAATTAGCGTACACTTAGGATTGTGGATACAGTGCTATATTTACTGGTTGAGTATATTGGCTAATTGAGGAAACATTCATTCAGTTATAACGCAACGGGTAAGTTTGCTGGATTCAGTTACATACTCTGTGGTGGCATGTTAAGTCTTATCCCCTCTACAAAGTGTATAAAGAATTAAATTACGTTACTGAGTCTCATGTCTATAAGCACGATAAATTGTGATTAAAATAATATAACATAATATATGAAGCTTGTAACATTAAAACCAGCTATAGATAACAAAGACAGCCACAGATATCTGTTGTTGAACGTCCGAACACAACAGTCGAGTAGTATCCCGAGAGATTATACCACCCTCTTCATGTCGAGATGTATCAAACTCTGTGTGAAAGAGATTTTCAAAGATGGTTGAATTTTTGTTTATTGGCAATGGAAAAGATTAGTGACGAATATGATTTTTCATACTGTACTGTTTACGGACGAATTAACTTATCGTGATAATGGATTAGTTAGCCGTTACAATTTTCACTATTATGACACAGAATACTGCTACGTGCGCCACACAACAGATCGTCAGGATCTGTGAAGTATTACTGTATACGGAGAAATGAATTGTCTTTTAAATGGGCACAATTGTATGCGATTTTTAAAACGAGATTTCTGAAAATTGTTTGTTGACATTTCATTAGGTGTAGGCAAAACATGTGGATGCAATTGAATAGTGCTTCTACACATTTTACACATGAAATAAGAAACTGTTTGAATGGAGTTTCCCAACAATTGGATAAGAAGAACAGGGCTAGGCGTCCAGGTGGTAAGTCACCTCGATTTCTCGAGTTGACGCCTACGGATTTCTATTTATGAGGCTATGTGAAGAACATAGTTTATAACACCCCTACTACAACAATAGAAAATTTGGAACAAAGGATTACAAATGCATTTTAGCAATATCTCCAAATATGTTACGCAATGTGAGGAAGATTGTCATCATTTTGAATCGTTGTTATAATGTTAATATTGTGTGTTTATATTATTTTGTAATTAAAGCTGCACAGTTAATTTTGGATACGTTTTTTTTTGCGAATTTCATTCTATGGAGGAAAATAGAACAAAATTGTAAAAATATGCAAATAACTTCCGAACGAAAAAATTTAGCTATGGTACACCTTTATAATTTTCGAATGGTAATCAAATTTACTACATAATAAAATTATAAAATACAAGATGTCATTTAACATTAGCACAATATTAACGTTTGAAAACGTCATAAACAAAGTGCCTTATTTTGTATACCCTGCAGAATTTTCGATTATTGTAAATACATTGATACTTTCTATTATCGGTCTAATATTTAGAATTAAAATTGGATTTGGCTAAATTCATTTGTGTCCGAGTTATTAACTTTCATTTCAACCTTCCAATTAATAAAGAATTAAAATATTTCGGTAATTACAATGTTTAGGTATTGGACATATCTAAGAAAGTCATTTCATTTTTTACACACACTCTAAAAATGCAGTAAAATACACAGTGTTCTATAAAACAAAAACAACTTTGATTCGCTACACTTTTTTGAATGTCCTGTATAATTTAAAATAATTTTTAAATGTAACCATTCATAACCAACAGATCGTTGCTTAGACAAAAATGTTAAAAATTTTTACCGTTTAGTTATTATGGACCATCGCGCCAACCGAGACTCGCCCTGTATGTATAATGTTATGATAAGAGGGTAGTTTAAAGGTAGATGAAGTCATTGGGGTCGTAAAATAACTGTAAATATACTTAACATTAAGAAAACCAAATAATTCCACCACTAAATAGGAGTAAATCGAATATTTTACAAAAGATCAATAGCTATAACACTGTATATAAATTATATTTAATTTAATGCATAAGCAATAAGCTCATTTTGCAATAATAAGATAATATTCAGCTAAAGTAATAATGTGTACGCTTGAAGTTAAAGAAACGAACTAAGATAATGTTTTAAATACATCAAGTTTCATCAAAATAAACATGGAATCGGGAAAGATAAACAACTTGGCATTCTAGCTATTTAAGAATTTCATTAAAAATGTCAACGCATAAATAAGGAAACGCATTTAAATACATTATTATCAGAAAAATGAGTACGTGACTGGAATATCATATTTACATAAAAATCCAACATATTTGAAATAACAAACAATAAGCAACAGGCGGTTCGTTATACGATAAGCTTTGGACTATAAACGTCACAAATATAAAAAACGTGACAAAACTGCAATGGATATTTGGAAATTCTAAAAACATACTGTGATATACAGAACGCTTACGTGATCGGCAGAGCATTTCATTGAAAATTAAACCGGGGAATTTTGAGAGGTATCGGGTTCTACAAAAGAGAGGTGCAAAGTACAAACCTTGATCAACGAGCACGCCAATTAAAAGTTTGGAAGGTGGAGCTTCTAAATACGATAGGAAACTCGAAATTAGGCAGTATAGTTTCAACAAGGCATTAACCACGTCGATTTAAAGTAAAAATTACGTACCAGTAACAATTAGTAAAAAGTAAATAATTTATTAAAAGTGAAAAATGGAAAGTGCCAATATGTGCAACGAAGAATAGCCGTTCTACGCGGAAACGTAAGATAAACTAATAATTGAATTTTATTTTAACATTTAACAAATTTAGGGCTCCGACTAAAACTCCGAATAAAGATCCGAATAAAGGCTTCGAATAAAGATCCGAATAAAGATCTAAATGTAGATCAAAAGATACTTAGAAAATACTTACAAGGAAATAAACGTAAAGATACTAGAAGTTACTCTAGAAATCCGAAGGAAAAATACAAGCAACCAATAATCCATAAATCTGGCCAACAAGTGAAGCAAGTTGAACTGTAACAATAAAGGGGTGCTGACCACAGATACTTTAAGGCAATTCCAGTAACAATCAAGGAAAGCGCAGGTTAGAGATCTTAATTTTTTTTATTTCTTAAAGACTGTTCCAATTTTAATATTTGATATATATATATATATATATATATATATATATATTATATATATCTGTAAGGGTCAACAAACAGGTCAATTGAGAATTTGAATAATAGAAAGCACCTTTAAACGTTCGAAAGATACTTAAGAGTAATTACAAAGATATTTTTGCTGGCCTTCAAGAATAATTTATTCAGGGGCTAATTTTTGAATTGACATAAAACTGTCCATATTATCAGTCATAATACTGTATAATTTTGGATTGCTTCATTTAAATTATTTTAACAGATAGAAAGAAAATGGGTTAAGCAATCTTTATTGTTGTGAAGTAGGGCATTCAGTGAGCTAGCCGTGGAAAACAAATTCAAGAAATTATAGGATTTTAAAAGTGGTTGATATTCGCACCAATAAAAATAGATACGCCGATCATAAAAGAGTTATATCACAGCAATAAAAATAACACCCAACGTGGGGGCTTAAAGAAAATAAGAGTTATATCACAGCAATAAAAAAGGGCACACCAACGTAGGGGCTATATCACAGCAATAAAAATAGCAACACCAACGTAGGGCAATATCACAGCAATAAAAATAACGTCCAATCGTGGGGCGAAAGGAATTATGGGAATTAAAGGAATAATATCACTTCAATATATATATATATATATATATATATATATATATATATATTACTCATATTTAGACCAGGGTAGAAAATTAAATAATCACATCAAATAATTTTAATCACCGTGTATAAGGAATTTTATTAAATAATACGCTTTATTAAAACCTTGAAGCATAAATAAATGCGGTCGTTTCAGTAAAAACAAGGTATTTAAATCATGTACAAGACGCTTTATATCAAAAGAAACAGTATTAAAAAGCTTTATGTGTAATTTAATTGTTCCTAATAAAGAGGCAAAGACGAATTGCGTGCAAAATTTACATTAATTGATTTAAGTAACCGGTAGTAAAACAAAGTGTACGTATAATAATTAATATTTAAGTTGTATTCGCTAAAATGAAAAGGATAGAAATCAATTTTAATTGGAGTTAATTAAACCGTTAATAACATATAATACCTATAGAAACTTGTAAAACCCAAGATTAAAATACCACGGAATAAAGCTCTGAGAATTAATATTATTTTGAACACCTGCGTAGTTTAAATATCACATTCGGCGTAAATTTTGCAGATAATTAATGTTTCAAAGAATCTTGGAGAAACCGGGGCTTAGTATTCACGAGAATGTGCGATACGGGTTTATTAAACCCAGATAACAGTCCGCGTGGACTGAAATAATCGATAATGAAGAGTGTCAATTTGCACCAATAAGAACACGGTAGAGAAGGAAAGAGAAAATGCGTCAAGCAAAGACACATATTGTAAAAGGCGGATTTAAGCAACGTCACGGGGTCACAATTGGTTAAAAATAGGATGCAAATATCAGAGGTAGAACAACAATTTCTGTACAAAATCAATTAGTTTTTCTCGGACATGCTTGCGTGCCGTGTGGAAATTTTCTGAGATTTGAATGGGGCGAGTGAAAATTCGTAAAAATCGACGCGTGAGCGGCAGACTGGGAACATGGCATGAGAAATTCTTTAGAATTACCCGTTTTGGGGAACAGACCGACAGACAAGCTTTTTGCTATATATACCGAGATGAAGATAAACAAGCTCTCTTAGACTTAGACTTTTGACGATTCGATGCGTTAAAAGCTCGTACATACGCGACTTGATTGAAAATGTTAAACCGTGCATTTTAGTTTGATTAAATAATTTAAAGTTTGCTAGTATATTTTAGTGATTCAAAATAGCTTGTTATTTACGTGTTAACATGAATGTACTTCAGTGCACTTAGATACAAGGTAATAAAATTTAGTTTCACTGTACCAATTAGCAAAATTTACAACGACGAATGTATACACAAAAGTAGGCAGTTTTGGCGTATATTGGTGACAGAAGCATGAAGTTATTTGCTATTTTTCGGGGGTGTTAATAATTAAATGGTTCAAATACGTGTCTGGATCCACAAAACAAGGGTCAGATATACATAGATGAGTTCCGGAAAAGCCCAGAAACAACTGGTGATGGAGAAAATTTTAAAAGCGTAGAGAATCAGAAGCCGTAATTATAATCCTGTTGAATGGTGTGATTAACTAAAGAAACGATACTTTGAAACGACGAGGACAGTAACCTTCAGGTAAATTATACTATTTTGTTTGACATTGTTGTGTGTATTGAATGACTTTATAATTGATTTACTTTAAATGGACATTAGTGAAATTGTTCTAACCATAAAAGTTTAATTTTAAGATGAAATTTGCTTGTTTAAGTAAAAGGGTATTTTGTTTTGATGTTCGGGAATATGATGAAACTTTGGGTATGTCTTTGAGCTCAATTAGACAAACCTGGTTAATTAACGTAAAGGGGTGGTAGATGCTCCCTTTGTACTCAGACTCCGGTCTGCTTATATTGTTATATTAATTAGTAGGCATCCAACAAGGACTTGAATTCTGGATGCACGTTAAAGTGATAATAAAATTAATTTTGAAATTCCTTTTAAAAACTGAATTTTATGCTGAAATTTAATTTGAAAATTTAATGTATTCTGAATATTGATGTAAATAGAGTTAACGTTGATGTTTGTGGTAGGAATGTGTTTAATTTTTATGAATGAGGAGATTTATAAAATTAGGTGAGCAGCCGAGGCAAAAAGCGTAGTTTACGGATGATGGAGGTTTCACAGCAATATATATAAAATAAGATGTATCTGTAAACAAACTTTTATGAAAATAATAAGAGCTATTGACAAATACAAATCGGGCTAGTAGTTACATAGCCATTAACAAAACATTAGCTTTTACTTTACAGGGGAGGAATCATCCACTGACCGACGGTTTCGGGTTTATGAAGCCTCATCAGAGCAGATTAGTTTCCAACCCCATGAAGTAATCGAAGCTATTATACTGATATAATTTCGAAACAATTCCTGTACTATGGCAAAAGTAAATAAAACCGCCATCAGGTGATAAAACACCAACACTACTAAGTGTGGAAGTACAGAATTCAATCGAAACTACATAGTAGATTTTATAGATGGCTATAAAAGTACGTCTGGCTTAGTAAGATGTTGTTATGAACTAATAAATAATTATTGTTAATCCTACAAAAAGAAGATAGAGATACTTTGGAAGTTACTGTCAGTGGCCGTGCGCAGCTAGTGTTTTCACAGCTTATTGAATACATGGCATTACATGAGTGAACGACGTTGTTCCGCTGGTTAGATTTGAGTGGTGTTGACAACGTCGTAGAAGTGGTGCTCTGGTATGTCCAAGTGCAAGCGGGTAGTGGATGTTAGTCGGGATTACAATCACTGACAGTATAATGACAGAGTATTTGTGTGCTCGCCAGAATGACAATTACTGACGGTATAAGGTTAGAATAGTGGTGTGTTGCTCAGGATAACAATTACTGACTAAGTAATGTTACCCAAGATAACCATCACGGACCGTGTAAGGATGATTAAGGTAAGCATAACTTGTACAGAGCGTAAGACTAAAACCTTGGATAACAATCACATGAGTCTTAATAGTTACTTGTCCTTGATTAACAATCGACAAGGACTGGAGTTCTTGTAGGTATGGAGCTGCCTATATAAGTTTCCTTTTTTTTTTATTATAGGTTTTGTTATCGTGATCGAGGCAAAAAAGATAAAGTTTGTTTGAAAATTGGTGTCTCGTAACATACCTCTCTCCGAAGAATTCATTTTGGTCGGGTAGACAATGAATGGTGCTAGGTTGTAGGAGCAGGTTTCATATCATCGACATGTACCTTTATTGGTTTGACATAGGAACGTTGAACGCGATATGTATTTGGTCCTTCGACTCAGGTAATTGGCCATGGTTTCGCCCATTTCGCCTTGAGTTGGGAGTTAGCAGCTTGGTTTCTGGTCATTACTAAGTCGCCAACCACGGAAATGAGTGACTTTGGGATCTTTGTTGACGAAGTAGTTGCAGAAGTTCCTTTCGCGTTGGTGAACCCTTCGGATCCAGTCCGTCACTTTGAGAACGCTTTGTTTGGCCTTAGATATACACACTTTGCACGTGAAGAAAAATCTATCTTACTAAATATATGATAAGAAATTTTAACTAGGACAACAAGGAAGTTAATGTACATACGATATATTTAAGGCAGGTACTTTCTTAGACCAAAACTTTACCATTTATAATAGTGTTTATAAGCTGCTTCTAATAATATGCACCCAATAATTGTTCGTCTGTTTACAAATCTATTATTCTGGGGCGGGACTTTGATGATATGGAAGTGGAAAATGTACAGGTTAAAGCGATACGCTCGATCGAATTCCAAATCCTATGAAAACACTTGACAATTTTTTCAGAATACTTTATAAACTCCTTTAAAGCTATAACTAGCGTCTGCTGTATGGTTATATTTTGGTAACAACAGAATATAAATTCTACTTCATTTTAAAACTCCATTAAAGTTGTAAACCAATACTTTATCACTAAAGTATTTTGGAAAATGGTTTAATATTCACTGAATTGCAGTGCCTGTTGTTTACTTTTCCAAGTATTACATATTTTATATGACATCTGCCATACAGGTTGCTGTTGTTCTCCCTAATAAAACAGAGTATTCTATTATTTCTCTGAACATGAACGATTCCTAAAAGTATAGTATTATATTTCTAAAAAGCACTGCACAATAGCCTGAACTGCAATACACGTCATCTGCTGAATGTAACAATGCACAAGCATTGCGGCTAATAGCTAGCATGAAAGGGATATATCCGAAAACAAAGGGAGCTTATCAAATTTAAAACAAATATTAGTTAATTCCAAACAATGGTTGTAGACCAAACATGGTTTGTATCTTCAACCCTAAACTGAACCGGAGAACAGTGTAATGCTGAAACTAATCCTATCGTGAAATTTACGAACTTTTTTACGAAGCAATAGAATAGCCATATAAAACCCTTCTAATACTGTACATATTAATATTTCCTACTGTAGAAGCACTTTCGAAAGTAATAGGGTAATGTTTTTTTCTTTGATATTATAGGTATCGCTATTACGCGGACGGAGTCTTCTTTTAACAGCACATCGACGGTGTCTAAAACAACGGGGCCTTCTTCTTAGTTTATGATAACGTATTTAACAAGTGATGCGACTAATAACAACAGCCAAGGGGTTTCATAGATATCAGGGTTGCCGTTAATAAAATGCTAATGGAGTGTGGCAAGCTATCATTTTGCGCGATGTTCCAACTATGCTATGTAAATTGTTCGAAAGTAGGGCTGTCATCCTTCGGGCGTTTCGGTAGATTTGTTCTAGTTTGGGGAGCGTCCCGACGGGAGTTTCTATAGAGTTCGAATTTTAAAACTTTGGAAATTAATTTAAAAAATATAGTTTTCTTGCGTGCTGTAACAAACACTTTTTCTTACTACCCATGAGCAATTGTTTCGATATTTCTTTCGAAAATGTAAGTAAGTTGCAGGCAATATAATTAAATCTAACTTGTTTAAGGTCCATTATCGTGCAACTGCACGATTATGGATCTAAAACTATCTTTTATTTTCCAAAAATTTACCAATAGTTGTAATTAACATTTTAATAGATAAAGTTATTTTATTAAAAATATACATATTTCTACAATGCATAAAATTATTTAGGAGGTAGACTTAGTTCTCGTCTGATTTGCAATGTTTCTCTTCTCGCCTTGCAAATAAAATTTATTGTTATATATTTAACGCCATGTGCGTATTGTCCCCGCCTTGCAGAAAACCCTTTAAGTCCGTATGATGATAAATATTTCCTACCTGGTCACCACCTGGACACCAAACAGATCCTTTTTAATTATGGACTCACACCAATACGAATTATTATAAGTAGGTAAATATTCAAATTTCTTGATTAAAAATTAGAAGTGCTAATGGGACTACGGTGCGGTTTTCTGCTGCAAGAACAGTAGAACTTATGAAAAGATACATGTAAGTAAACGCGTTATTTGGCTTGAAATCGTACTAGCACTATCTATCTATTATATCGTGGTACAGTTTTGCGCATGCAAAACCTTAAAACGAGTAGAAGTAGTTGTTAAAAGTGTTATATTCCTAACTCTGATTAAAGAAGGGTACACTGTACTTTACCAAAAGATAAATTTTTAAGTCTAACTATTGATCATAACTAGGTCTTCAGTCCTGGAACTGGTTAGACGCGTACCTCCACTGTTATCTATTCTGAGCTAACTTACACATTTTCTTGAAATTAACACAGTCTGCATCTATCACTATCTGCGTGATAATCTGATCTAGGTCTATCTCTACCTCTTCTTTTTCTGATCCCTGCTTTTAATATATTTTGCACTATTCCCCAAAAAGACTTTAGAACATGTCCTGCCCTTCTGTTTCTCATATTTTTTTGTTTTCCACAGATATTCTTCTTTACTTACTATTTCTAGAACCTCTGTGTTATTAACCTTGTCTGTCCATGTTATCATCATTATACATCTAAAGCACAACATTTCAGAAGGCTTCTACTTTTTCTTATCTGTTTTTCCTACTGTCTGTATTTCATTGCCGAATAGTGCAGTGCTCCACACATACGTTTTCAACAATTTTTTCCCTATTTCATAGTCTTAAACACAGTGGTTGCTTTTTTTTGTTAAATGTAGCACAGCTTATGCTAATTATCTATCTTGCGTTACTTGACTTCCTAGGTAGCACAAATCCTTAACCTCTTATAAGTTCTTGTTTCCTATTTGTTTTCTAGTTTTGATTTATTTTTCGCTCCTTTGCATACTAGTATTATAGTTTTATTTTTGTTAACTTCCATACCGTAACTTTCTGCTAGAACTCTTTCCGATTAAAATTAAGGGCTGATTCTAACCATTCCTTGCTAGATTCTAATTCCGCTATATTATCTGCAAATCTAAGCATATTAATCTTTTGTCCCCGCATAATAATCTCAAATGTTTTTCTGCATTTGACAGTATTCATTGCCTTTTCGATATACAAGTTAAAAATTAACGAGGATAAGGCAAATCTCTGTCTCACCCTATTCCTAAATTTACTTCTCAACGTTCGTGCTATAATTCTATTAGCGCTGTTTGCTCTTTGTATAAACTATGTACTATTCGTCTATCCCTAAAACTAATTCTAATCTTTCTGAATATTTCAAACATTTTTTCGATTTTACATTGTCGTACGCTATTTCCAGATCTACAAACCCTATGTATCCGCCTTCTCTCTTTTCCATTGTTTTCTACATTATCACCCTCAGAGTTGATATAGCCTCATGTGTTCCCCTGTTTTGCCTAAACCCAAATTGATCTTCTCCTAGTAATTCTTTAGCCCGTTTCTCCATCCTTCGTTGCACAATTCTATTCAGTATTTTTGAGACGTGTTTTGTCAAACTTACGTTCGAAAATTTCCCCATCTATCCGCGCCTCTCTTTTTTGGTATAGTAATTCTTCAGCCTGCTTTTCAATCTTTCTTCGTACAATTCTATTCAGTATTTTTAACACGTGTGTTGTCAAACTTATTGTTCGAAAGCTTTCACATCTATCCGCGCCTCTCTTTTTTGGTATAGTGACTATGATGTTACGTTTGAAATCTTTCAGTATATCACCTGTCTTATACATATAGCTCACAAGTCCGCTTGTCCAGCGGCTTTTAGAGTTTCTGCTTGCACCTTATCTACACCTGGAGCCTTACAATTTTTCAGATCTTATAATGTTAATTCAAACTCGTCTCTAAATATAGGAAATCCCAGGTCATCCTTTTCAATGTCTGATTCCTGTTCTAGTGCTGTTAGTTTCTCTGCTGTGTATAAATTCCTTATATATTCTTGCCATCATCTAATCACTTTCTCTACATTTTCTATAATAATATCTCCTTTCGCGCACCTTACATTTTTGCTATATGGTTTTATATCCCTAAAATTAATTGTAGTTAGTTTGTATGCTTCGTTTGTCTTTCCTATTTCCAACTTAGTTGTACCTTTTTGCACTTTTCACCAATCCAATGTTTTTTAGCTTTCCTGCATTTGCGAATAATTTTCCATTTTATGACTTTCTGTCTCTCTTTTTCTGCTCTGTGTTTGTATTTTCGTCTTTCTTCTATTAAAGTCAGGATATCCTTTGTCACCGATGGTCTCGTATTTTCTTTTTCTGTATACCCGCGAATATCTCTGACCGCCATGTCTCTAAGCTGGATTTATTGTAACTCCATTATATTTATACTACCATAGCATCAGAAATTTTCCCGAAATCGTGTAGCAATGCATTTGATTTTTTTTCAGTCTTTCGTGGATATTTTTATCTTTTAGTTTCTCAAAGTCAAAGTCCCTTTTCCGTTTCTTTTTTTAAAGTTTTAATTTTAAGCGCGGCCTATATAATTACCATGTTGTGGACAGTGTCTATATCTACTTCTGGGTAATCTATTTGATATCTTCCTATATTTCTTGGCATTTTCCACGTGCATCGTCGTCTTCTAATATGATGTTGAAATAATGTGTTTGTGATGATTAAATTGTTCTTGTCGCAAAATTTTACAAGCCTATTTCCTATGTCGTTTGTCGTGTCTAAATCAAATAAACCTACTACCGCTCCCCCTGCCCATGCCTACCACTTCATTAAAATCTTCTGTAATTAGTAGATTTTCATGTCTTTTTACGAATTTTGGTATGTTTACAATATACTTGTAGATCGCTTCTACCTTCTTACCGCTGTAGCCGGGGTGCGGGGGGGGGATGTATACTTGTGTTATTACTGTATTTACCGGTTAGATTTTAATTTAACAACGAGTACTTTTTCGCTCTTTTATATGTAGTTTCCTACACGGTGTCCTATCTTTTTCGCATAACTATTCCCCGACCCTGAACTTCTTTTCTCTGATTCTGTATGAATTACCCTGAAGTCTCTGCTCCAAAAATTCACTGCCTCTGGCCACCGAACTTCGCTGATCCCTACTATGTCTAATGCTAACTAGTTCATTTCAATTTTCAAGTCCTCTAATTTACCTAATTGTTTCGTACTTCTGACATTCCAGGCTCCGACTCCGGAATTTTTTACCCTAGAAGATGCCATCATCTAAATAATAATTTAAGTATGTTGTGTACTTCTGAGATTATGTGGTAGTTTTCCGTTGCCTTCCACGTTGCAGTAGTGTCTTGGAATGCCATACCGACCACTATGGTCTCTGTCACTCTTATACCGAAAGAACTGCTGCCCTCTTATTGATGTGGTACAAATATTTCACTTCACGCATGTGTTTTAGCATGTTGTTTATTCTGGTGGTAAACAGAAAATTACTTTGTTTAAAGATATTTTTTGTCCTAGGCGTAGAGATGGTCGTATGCTTCCGAACGTTTGTGATATATGCAAGAATTGTTATCACGTAACTTGTAACACGTTTAATTTCAGTAGTAATTATACGCATTGAGTTACGAGGATAATGCGCTAAGCGTACATTATTCCTTATTAATCTACTTATATAAAAGTATCTGTGCGACATAAAGTTATTTCCACGCGCACCTCTAGTTGTTTCTTTCGTATTCCACGCCTCTAACGTGGCATTCATTCGGTTCTTGTTTCGTCAAATCAGTCGGCCGCTGGCAACAGCTTTATAAACATGTATTCTTGGCTAGAGGCTGAGCTAGAGCTATTAGCTCCGAAATTTGTTTGCTTAGATTTGCTATTGTTCTTGAAGTTTGTTTTGGCACAAATTTAGTTGAGACTTTGACCTTCCTTGAGTCAGTTAATTACTTTAGTCAAATTTATTTTTAACTTTAAATTTTATTTTGACCCAATAAACATTCTGTTTGATATTGTTTTGGCAAAAATCTATTTATACCAAATTCACTTTTTGACTTTGACCTTTTGTTACCCAAAATCTACTTTGACAATTTTCGTAGGGCTTAAATCATTTAGATTTATCAATTTAATTTCATTAAAGTATTAGACTATAACAATTATGTCTGAAAAATTCCAAATTGTTTGTTTACTTAAAGAGGAACTGGAATATGAACTTAGGAATAAAGGTGTAATAAGTGAAAGAACCTGGTTGTTTAATTCGCTTGAGTCAATACAGAACATTTTTGTTCGAATTTGATGATAATACTACGAATTCTATTTTTTAGGGTACATCGGTTTGAGCTGTCGTCGTATCATTTGAGAATTGCTCTTGTGCATAGGCACGTTTTTGTTTTTGATAGCAGATTTTTTATTTAGATCGGCATTGCAACGCAATTTAGTCTAGGCGGAACTTGTCGTCGTGGTTGATCGCTCGGCAGTACGTTAGTCTAGACGAGACTCAGGAAGAGTTGGTCGCTCAGCATTACGTAAGTCTAGACGAGACTCGAGGTGAGTTAGTCGCTCTAGTAATTTTTGCATCATAATTTTTTGAGTTGATGTGATTTTTGATTGTTAGTCTAGGTGAGACTCGTAGAGGGTTTGTCACTCTAGCAAATTTAGGCTTTGTAAAGCATTGTAGTTGTTTCGACGGTTCGGTTGGTATTAGGGTGAGAGTGTACCTGAACACTGATATTTTTTTTGTTAGCTATCGTCGTGATTAGTTTTTTAGTGATGATTCTAAAGCCGTTCTAAAGCCGGTAGATGGCACCTTAAAGATTTGAAGCACTTTGCTGCATCGTACCCATCAGATGAGAATGATGATCCTGAAGATTAGTTTCAGTTCAGTCATTTCTTTAATTATAAGTAAATCAGTTGTTTGTTTGTTTCGTTTTGTTCTGATTTTTGATTAAGTATGGTTATAACTGATACTAAATAAAGACTGTCCTTTTGCAACTTATTTTGTTTGGAAATTTTGTATGGTTATGGAAACTTGTAGTCAAAATTTAGTAGTAGTTTTGTAGTGTACGTTGATGTACGTACTAATTTAATTTGACGCGCGCTAGAAGAAGATATTGTTAGAAAGCAGAAATAAGTCGACTACATAAATTGTTAGTCCTGATTTCCACATATTTAGGTAGAGAGAATATTGGCGTATTCTTTCCCTTGATTTGGACCTTTCTTTAATTTTTTGTTTGGTAAGGTCAGAGGTTTGCATGGTGAACCTCACTATTTGATCCATCACTAATAGGTGATGATGTTTGGATATTAGTGATAGGATAATCAGTAGGGTAAAGGAGATTTCAGCCCTGACTGGTTCGGTTTTGTATTCAGAGTTTTGGTTTGAGAAATATTTGTGTAGAAGTTTAAGTTTAGTAAAAACAAAACTTCCAGCAATTTGAGTTATAGTGGTGATGTGCACTCACCGCCATTTTTGTAAGTAACCTGTTGGTTAGTTTACTTTGGTTTTGATTATCACTTTGAGCTGATAATATTTTGTATTACATTTTTGTAAGTAACCTGTTGGTTAGTTTACTTTGGTTTTGATTATTTATCACTTTGAGCTGATATTATTTTGTATAATGATGTGTTTTGATATGGTAGCGTCCTTTTTGGTTGGTAAAATTGCTTGAGCTCCAGGAAGTGGAGTTGTTTTTTTTTGGAAAGTTTGGATATTTTATATTGTGTTTAGTTATAGTTAGTAGATACTGGCTTCAGTAGGATTAAGAAATATCTTGCTCTAATAAAAGAATTCCTTTAAGCTTAAATTAATTTTTTTGTCCCGTGGAGTGTTTGACTTTTTAATTTGACTTTTCTCGATTTTGACTTATACCGGTTGTGACTCCCCGATTTTGTTTCCCAATGGACGTTTGGTACACGTAGTTACCGGCACACTTAAATTTGTATATATTAGTCCCTCTCGTTTTCATAATTTTCGTAGTTATTCTGGATGTTGAATAAATTAGTAATTCTAATTCCTAAAGTATGATGTTTAGTAAATATTTGTGATGTTAGTTGAGAGTTTAATAAAAGCTCTTATAAAAAAAAATCTTTTTTTTTTTTTTTTGCTTAAAATTTTTCTGTTATAAAAAATTTTTTTCTTTTAGGAAAAGGGTAGTGTAACACGTTTAATTTTAGTAGTAATTATACGCATTGAATTATGAGGATAATGCGCTAAGCGTGCATTATTCCTTATTAATCTACTTATATAAAAGTATCTGTGCGACATAAAGTTATTTCCATGCGCACCTCTAGTTGTTTCTTTCGTATTCCACGCCTCTAACGTGGCATTTATTTGGTTCTTGTTTCGTCAAATCAGTCGGCCGCTGGCAACAGCTTTATAAACATGTATTCTCGGCTAGAGGCTGGCGACCTTCGCATCAATTACTAACTATTAAGATATCTTCTACTAACGGTTGGTAAAGTATATATTTTACGAACTAATTTAATTTGAATTAATTTATTTAGGGCGTCAAAGTAGAATTCGTCATGTAGGATTCATCATTTGAGATTTGTTAATTTGGAATTTGTCTACTAAAAATTTGTTAACAAGAAATTATGGATGTTAGTTTGGATGAAGTCGTATCTAGTTAGAAAAGGCTGGTAACTTTGTTTGAAGTACGTAAATTTCCACCTCGATTTATCGAGGAGCAACAAATAGCAGTTGGGTTCGTTATTAGTTGTAAGATATTTTATGCATGTGTTTTGAAGGTTAAAGCACGTAAAGTTGCTATTATGTTTACAACATGTAAATTGTGTAATTTTCAATTATTGTTGAGCGGGTTTTTAAGCCGCAAAACAAAATTTTGTCAGATTAGGTTTCTATAATTACAAGTTTTGTTCCATCTGAACCATCGATAATTTCAACGTATGTTTTCGACGTCATATTTTTGTGTTGAACAGTTGACAGATGTTGTCATGAAAGCAGATGCTTTGTACAGCTGTAATGGAATTTAAACCAAACATTCTTATTTTTGTGATTAGATTTTATCTACATATAAATTATTAAATCTAAATATGAAAGTTTAAATTCACGTTATGTAGGATTTTAGAAATTGTAATCTACCTGAAAAGATCTGCCCAGGTTATAACGTAATTCAGTGTACTATGCTTACAAATTATTTTCACTCAAATATTTATAGCAAATTCATATTTAAAATATAGTTGGTTGTTTTAAACAAGTCAAAACCTTGACTTTAATATAGATGTTAAATATAAATTTTTGTTACTTGTTACAAAGTCCGAAGTTTTAAAAGAGAGTTTTTTTAGTAAACAATTAGTTCAAATTTGAGGCTTTTATTATGGTCAAATGCGATCAAATCTAATTACACAAAGGTAAAGTTTTTCTGAGTAATAATTTGGTGCCAATATCATATTGGATATACATTTTCTTTATTTTTTATACTTTTACAGGACACAAATGGTGTTCTACATTTTGATATATTTAATCATTGCAATTTCTTACAGGAGCTGCGTCTTATTTTAATAAGACAGGTTTTTGTTAACGAAGGCGATCATTTTATCTTTGGGTTTCCACGTCCGCCCTTAGAACCTTGCTCTGCTATTATCGTAATTATCTCAGGACATGGTGCCGCCTATTTGATTTAGCTTAGCTTTAGTTTGCAAACAGAATTCTACTTCTCCCCCACTTCTTATTGCTCTACTCAGGAATAGACCCCTAGCTTTGTCGGAAGATTTTTGTTCACTGACGCCCATTAAGAAAAATAAGTTACACTAGCGCCTCAATCGAGAAGAAATAACGTTTCAGTGGTGCCTGCTGTAAAACTAAAGAAGACGTTACAGTGACGTCACAACGTTTAGGGCCCCAAAAAAACAATTAAATAACAACAATAAAAAGCTGTTCAAACTGTTACAAGTAAGACAGGCGGGCTAGAAGGAAAGGAACGAAATCAGTAACAAAATGTTTACCGAAATTACAATACCAGAAAAGAAAAGAAAGAAAATGAATGCCACGCTTAACATAGTCGGGGATTGGGGGAGCCGAAAGAACAAAACAAAGGAACACACAACCCAATTCGTCTTGGAAAAGAAAAGATATGTCGATACACAACATATAGACGTTAACGGAACACTAGTAAGCCCGATGCAATAAATGCATCACTAAACTAATAATACAGTAAAGTAAGCAGAAATATTATGTGGTGTTTTCCAGCATGTTTACACAATTTATACCCCCTACATGTGATTTTACAATGCTCCACCCGAAGGTACTACATTGGCCAGGAAGCGAGTTTTTTTACCTGAAAAATTTTTAATTTTGCCGAACCCTTGCTGTTTCAAGCAAGGTAGGGATCTTTAACGTGCGTGACAACACCCACACACGGGACCTCCATTTTACCTCTCATCTAAACGAGGGCATTTTTTTGTGAAAAATGCTCGCCTAGCGTTTTTCAAGCGGACCGTATCGGGATTCGAACCCGGGACCTTGGACGTAGTAGTCACACGCATACCAACTACGTCACGGGGCCGCCACAATTTATACCCCGTAACACATACCAATAAAACATGTAGAAGGTATGAAAATAAATATAACAAGAATCGTACCTTCTACTTACTACCTAAGATACAACATAAATTTTTAAAATAGTTCACTTAGTCGCAATCAGGAAACTACTACCAGTAACTATTCATATCCTATAGCTTATGGAGAGCTAGCAAGTCGATATACAATTTCGAAGCTAATTCATTCAGTTATCCATCAATATAAAGGCAATATTAGACAAACTCTACACTAGATCTTTATTCTAATAATAACATGCTTTAAATAAGCAACAATGGTTTGCTCATCTTAATATTTATATATTACAAGCAAACCTACGTATAGTAAGTGAGTAAAGCAATCGTTACCTGTTGGCTATAATGATATTCCTTCATGTAGCCTGCTAAAGGTTTTTGATAACTGCAATGTACTTATCTCATCATAACTCCACAGCCACAAAAAAATCAGATTTTCAATATTAATATTTTGTAATTGCTCGGTTGGCTTTATAATATTTATCACAATAAAACCCACGCAAACCAGAACTGTAAATATAATGTATCACGGAAAACGCATTATAGAATAGATGTAACTTTTAACATATAACTAGAACTCAATGATAACACAACGACTTTATCTAATTACAATTAAATTAGGTCATTTAACTACGATAAATACTGGATGTGAAGGTATTATGGATGGTTCGTATTATTGAGCAACTTTCCAAACGTGAAAGCAAACAATTAAAACAGTGTGTAGGGTTTTAAATATTTGAACCGCGAAATGGCACATAACAAGACATAGAAAGTTGTAGCAGCTCGGTGCTCCAAGATGTAGTTCAAAGTTTCTTTGATCGATTTAATAGTCGCACCGCTTATTATAAATGTCTTAGCTCAGCCTAACCTCTATTGATGGTATGTAATTAAAGTGGCTGTTATTGGAATTCATTATCTTCACCTCTTTCAACGCAACTTTTACAGAACTTTTCCCCGACTTTTAAGCAGCTTCTTTAACGACAATTTTTTAAGCAAAAACTTTGGCAAAACTTATACAATTAAACACAACTTTAAGTGTAATTTAAGGATATGAAACTTTGCTTGAGAATTTTGATGGAAATATAGTTATCAAACACTTCAAATATGAATATGAATATGAATATCTGACGGCAAATATGGAGTATTAGTGAGCCAACGACAAAGCGATATTGCAAGTTTGAGTATAATAGGCGATATCGTAGTTGGAGGTACAATTCTAAGATGTGGTCGTTCCCGATAGCTGTAGAACGACTCAAAAATCATATGTAGTCTATACATTTTATGTATGCGATCATGGGGCTACTTGGGACGTTCAAGGTGGAGGAAGTGCTCGTTCGTATGTGATACCAGCTCAAACTATTTTCTTTTATTATGAAAGTATATTTTGCGGTTTGATAATGTTTCGTATGTACTTGTGAATCGTTTTTCTTTTTGTAAACGTATTTAGTTTTGATTACGTCTGTTATATTATATGCTCAAGAAATTGGCTCTACCTTTGAGGTGGGATAACTGTATTTCACCAGCAGTTTAAGATATAAAATAATAAAAACATTATTATTAAATGAACCTTCAAATGCATTGCTATTTCATAAAATTTAAAGCGTCTAACGGCTAAGTTAAATAATTTTTTTATTGAGCCTTTAATAAAAACTATTATTGTCTTAATTGAGATCATGCGAGGCATGTCAAGAAAATTTGATACAATTTAACTTTTAATGTATTACACTCTCAAATAAGTGACACCACCGATGTAAATAATAATATGTGGATAAAAATAGAACCTCTTGCAAATCTTAAATCGTTTATTTGTTAAGTTTTAGTTCTTTCGTTTTCATAACTAGTTAAGTTTGAAAAACAAATAAAGAATCTAATCAAAGAAAATATTCTAAAATAAAGAGAACATACTGAAGTCATCCCATATATAGGACGTTAAGAGACTTTAGTCAAAAATTGAAAATTTTTATTGAAGTGAACAAATATCTGTATGCAGGTGTACATTAGTCCATCTTTGTGTGTTGTTGGGGTTTTGATATCTTCCCTGAGGAGATTTTTTCACGATTAATTTGTTTAGAAAATGTTACGCTTTAAGCAGCTCGTCACCAATTATTACTAGTAAATAATTATTGTAGGGAATTTTTCTGTAAAACTGATTTAGAGCTATTACGCATAGTTGTGTAATATAATTCTGGAAGTAGGGTATTATGCATTATAAATGTGGTTTAGGATTCGCTGGTAACGTTTTAAGGAGAATAGTCTTTATTATTATATAATTTAGGAGAAAAGACGCTTTCCAATTGGAACGCGCAACGTAAAGCGGCTGTGGTGAACAAGTTGAAAAAGAGTAAGCCGCCATGAGCATTCCTAACGCTTTGTTAATAATGTGGCGGGCCTTACCCGTTGATTTCTTATCTAATCGAGTACCTTTATCTTTCTCTTGTTTCCGTTTAATGCTCCAGGAATTACAACGTACTCCGCGAGCAAATGTGGTCTAGAAAAGTATTGAGCACCCATGCGTCGAGCAACCCTGGGAAAGAACAATAAATAAATTAAAGGTGAACAGAGTCATAACTAATTTACATCGTCATTTGGAAAGAGGATTATATATTTCGTTTGTAATTTCTGTGAAATATAGTACGCTCTCTATGAGAACGCACGATTACTTACAGTACCTTTACCTTTATTCAACGTATATAATAATATTGTGATGACCTTTATAATTCGTATAGCAGCCCCATTCCCCTAACAAACCCTCGTACACTTCGTAACGAATAGATCCTTGGTTAAACCGCGAGCACTTTGCTTTTATATTGTCCTACAACCATTTACTGTACGTCCATCTGGCTAGCTTGACATGAGTTGGAACTACCTGTTCAATACAAAAAGGAATACCAAATACTTAACTAGGCAAAAGGAAAGAAACGGTGTAACTGTAGAGTTTCTTATTAAAAATACAGGCCAAAAACGCTATTTTAGTGATTAAAGTCTCTGGTATATCTATTGTCCTTATCATGATATTTGTCGTCACTGAATTCAACTGAAAATACTCAAGGGCAATCTGTACATAAGACTGTACAAATCACCATAGACAGTGTTGCATCCAAAGCCTTATATAAAATCTTGTTAATCGTTTTGTAAGACGATTCAGATTGATAATATATAATCATCCCGTCTTTGCTTCTGACTGAGTCGATCCTTCGTTTTAAAAAGTTACACTGCTATAAAAGTTTTCCAAGTATGTGTAAGAGAATTGACTCTTAGGCCCGGTTGTATAACATCAGTTTAAACTGGGTTCATAGCAAAGCTCAGTTCAATTTATGTGGGATTGTCGTACGGTTGCGGATTAACCGCTGAACCACGTCCAATAGCTGAACCACCTTTTATCTCTAGTTAAACTGAGCTCAGTGTTTTTTAACCTCACTTTTAAACGACATTTGTTTTCTTTTATTTGATTTTGTAAAAAAATAGATATTCCTGAAACTTTAACGGAGGACGAAGATTTTGTAGAGTTATATGAAATGGTGCTCAATCCTAGATTGCCAAAAGTATATAGACATAGACCTAATAGCGTCCAAATATGGAATGATATCAATTTGTCCAATGCTTTCATTTGTCCAAGCAAACAGTTAGGATTGTGATAGATACGATCTCCGAAGACATAAGAAATGTAACGGCACTGTATATTTCTGTCTATTATCTAATATTTTCTTATTATTATATTTGTCTTTCAGAAATCGTGCAATGTCACCAGAAACTATGGTGTTTATAACTTTACGTTTTTTAAGTAGTGATTCATTTTTACAAATAGTAGGGGATTTGCAGGGTGTTGATAAAAGTACTGTTAGCAGAACAGTAGCAAAAGTTATTAAAAGTATAGCTAAGCGTTTGAAATATTTAATATGTTTTCCGAATAATGTAGAGGAAAAGCAAATAATTCATCATGGTTTTTACACTATAGCAAAATTACCAAACTGTGTAGGCGCATTAGACTGCACGAATATTAAAATAATATCTCCTGGTAACGATGTCCCAGAAAATTATAGAAACAGAAAAGGCTTTTTTTCATATAACGTTCAAGCTATTTGCGATGCTAACTTGCAACTGCTCGATATTGTATGTCGTTGGCCGGGTCCTACACACGATTCAACAATATTTGCAAACTCTAGAATTCGAACACAATTTGAAAGTGGTACTTTTAGAGATAGTACTTTAGTGGGGGATAGCGGGTATGGAATTAAACCTTACTTAATTACACCGCTTTTAAATCCAAATTCGCCTGCTGAACAGTTATATAATGAAGCTCAGATTAAAACAGGGAACCCAATTGAAAGATGTTTTGGAATATGGAAGAGACACTTTCCAATACTTGCCCTTGGAATACGTCTAGTCAAATCCAAGGTTGAAGGTGTTGTAATAGCAACCGCTGCATTGCATAATCTTGCAATTATGATGAAGGATCCAGTACCTACCGTGGATGAAGAAACGGAGGTTGCAATTAATTTGACTAATAATATAAATATACCACCATATCCATATGTAAATGAAGATGCTACAAACAACGTAACAAGACTGGCACTAATTAGATATTATAAAACCTTTGAATAAATTGATAGTGTAGAAATAGCTGAAGATGTTTATTAGAAATATATACATTCAATTATTTTAACTTATTTAAATTTTTTCAATAAAAGATCTTTTTCTAATTGGAGTATTTGCGGTTTAATTACATGCACTTCCTGCTCTCGGGCTTTTCGATCTGCATACTCTTTCTCAAGGAACTGCATTTTTATTTCATGTTCCTTTCGCTTAACTTCCATGCGTAAAACACTTTCCTCTTTCATACAAGCTTCCCGAGCTACTTCCGTATTTTCTTTTGTTTGCACCCACATCTGCATTTTCTTTCTAAGCTCCGTTGTAGTAGTTCCTATGAAGTACAAATATAAAAAACACTTCTTTATTAGATTTTACCTTTATGTGTTTGCATCTGCAGAGCTGTTGTTTTGTTTTTTTTCAACAGATAAGGAAACGGTTTACCCAATTCGTCCGTTTTTGCCTTCTACAAACGTTATTCAATTATGTAGTAAATAAGTAACAGAAGTTTTACCATTATCCGCAATTTCTATTGTTTCTTCAGCAGCTACGTGTGCATAAGTGTGGTCCATTTCTTCGTTTGTAGGTGCTAAAAATATATCACTTACAAAATTAAGGACTTTATTTTTAAATATACTTACACATTGCATCATCATATTCGGAGGGTAATCCTTTAATTCGTATTCCTAAAATTTCTTTAACCGTTTCATCAACTGGAGTATAAACAGTCGTTTCGGGCGGGCCACCTCCTGTAGCAAAAAGCAAACATTTTTCATCTGCAAACTTTTTTTCGGTTCGTCTTTTAATATTTTTGTATTCGTTTCTTAAAATACGAGGAACTCTGTAAACAGCACCACCAGCTGACCTATTAAATTCTTCTGTGATTTTCTCCCACGTTTTTGATTTTAACTTACTACTGGAAGCGTCTGACTGCTTATTCTCTATAACACGTTTATACTTGTTTACTAAAGATACTAAAAGCGCCTCTTCTTTATTAGTGAAGTTGGCTGCTCGTTTTATGTTGGAGGGCCTAACAATATTCATGACCGCCATATCTGTGAATAAAACATTCGATTAAAGTACAACTGTGAATAGACAAATTTACCTTTTGCCAATTACAATAATTATACACAATTAGCATTATAGGAATAATTGGACCACAAACAAATAAAATTCGAACTGTTTATATTGAAGTAGGGTTAGCTTCTTAGGTTACAATAAAAATTGCTTTATTTGATTAGCAGTTCTACAACAGAACTACGTTTGAACGAGGTTCAATAATTAAACGGAGTTCTTGTGAACGTGGTTTAAACTAGAAACTGCACAACCGGGCCTTATATGTATTATTTGTATTTCATTTATAAATATACCAACTCTGTGTTCGACTCAAAACAAAGACCGATTATCTTATACAACGCATTACTTATTGTTCAAGCAGTTTTCCTTATTGTCATCAAACGCACTAGCGGTTCCTAGCGGTTCTAAAATTTTACTTCAATAGGGCAACGTACTTCGAACTATGCGCAATCAAACTTTCTAAACCTAATTTCCATATTATAATAGACTTTCCCTCACATCTCCAAACTTGCCTGTCTTGCTTCCTTTCACGCTTCTGAAATCTGGGCGGTAACAAAAACGCTGTATCTTGGTATCGTATTTTAAAATTAGAGCTTTACATAACCTCGGTTTGCTTCTATTCTGAGTCAACAATTTGTTTGTTGAACTCTTGTTTTTAAATTCAGTTTCACCTTTAAACCTTCTATACGCTTCTCCTGCGTTTGTTTGCCTCTAGAGTAGAAAAAGTGCTTCGCAAAAGGAATTCTGTGACTGGTAAGAATTTTGGAAGCTTCTTCAGATAAAGATATTACTAATCGTGTTAAATTTGATAAACAATTCCTAAAATAAGCAATGTTTTAGCGTATACTAAAATATGAAAACCACATAAGAGCAAATTTCTATATAATTCGGCAACACTGTTTCCGACAGCAGCTATTGCTAAAGACGAAAAGCAATCACTGTCCAATCGTTAACACTTTACAGAGCACTTATTTCATTATAAATTCTAGATCGATCCAGTGTCATATGGGTAATCATTCTATCATAGCGTGTTACATATACAAAGACCATCTTTTAATTACAAGATCCAATATTGCAGAAATGTTCTTGGTTTCAGGATCCAGCAATACCGCCACAAGTATAGCACTCCTTTAAACGCTTAGAGAAGCAATTTGTGCCATTATAAAGTAGATTGAGGTAGTAAAAGATTATTGCGTATAGAAAATTACTCGTGAGTGAATAATTTTTTTAGTTTTAAGGTGAAATCTCGAGGTGGTTTGACACTTACAAAAATCTTTTCAAGATTACTGATCAGTCACGCTGAAACGGGATATTCGGAGAGTATTAAAATTATTCAAATTACTTTTAAAGAAGATTTTGTGACTTGCATGAAAAGCTTTTTGATTTTCTAATTACTAACAATGTTTAGGTGAAGATTGTATTAATGTGTAGTAATGATGAAATGTCGTTTCTTTCTAAACTTAACTTGTAAATTGCATTTATAGGCTTTCTCTATACTCGTGTGTGTAAGTAAATTTAGTAGAGTATGTGTGTAGAATAAAGATGTTTTTATATGTATCGATGATTATTCATAAAAGTTTTATATAATTATAACTGTAATATTAAGATTTCTTTGTTTCATTTCATTTTCGTAAAGTCTACAGCATATTTATCGCTGAGCTGGCAAGAATTGTATTAATGAGAATGTACTAAGAAATTCTAAATTACTATCTCACCTTGCTTTCCTTTTCTTTGCCTGACTAACTCAACAGAAATTATACTGTGAAATTTACAAAATGGAATGACACACAGCAATCTTAAGAAACATCTATGCATTCAAAAACATTTTTCTTCCATACATAGGAATATAGGACAGTTTACAGCTTAAGTTCATACATAAAATTATTCCTTATTTATTAATAAAAGGTAGTCTTAGTTAACCGGTACAAAATCCTCTTTAATTTATAGGTAGATAGTTTTCTTATCTTTTACTACTACGCTTGTAAGTATAATTGGCCAACGATACTCCACAGATTATTTAGTAAAAGTCAAAATACTTTGAACTCTGACCTTAAAAATTGATATTAATTATCCGCTTTACAATTAATAAAATTGAGAACTTACTCTAATTTCAGTTATAAAACATTCAAATATTCCTTCCATTTCTACGTGAACTTCTTCGTCCAAGTAAATCCTTTCATTCCCCATAATCACTACTTTATTTTCCGTGTCTACTATCCCCTTCATCTTACTAATTTAAGTCATTCCCAGAATGACATCAACTGTTAACCCTGGCACTACTAAAAATTCTTGCTCAACTTCAATCCTTCCCAACCTAACTTTCAGAATTATGATACTGTTGATAACTGCAAACTCATTATTTGGCGATACTAAATTATTTCTTTTAATTGGTATGCTTTTCTGCATTAACTCCGTTGAATTATCTTTTTTAAAACTTTCACTTACTAATGTTGGTTAAGCTCCTGTCTAAAAGTAATTTAATCTCTTTTCCTTCTACTTGCAATTCTTCATTAACTTTTAAATCATTTTCCAATTTGATAAAAACCCTTAACCACAAAAAATATTTAAATTACTATATACGTATTTCGACCACTATGTGGCCATCATCAGTAGAAAAAAAAAAGAGCTGTTGTTCTGGAACACTTCAGAGGATATTCTCCTCACCACTTAGGCTGAAGTGAACCTTCCCAACCTATAATTTACTATATTGTTGCTTTAAACACTATCGAGGATATTCTCCTCACCCGCAGGCTGGTGTTCTCAACAACAAACAAGTGAATTGTGACATCATAACTTAAATTTACTTAATTTATACTAATTCTAAACCTACTATAGCGGAACCAATTTAATCTTGCTTTCTCATTGGTTGTTGACCAATAGGAAAGCAAAGAGATAACTCTATTGGCCCTTTATCGGTGTTTAAGAGGGTCCTTTATGTTTAACAATTTTAATTGATTCATAGGCATTTAAGGAGGAAAACGTTGGTACCGCTTTTAACAATTTAACATTTTCTAGTTTAACGGGGTGGCTGGTTTCAAATATATGTTTGGCGACCTGAGACCTTTCATATTTACCATATTTGAAGTGAGCAATGTGTTCTTTAAATCTTGTTGTTATATTCCTCTTGGTTTGACCAATATATTTTGAAAACACCCTGGCCCTGCACAACTAATTTCATAAATCCCCGACTTTTGCAATTTTCCCCTTGTCTTTTGGATTACCTAGCAAATCTTTAATTTTATTAGTATTAGTGAAAGCAATTTTGAAATTACACTGTTTGAATATTTTATCAAGACCCTTTGTGGTTTTGTGAAACGGAAGATTAACATATTTAACATTATCGTTAGAGGTGGTTGATTGCAAAGTCGTTGATTTACGAATGTTGATCCTATTTTTACACTTTCTAAAAATATTATCTATAATATCAGAAGAGAAACCATTGTAATTCGCTATTTGTTTAATAAGAGCAAATTCCTTATTAAATCTGTTTTTATTTAAAGGAAATTCAATAATCTATTAATTAAAAGTTAAATGAAGCCAACTTATGTTGTATGCTATGATTAGAGGAAGACAAAATAAAGCGATTTACATTGGTTTCTTTTCTATAAATGTCAAATTCTAATTTATTACCATTTCTAATTACTAATGTATCTAAAAAGGGTAATTGTCCATTATTCTCTAGTTCATACGTAAATTTTATGCTTTGAAATTTTGAATTCATTTCTTTAAGAAAATCATCAACATTTGATTTAGAAGGTTCAAAAACTGCAAAAACATCATCCACGTACCTTAACCATATTCTTGGGAAGTATTTGGAGTTTTCTTTTAACTCGGTTTCAAAACGAGACATAAATAAATTTGCTATGAAAGGTGATAAGCTATTTCCCATTGCTGTGCCTTCATGTTGTTCGTACAACTTGTTGTTGTTGAATTGAAAACAGTTCTAGGACATGCAATGCGAAACAAGCTTGATATAGTCTTCAACTTTATCATCATCAATATCACTATCTATAAGAACATCCTTTAAATATGTTAAAGTACGTGGTATTGGAACACTATGGAATAATGAACTGACATCAAATGAAATTAAGATTTCGTTCTCTTCTAATGTGATATTTTTAATTTTATTAATGAACTCTAAAGAGTTTTGTACAGACAAACTATTAAACTTTAAATTCTTAAATTCATTTGACAGCCATCGTGATAAATAGTAAGTCGGTGAGTTGATACCTGAAACTATTGGTCTCATCGATTTATAATTTTTGTGAATCTTCCTGAAATGCCAAAACTTTACTGTTTACCAAAGATTCACAAATATTATAAATCGATGAGACCAATAGTTTCAGGTATCAACTCACCGACTTACTATTTATCACGATGGCTGTCAAATGAATTTAAGAATTTAAAGTTTAATAGTTTGTCTGTACAAAACTCTTTAGAGTTCATTAATAAAATTAAAAATATCACATTAGAAGAGAACGAAATCTTAATTTCATTTGATGTCAGTTCATTATACCCTAGTGTTCCAATACCACGTACTTTAACATATTTAAAGGATGTTCTTATAGATAGTGATATTGGTGATGATAAAGTTGAGGACTATATCGCTTGTTTCGCATTGCATGTCCCAGAACTGTTTTCAATTCAACAACAAGTTGTACGGACAACATGAAGGCACAGCAATGGGAAATAGCTTATCACCTTTCATAGCAAATTTATTTATGCCTCGTTTTGAAACCGAGTTAAAAGAAAACTCCAAATACTTCCCACGAATATGGTTAAGGTACGTGGATGATATTTTGCAGTTTTTGACACTTCTAAATCAAATGTTGATGATTTTCTTAAAGAAATGAATTCAAAATTTCAAAGCATAAAATTTACGTATGAACTAGAGAATAATGGACAATTACCCTTTTAGATACATTAGTAATTAGAAATGGTAATAAATTAGAATTTGACATTTATAGAAAAGAAACCAATGTAAATCGCTTTATTTTGTCTTCCTCTAGTCATAGCATACAACATAAGTTGGCTTCATTTAACTTTTTAATTAATAGATTATTGAATTTCCTTAAATAAAAACAGACTTAATAAGGAATTTGCTCTTATTAAACAAATAGCGAATTACAATGGTTTCTCTTCTGATATTATAGATAATATTTTAGAAAGTGTAAAATAGGATCAACATTCGTAAATCAACGACTTTGCAATCAACCACCTCTAACGATAATGTTAAATATGTTAAACTTCCGTTTCACAAAACCACAAAGGGTCTTGATAAAATATTCAAACAGTGTAATTTCAAAATTGCTTTCACTAATACTAATAAAATTAAAGATTTGCTAGGTAATCCAAAAGACAAGGGGGAAAAATTGCAAAAGTCGGGGATTTATGAAATTAGTTGTGCAGGGCCAGGGTGTTTTCAAAAATATATTGGTCAAACCAAGAGGAATATAACAACAAGATTTAAAGAACACATTGCTCACTTCAAATATGGTAAATATGAAAGGTCTTAGGTCGCCAAACATATATTTGAAACCAGCCACCCCGTTAAACTAGAAAATGTTAAATTGTTAAAAGCGGTACCAACGTTTTCCTCCTTAAATGCCTATGAATCAATTAAAATTGTTAAACATAAAGGACCCTCTTAAACACCGATAAAGGCCAATAGAGTCATCGCTTTGCTTTCCTATTGGTCAACAACCAATGAGAAAGCAAGATTAAATTGGTTCCGCTATAGTAGGTTTAGAATTAGTATAAATTAAGTAGATTTAAGTTATAATGTCACACCACTTGTTTGTTGTTGAGAACACCAGCCTGCGGGTGAGGAGAATATCCTCGATAGTGTTTAAAGCAACAATATAGTAAATTATAGGTTGGGAAGGTTCACTTCAGCCTAAGTGGTGAGGAGAATATCCTCTGAAGTGTTCCAGAACAACAGCTCTTTTTTTTTTTTTCTACTGATGATGGCCACATAGTGGTCGAAATACGTATTTAGTAATTTAAATATTTTTTGTGGTTAAGGGTTTTTATTTAATTTTATTTAAATCGTGCCTCAGTGTTCCTATAGATTATTATTCCAATTTGAGTTTTATAAATTCACGCGCATGTTCATAGTTGTTAATTTGTATACTTTCCTCGTTTGATTTGTCCGTTTCTAAAAATCCTGCCTTACCAGGTTGATTCACGATCTCTGCGTGTCCTCCTATTATCGTTGCTACCATTCTATGCCATCATTTTGTAAACTTGTCACATTTTCTCTTTCTTGGATTACGGTTCTATTCTCAATGTTACTGGATTCATCCCCCTCCTCCCACTTTCCTGATGGCATTTCCTCTATTCCAATTACTCCTACGGAAATTTCCTCTTTCAAATGTCTTGCGTTGCTACCTTTCTGACCATTATTCTTTCGAAACCTAAATGTGTTCATGGGCTGGCTCCTTGGTTTGATCTCCATTCTCCATGGTTACCCCATCTGTTCTTGTCGTTGCAGATATTCCAAATATGCATTTTTATCTACTATATTTTGTTAGGCCAAGCATTGCCTTAGCTCCGTCTCGAAGTATCCTGCTAAATATTTTATAATTTGCTTGTTCTTTAAAGAAGAATCAAATTGCTTGACAACGCTAAATTTATTTAAGGCATACAATAAAAAAGCGCTATGACAACTCCTGCTGGTAGGGACGCCACTAATTAATGTTGTGACCGAACTGTATTAATGAGAATGCACTACTAAATTTTTAATTACTATTTTAACTTGCTTTTCTTTTCTTTGTTTGACTAGATCAACGGAAATTATACTATATAATTTACAAAATGAAATAAAACACAGCAATCCCAAAAAACATCTATACATTCAAAAACTTTTTTTTTTCATACAAAATAATATAGAACGGTTTACGACTTAAATTTATACCTAAAATTATTCCTTAATTATTACTAAAATATTCTTTACCTAGTCTTTGTTGACCGGTACAATTTTCTTTAATTTATAAGTAGGTAATTTTCCTATCATTCACTACCACACTTGTGAGTATAATTGGCCAATGATGTTTTATAGATTATTTAGTAAAAGTCAAAATACTTCGAAACCCGACTTTAAAATTGTGGCAATTATCCGTTTTACAATTAATAAAATTGGGAACTTATTCTAATTTCAATTACAAAATAATCAAAAATTCTTATTAATTAATAAACAAGGAACCAAAATTGTATACCTGCGATGTAAAGAAACGCTTATCCAACTCGTAATAAGAAGTATTAAATACTTCGTGCTTTCATTTCAGTCTCCATTTAGAATATGAGTTCACAAAAATGCATTTTCTATTTTTCCATCAGTTTAGCTCAGCAGTAGTTTTTCTATCGAAGATTATCTTGTCGAAGGTTGTTCAAGTCTCGTAGTGTTTGACAAAATAATTATGTTTTTAATTTATGCAGAGCTACGTTTTAAGAATTAATTCTGTATTTATAAGTTACACTTTAAATATCAAATACTGTATGCATGCTGAATACTTAATGAATTATCTTACTCAAAGTAACATGTTCGACCCCTTAAAATGAATGACCCCTCTTTTAGTCAGACTTACATAATCGATCTCGTAAAAATGAATGAATACATGAATGTCAATTACTTTCGTTTATATACAAAAATTATCTTAATACATAACATTCTATATTCTTTTTGAATCGCCTCGATAATTAGTCACTGCTGATGCTACAATTTACACTGAGTTTGCATTTTAACCTACCAATTAGCCTTAATTGTCGCGATTTATGATTATCGTAAAACTTGCGGTCATCATATTTGAACGCACGGAGTTAATATTCAGTGTCTTTTTCCCTTTTATTGTACTAAGGAAAGCTATTAGAAATATATATTATCTATCTTATTGCATTTTATTGTTCCGCGAGTTCCTCGAAACGGCACGACAGAAATTTCTCGAGTCGAAGCATTTAAGAAAGCAGAAACATGTAGAATTTTGACAGCAACAGCAACAGACATTAAAGATGCAGGTTCGTGAACTTCAACAGGACCCTCGTGGACTGAATTAGAAATTACCGTCACTTCAGCGACGTTGGTGCTTGCAGACATGACAGGAATTTCTTGGGTAGAATTTAAAAAAGCGGGACCAAACTCTTGAGAAGCTAGCTGCAAGTCACTAATTCGAAGTATGGGTTGCAATGGTGGTAGTGGCACAGTCTGTGGTGAGAGTGAATAAGTAGGGCGAGCAAAGGGAGAAGTAGAAAAGTATGTAGAACTAGAGACGGAAGAAATTTTGTTTGAAGCTATATTCGCCGAAGAAGGGTATGAATGGATAGTAGTAACAGGATGACCTGGATGAGGTACAGAAGAGAACGTAGAATGAGAAGCAGAAGAAATTATGTAATTAGAGGTGAGAACAGAATTTGAAGGATTATTCGAAGACCTATTAGTAGTAGGATAACAGTTGTGGCGAGTAACTCCCTTATGTCCGCAACCATAACAATGGAGTACTTTAGGACGAGTACAACGCGTCGAAGCATGATCAGGTTGTCGCAATTAAAACATACAACCTGACGAGTAGAAATAGGACTAGGAAGAAGAACACTAGAACGTACGGAAGAAGTATCGGATCTACTCGAAGGCGTAGGAGAAACCTTAACAACTCGGTCATGTGAAGCAAAAGTATTTTTCTCAATAGTAGCGGACTTACAAGCAAAATCCGGGGGTTCGAAATGATGAATCAGTTAATTAGACAGCGACTTCCAGTCAGAAAACCTATACCGATAACCACGATACCAAAGTAACGCTTTAGCCTCGAACAAATCCACTGCAGACTCAAATAACTGCAATTCTGACACATGGTGAGTTTGTCGGAGTTTTTGGACCCGTCTCAAAAAATCACGTACGGTAAGAGTGTTTGGGGCACCAGAAAACTTCAAATTCCACTCCCACACTGGGGGACCTTGATAGCAAGCGGAAAAGGAAGTCGTTTTGAATACAAACAAGAAAGAAATTGGTAGAAAGTAACTAAATAAAAGCTAACCGTAACTCGATAGAAGCCAAAAAAAGTATTACGAATACAGGACAATCTAAAACATATCCGAAGGATAAACTTCAGGAACACCAATGGAAGCGAAACAACAAAATAGAAATTAGAATAGGGCGGTAGAATAAAAGAAAGATCGGAAGAAAAAACTAACTCTAGACTTGATGGGGAGAACAAAATATACAGATAGGGAAGGAAGAAAAATCTTGGGCGCCAGCGTTTTCAAGAGATCTACAATTATTGGCGAAAACACAAGTCCAATACTCTGAAATTAACCAACCGATAATATTGAGTGATTAGGAAAGAAAACAAAACTAAAATTAAAGAAGATCGAACCCACACAAGAAATAACGGAAAGAAGTAAATACTAGTTCGAACGTACCGGAAGAAAATAAAAGTAGCATCCGACCGATAAATGCGGGTAATATCAGAAATCAGGCAGTGCACAAAATCAGACCAGAAGCAAAACAAACTCGAAGCAAAAGGATAAAAAAAATGGGAGCCAAAGTTACACGAAACAAAATCGGGGCACACAAAAAATTAACTAAAACAAACTTGCAGCCCCACGCCAGGCCGTCAGAATTCATTCTACATACCTAGACGTAGCCGGAAGAAAAGTAAATACTAGGCTAACTACCAACTGCGGAGAGTGAGGAGATTCGCCTACATACCAAAAGAAACAAAAAAACACATTACCCACGATTATCTATTAACACATAAAAATAAATAAAGGATTCTGTACAAACAAGCGAAAGCAATAGATTAAGTGATATTATTTCACAGCAAACAATTATATTGTACGGACAATTTAGGAATTTAGATACGAAGTGCACATCTCGTATTTCACACAAAATAAAATTAATCAGTAGTAAATAAACCGGTGAGAGCTTTTGTCAAGCGTTTTTAAAATTTCACTTAATACTTTTTGTAAAATAACTAATTAGTAGGAAAGAATTAACGTGTGAGAGCTTTTGTCAGACATTTTTTAAGTTGCACATAGTACAGCTTGTAAAATAAACCAATCAGTATAAAAAAATAAGCGTGTGTCTGTCCAACATTTTTCACAAAAGTACATCACACCTGTAGAGCAATAATATCGATTAGCAGCAACAAACAATAGTTCTACAATGTCACGTTTCTTGTCACGTAACTACACCAAATGTTGATAGGGAATATGCCATTGACACACACAAAAAAAAACGAGTTGCATACCTGTAGGTGTCCGGATACTTAGCTCGCAAACCGTCGAGAGTGTGTCAGCACAGTAACGCGATGGTCGTCAGGATCTATTTACCCTGATACCATAACTGCAGCAGCGGTCTACAAACAAAAGCAGTTGGTCTACTGTCAAAAGCAGTTGGTCTACATAAAGAAGGAACCCATTTTCTTCCAACTAAAATAAGCTAAAAAGAGAAACCGATTAGAAGGGGTACGCGCGGGGAAATTCACTAATCCACGCAAGACACCTCCTAGTTGTCGAACAGAAGAAAACAAACGTGCATTGATTTTGAAATACGGTGACGAATCATGTAGAAATTATATCTACGCACAAGCTGTAGAATCATATTTAACAATGGTTCAAATAACACGAATTCGAACTGCCAATCCTCGCCTATCGAAGCGCGATTGAAACAGGAAAACCCGGGTTTTATCGGATAGTGCACGACTTTTTTTCAACAAGTCTTTACATTGGAACAATAGAGAAAACCATTTTACGCGGCCGTAATATATACCAAAATAACGGGTACCTAAAACAGGAAATAAACTGTTTAATTGTAGCATAAACTTGTCGTTTCAAAGCAACTAAATTTAAGTTGAAGAATTTATTCGCGAGCGTGTTTGTTATCAATTATGTTGAAGGATTTAACAGTAGAAACGGAATTTATTCGAGCGGGTATTGAATTAACAAGGGAGAAAAGTATGGTAATAAATTTATGCTGAAAATAAACGTAACAAATTATTAACATTTCGTAGTAAAATTGATGTATTCGAAAATCCTAAAATTAATGTTTTGTTTGAAACTTATTGAAATGAATTCAGTTACATAGTAAAGGTTCACAAATGCGTTCCCCGTGTTTTTGCAAATGCAATTGGATTCGCTTTTACAACAAATGAAGAGAATATTTTTATGGTAATAAAATGAATGGCATTGTATATGTCTTAGAATAAAAATTCATGTTCAGTAGTCATTTATATATTGAAAAATTATTCGCAATTGCTTTTATGAAGATGCATTATAGCTCGCAATTAGTTTTTTAATGATTAATTTGCACATGTTGTATCACTCTGCGGAATAGAATTGATTTAAAAATGGGGTTTTTAAGTTTATGTTCATTTCATGATTTTTTTCACATTCTGCGCGAGATTTAATTAAATAAGCGCTTATTCTATGTTTTGTAATAACGCGAGTGCAATGAATGCTTTGTATTTGAGCGATAATGAAATACGCTTATATTATACAGGGCGGAAAACAATAAATGTTGGGGATTTTAACTTTTCCCATTTTCTGGCTTTTTGGGTGGGTTTTGCATAGAATTTGGTTGTTCAATGATCTCTCGTGACCACTTTATCACATCAATGGTGTGATGCGACAGAAATTTGATGTCATGCTACTGCCTAATCTTCATATAAAAGCAACTATTATATAACAAACTGAAATTTTGATTATTTAACTATATTCCAATAGTGTAACTACGAATTGCTTATAATAGTTCCTGTAAAAAGCAGCGCATTTCTATAAAGATAGTTGCTCATCGTTTCTGTACTACAAACTACATCAATAAACACCACTTATTCGTGTTATAGGTTTTATACTTAACTTCCCTTTTACTTACAGATCACCTGCATTTCTGGACGTCATGTCTCTGTAGTAAGCCATAACTACATTACCGCATTATACTAGTCAGAAGAGGCGGCGGAGTTACTTCTCTTGTTGTAAGTAGTTTATATATTTAATTATTAGCTTAAGAACAATACCTCGTTAAACTATTGCTTAATTGGCTTGTAGACAATATTGATCAAAAGACAGTACAAAGAGATTTTGCAGCATATTTGTAGTCGAAGATTACCTATGATTTGAAAATCCCGATTAAGCTAAAGCATAGTCAGAATCGAACGAGGACACTGTACATAAAACAGCAAGACGATAGTTTAGGTTCGGGCATAATGGATACGATATTAACGTTTGCGTATAAACGCTTTCTCTCCTTACCAAACTAAATTAACCTTCCATCGTAGAAAACAAATATAGCTAACCAGTTACGTGCATTGCTTTTTTGACACAATAGTTTCAGCAGAGACGTCTCCTCCCCCACCACCGTCGGGGTATTGCCATTATAGTATGTTAGTATCGGAAATATTTAGAGTAGTATATACAAGCCTGTACCTTGATTCTTGTATTAGTCTAAACCAGTGGTTCCTAAACTAACCATGCCAATTGACCCCTTGTTATACTAAAGCTTAAGCACAAAGTACCAAGTAAAATCACTCTACTTGACCTCATATATCAAAAATTACAAAGTTTTCTTTGATGTCATTTATACTAAACGCTGAAGGTAGATTATTTATGTTTAGTGGAAAACATTTGTAAGTCTCCATGCGTTCCAATTTCCAGTAGATTCTTTTTTGCGATTAAGCTCATAATTGCACTATATTTACATTTTACTAGATATGTTGACGTGCAAGAGATCTATAGTTTTTGTACGGCGTATCATAATGCGGATATCAAATCGTTATCTGTTTTGGCAACCAGGAGTTTAAATATTCTTGTTCAATCACTGGATTCAGTTTCTTTGTTTCTGGAAAATTCAATGAGCTGCTGCGGTATTAGTGTGTACCGATCTAAGACTGTAGATATGCCTACCATACATTTGATTTTCTAACGCTTTTCTACCTGGAAATGTTGAATTTTGCTGTACCCTTAATATTTCAAGCAATGTAGAGGCCTTTAACGTACGTGGTAACACCCACACATCGGGCCTACATGTTACTTCTAATCCTAGCTAGAGCGTGTTTTGTAAAAAATGTTTGCCTAACATTGTGCAAGCGGTCCGTGTCGGGATTCATAACCGGGACCTTGGGATTAGTAGAGATCTGCCTACCAAATGATCCAACACTCAATAGGGAATGACCAAGTGATATTCCTAGAATCTTTTACTGAGATCAGAATACGTGTTTGGGAAGAGCACGGCATAATAAGTATAAATGCAAAAGAAACCGCGATGATTACGAATATTATCTTAAATATAACATCGATAAAACATCCTTTTAACACAAAGCTTATATACTAAAACAGAAAAGTTTATCTTTAGACCTAGAATAATTAGTTATTTATTGTACACAAACCTTAATCTTCTAATTAACATTCGTACAGAACTCCATAATTAAATCTTTCACAACATGTACAAAATTTACTCAAATTGATCGTATAATTGAATATCCTCCATTTAAACCATTCTGACTTTTCTGATATCAGTTATGTTTAATTATTGCCTTGTATACTCGCGAAAACACGATTTGTAGTCTTACCAACTCATTTAACTAAATTATTGACTTTTACATACAACTCTAACTCAAAGACTTACACACAAGGAAATCTCATTATGTAACTTAACTCACTAATCTATAAATACGAGTCCTTTTAGAAATGAAGTAACTATCTAAGTCTTAGGTTATATTATCTATTTAATTTTATCACCTTCGCGAGTTCTAAGTTATTTGATTTTCCACAGTTTATTGTCGCTCCCGACTATCTACGTCCTTTACATGTGTTTCCTAGAACATACGTCAATTTACTATGCTCTTTATTGCCTTACGGTTATTCGTCTTAATTCAAAATATTAACGTACCTTTGTTATAAAATTTAATATTCGTTCTAAACTTAATCAATGCGCTTTTTAAATAATCTAAATTCATAAAAATTAAAGTGTTTATACACGCGCTATTACATAATATTCTCTCCTTCTACTTCTATATGGCTTCTTCGTCTCTTTTAATCCTTTCATCCCCTATAATTATCACTTTATTTGCCGTATCTATTATACTCTTAGTCTTACTAATAAATCCATTCCCAGAATGGCATCAACTCTTAACCATGGTACTATTAAAAATTCTTGCTCAACCTCAATCCTTTCCAACTTCAGTTTCAGAATTATGATACTCTTGATAACTGCAAACTTCTTATCATTCGGCGATACTAAATTATTTCTTTTAATATGGATAGCTTTCTGCATGGACTTCTCTGAATTATCTCTAATAAAACTTCACTTACTAATATTGCTTCAGCTCCTGTATCTAAGAGTAATTTAATCTATTTTCCTTCTAGTTGCAATTTTATTATGGGTAGTAAATAATTTTTTTCATTAATTTTTTTATCATTTCTCAAATCAAGTTTTATAAATTCAGGCGCATGTTCATATTTATTAATTCCTATACTTTCGTCGTTTGATTTGTCTGTATCTAAAAATCCTGCCTATTTAACGTTCTAGGCTGATTAACTATCTCTGCGTGTGTCCTTCTATTATCGTTTCTACCATTTATACCACCTCTTTGTACATTTGTCACACTTCCCTTCCTTGCGTTAGGGTTCTATTCTAAATGTTACGGGATTCATTATTCTCACTTCACCCTTTCTCCTAATGGCAATTCCTCTATTGCAATTATTTCTCTGCATACTCCACCTGTCAAAGTCTGCTTTGGTACCTCTCCTGTGCATTATTACTCTGATATCTAAAAGCATTCATTGGCTGACTTCTGGGTCTAATGTCCATCCTTCTCGGTTGATCCATATCATCACATTGTTGAAGGGCTTCCAAAACCACGTCTCCATCAACAATATTTTGTAAGGCTATACATTGTTTTACTGCTGTCTCGAAATGATCTGCTAAGTACTTTATAATCTGTTTGTCTTCTGAAAGAGGATCAAGTTGTTTGGCAACATTAAATTTGTTGATGGCATATAACTCCCTTGTCATACCCGAATCGCCACTATACTTTCTCATCAATAAATTATCCCTAACTTTAAATTGCTAATTGTCTCCCTAGAAATGTTTTAAAAATTTAATTTCGAAAATGAACTCAACTCACTCGCAATTAGTCCAAACCAAATTTCTGCACTATCTTTCAATATAAACCTTGCAATATTTAACTTTGTTTGTTCATTCCTACTCTCCTGTGCTAAAGTTTTTAAGTTATTTAAAAATATCTTAGGGTTAGGTTTTTTTTGTCCCAATAAAATTTTAAGTGTTGTTCCACCTCTGTGAGTAGGAACGTCGCTAAAATGGTGCTGTGACACTGTACAGCAATGGAAAATTTGTAATTAATGTCTTATCTTCCTTTTCTTTTTTTTGCCTGGCTAGCTCAGCGGAAGTTATATACTATGGAATTTACAAAATGAAATAAAACACAGTGTCAAAAAGCATCTTTACATTCAAAAACAATTTTCTTTCATACAAAAGTATATAGAACGGTTTGCAGCATAATTTTCAAACATAAAACTATACTAACAAGTACCTATTTACTTAATTATTAAAATGTTCTATACCTTCTTTGTTAAAATTTACAAAACTTAAATCTCTTTTCTTGTGGATAATTTACCTGTCCTTTACTACCCCCAAGGAAAAGTATAATTGGCCAATGATGCTCCACAGATAATCCGTTAAAGGTCAAAATGTTTTAAACTCTGCCTCAAAACTTTTTGGTAAATATCTGCTCACAAAACGAAATTAAATGAGAACTTACTCTACCTAAAATTTAAATGAAAAGTACTCAAATATCAGTTACAAACAAAGAAATCTAAAATCAACAATTGTGAAATCAAATAGCGCTATCCAACTTGTAATTAACTGTATTAAATACATTCCATTTCCATTTTAAAATTGATGTTAAATTCACAGTTTTCCCATTTTGTTAATATAATTTTAAATCTTCATTTAGAATTATATTTTTCAAAGTGCCATCTTCTATTTTGCAATTAATTAACCTAGCGTATTATTTTGCACCAGGATTATCTATGTAGAACTTCGTTTAATTCCCGTAATGTTTTAAAATAATGATGTATTTAAGCAGGGCTACGTTGTAAGAATTACTTGGTTGTCTAAAGTTACATCTTAAGTGTTAAATACTGTATGCATGCCGCATACTTAATAAACGACTTTTCCCAAAATAACATGTTCGACGTCTTAAAATGAATCCCGAATTTATAAACGAATGAATCAATGTAATCAAATTCCGGCTTTTATATTAAAATTTTAACTATGTCACTTTTTCTACACTATTCCAGATTTAGTTGGAAGAATTAGTCATTTCTGAGGTAAGAACTTACTAGAATTTCGGCATTTAACAATAAATTAGTGTCCAACTACGTGATTTACGAGCATCATAAAGCGTCGCCGATCAATGTCCAACTCAAGGAGGTAATTTTAAAACTAAACCGTATTAAAATATTATATGGAAGTCAATCTAGCAGATTAATTAAAGCTATAATTGCTTTACTTATCCTTTATAAATGCAACCAGATATTGTTTCTACGCGGATATTTTATACACGGGATAGTTATTTTATGCACGGAAAATGAAACGTATTCTAATGCGTTTTTATGTACAAAAAATTAATTTAGTATATTGATAAAAACGTGTTTGATTTCTTAGCAATGAAAACTTGTTTTTATTAAGTAAGCTTTTATCTGCACACACGGAAATATGCTTTAAAAGTACATGCGATTTTTTTTTAATCTACACGGAAACATATTTCGCTTTGTTTTTATATGTACACACGTTAAATTTAATCATTTAATTAATAAATTTTTGTCTTTTAATGGTGGAGAAGTACACTTGTATTATATAGGGTAGCACGATAAATGTTCTGAAATTTCAATTTTTTCCGTTTCTCTCTATGTGGGTGGGTTTTATTTAGAAAACTTTGGTTTTAATGACTTATCGTGATCTCTTATCAATATATAAATATATAAATATACATACATATATATATATATATATATATATATATATATTATATATATTGCCCTGAATCTCCCTTTATTCAAGCCTCATCGTTGGGCCGTCATAAAAATGCCACGAAACTGTTTCTAGAAACAAGCTGGAAAATTCGTGCCCCACACTTTGGGCGTCATCAATATGCCACGAAAATCACTCAGTACAAACTCGTGCCCCTTTAATTGAACGTCATTTTTGCTCTGAAATCTACTTGAAAACAAAAACTCCTCTTAACTTACTTTCGACTTCAATACTTATTCTATCCTTTGACAATGCTACTCCTTTTGGAAGCCAAAACTTCTAGATTTGGGCAGTGCCTAGAAATGCTGCTTCCTGAGGAATATACACCACGGCTTCTCAGCGGTTCTCTGAAATTACTGCCCCACTATTTGAAGAAAGAAAACTCGACTACACAAAATTATCACCAGTTATTCCAATAGAAAAATTTAATACCAAAAAAATTATTCTTCCTATTATTATAGATTATCCACTAGATTACTTAATAACCATCATGGGTTTAGAACAATTCCTTTTAAAAGCCATTTTCTAGATTTAATAATTATTGAAAGTAACTGGGCTTAACCATAACCTTACTTTAAAACCCTGGTCTAATATTAGCTCATAGTAAACATTTTTGAACTTGTGCTAAACTTTATTTTGCACTGAAAATCGCCTAAAACATATTTACCTTCTACATAAGCCGTTAATATACAATTATTTTATGATACAAATTTTGACCTCAGCAAACTTTGAAATAATTCATTATAACTATTACATAATCAATTTCTTTGTCCATAGAATTCACCAAAATACATCCCCTAAAAGCATAGAGTATCAAAATCCCAAATAATCATAAAAATAAATGTTTTGCAAAAAATATTCGTTACCTGGAATGTTGCACAAACAGGTATCTGCCATTAAACCATGGCTGACCTACACGACTGCACGTACTGGAATCACCCCAAGTTGATTCACACTATTTGGGACAGCAATCATCTATCCTAAATTTTATTTCTCCAATCTACAATAACTCCAATCTTTCACCCATCGGCTAAGTTCCATTTACATCCACCATTACATCTGAGTGCTCACCAAGCACCAGCCACCAAATTAAGAAAGTAATTTCTACTTACAGTACATCACGCTTTAATTTTTCAAAATATATTTAAGAAATTTAAAACTGTTAATTCAACAGTATACCAACTTGTGTACATTGAAATAATTTTAATAAAATATCAAAAACTCACTAATCGCTTGACTCATGCACTAGAGTTGTTCGAAGCTTGAATGAATTTTAACAGAGAGCGACTCACCGTTTCCCGGTGGTTTATATCGACCAAAATCACCCCCCCCCCTCACGACTAGGTTTACTTCTAACAACACACCACTATTCCAAACAAACTTTCTTGGTAAATTTGTACAACGGTCCACACTTCTCAAAAACACTCTACGCAAATAACACACAACCATCGTCGATTCTAAAAATCGCATCGTAGACTTTTAACAATTCTGTGGAAACTGGCAGCCGTATGCCAACCGTCTCAAAAATCTCAGAATTTTGAATACAAATTAAACTCTTTATTCCGAAATCTCGAATACACCGTCACCTCGCTCTATCTTATACCCAAAAATGTTCTGTCTTCTATTTTGTACCCTTTCTATATTCTCCATGCCAGTTACCGGTTTATTGTGTACTTGTCTAACCCGTATTTTATATCTCTTTTCCCAAGTTTATAAGTATCATAATTTTCTAACAACATCTACCCTCTCTCAAGTATCATCCATCTCCTTTCTATATGTGTATTCGTACTAACTATCTCCGTTTCTCATATGTTCATTATATTAGTTCTCGTCTACCCTAGTTGTTTCAAAGTCCATGCGCGCCTAAATTTTGTCTCATTTTAATACATGTTAAAGCACGGCCTCTCTATCTAATATCGATCCATCGGTACAAACTACAATACCCTGCCTCAAATAAACTTGTTGTTCATTGGTTTATAACGACTTTGAGCGTTTTAGCTAGATATCCTAGAAATAAACTATCTTCCTTCCTTTTAAATTAATACTACGAACCTATTTTCAACGTTCACCAGTTGCTAAAAATGAATTGTTTTCCTGCACATCCTTTCTTATAACCTTTAGCCGCTTATAAGTTGTTTATCTACAACACTTTCCTATCTTACACTACACCTTTGTAAGGTTAACCAATATTAAAGCTCTACACTATGCTAAATTATGTACACTTTATACAATTAGGGAATTTACCCTACTAAATTATCGATTTTTACTATACGCAGAAACTGAAAACTTTCGTATTAAACAACCTACAAGCTACTTCTTTAAAAATTCAAATTCTTACCCAATGCTTTATGAAACTACGTTTCCTACCTAATATTCGTATTTACAGTTTTGTTACAACTACGCAAAATTAACCCTAAAGTTTAATGTAAATCGTAAATTCTTATATTATTGTTTAGAAAAACGTCTTAAATTCTAATTGATTTTTATTTTCATGGGCTACCCTGCCATAAATAGTTACCAGACCTATCCAATATCCATTGTACCCTATAAATCCACAGTAATATATATATATATATATATATATATATATATATATATATATTATATGTATATATATACATATATATATATATATATATATTTATATATATTATATGTATATATATACTATATATATATATATATATATATATATTTTGATATTTCTTGACCTTATATTTAAAATATAAAAATTTTATACTTTTCTATAAACTTAGGTCATTTATTAAAAATTTATATCTTCTACTTAAATATTAATACTTAAACATAAGTTTCGGTTATCATAAACCTTGGTCACATGTATATAAAAATTCCTGTAAATTTCTAAAATATCTTAAACTATTAAAATGTATTATAATTAAAACTTACTTGGTAACATTATTTTAAATCTATTTGCATGTTGTAAAATCTAATAACTAATAGCTAAACTAATCAATTTTATTTAATATATCCTAGGCAGTTAAACAAGTTATCAAATAACATTAGTGTTATCTGAAGTGATACAATTTATATTAATTATTTTATACTTTACTTAATAATAAATCTTAATATTTTTATATACAGAGTGAATGTTAGAATAAGTACTTTTTAAGATGATTTACCATTAAGCAGAAATAAGCACCAAAAACAGTATATTAACAATGTAATTATTAATTATGAATAATATTGTTATAAATTTTAGTGAAATGTTCAATGTCCGTTTTATTATTTATACTGTTTATGTTACGTTGAATGTGAATAATTTCTAATGTACTACGTTTATTTTCGTTTTGTTCTACGTTAATTACACTTGGATTTTCAAAATCAAAGTTATGCATGTGGTCAATGCATGATTTGCCTTTTTTTTTATACAATATTTAAACACATAAAAACAGTGCATGTGTTTCTTTATGATGTTTTAATCAGAATTTAATAGAACATACAAATATTCTATTAAAACACTATAAAACGGACATTGAACAGTTCACTAAATATTTATAACAAATTATTGCATAATTAATAATTTTGAATTAATCAAGTGTATTTACGTAGACTTAATTACTTGTTAAATAAATCTATCATTAAAATTATGTACATTATTCAACATAAACAGTTAATAATAAAAGGATCATTAAGATTTATAAAATTTATAAAGAATTAGTCATAATTAATAATTAATATTAATATATGTTTGGTGCTTATTCTTGCTTAATGGTAAATCATCTTAAAAAGTGCTTATTCTAAATTAACTTGTATTAAAAATATAAGATTTCATTATTAAGTAAAGTATAAAATAATTAATATAAATTCGTAGTTTCACTTCAGATAACACTAATGTTATTAGATTTAATCAACTAGTTTAATGCTAGATAGTTATTAAATAAAATTATAGTTTAGATAGTTATTAGATTTTACCAGGACATGCTTATATAGATTGAACCAAATAATGTTACGTCAACGTAATGTATTAATAATTATAATGAAAATATGTTAATAGCTTTCAAAAGAATAAATTTTAGAAATTCAGGAATATTATATACATCTGCTAAGTTAGATAACGATTTGTTGTTTACAGATTATTAGTGAACCGCTATATCATGCCAACAATAAAAGAATGCTTATTAAACAATTTATACTAAGCTTGATGAGGATGATTACTAATGTATGCTTACGCTATATCTTAAATAATCCTCACCTAGTCCATATAACAATTACGAACTTCAGAAACATAACTTAGTGAATACAAAAGTCTTCTAAGCATTCAGAAACATTTTTTCTTTATACAGATTATCTAGAGAACCTCTTACATCCAACAGATATAAATAACGCTTATTAAAACAATTTACTACCTAAGCTTAGATAGAGGATATTACCTAATGACTGCTTACTTATTTAAATAATCCTCACCTAGTCCATGTTAACAATTACGGAACCCCAAACACATCTTATGTGAGTTACAAAAATTCTCTTTAAAATTCTCGGGATAATTTACCTATCCTTTTATTACCTCGGTGGTCAGTGTAGTTGGTCAACGACGCTGGACAGATAGTTTGGTAAAGGTTAAAGTGCTTCAAATCCTGACCTTAAAATAATTAGAAATTATTCTTTAAACAAATAGTTTTTATAAAACTAAAATCCTATTCTAGCTTAATTTACTTAATTATCCTATTGTTACAAAAAAAAACATAATTATACTTGCAATTGGTATTGTCAAATAGCGCTTTCAAAATATCATTTGTATTGTAATTAACAGCATTGAATACTTTCTGGTTCTATTTTAGATTTCCATTTTCAATCAATCTTGACGAGTTTGCGATGTGCATTTATTTTTAATCGGTTAAATTAGCAGTTGATCTTGTATCAAGGTTATTTATATCGAAGATCATTTAATTTTCTTAGTATTCTTAATAATTATGTTTCAGAATTATTCAATGTCTTATGTTACATACTGTATGTCGTAAAATGAACTAAAGAATTACTCTGTACTCAAAACTTACATGTTGCTTAACGTTATAAGGAATGAATGACCCCGTTCGGTTTATTTTTGTTTTATATACTAAAACCAACTCAATACATCATTTTCTCGATTCTTCTAACTTTATTTCAAAGCATGACACTTCCGGATGGTGTAGTATTTACCTTGATTTCGCTTCCTTACCTTTAATTGATTTAGCTGCCGGTATTATTTATGGCTCTCAAAAGCGTCTGCCATTTTTTGTTAATGCACAAACAATTGGATTCTATCTCTTTCTTTCTGTAACACGTAGAGCTGTTAAAACACTTATCCTTTTATTTTTTTCCCGACAGTAATGCGCGTTTTTTGATTTGTGCGTTTATTGAAATTAATTAAGTTATTTAGTAGCTTTTAGAACATTTCTAATATTATGATATTTTCGTTTATTAAATAATGTATATAAAAATTATTCAAGAACTAATTCAAAATTAACTTGATTAAATATGCTTCGCTTTAATGAGAATACGTTTAAGCTCGCAATTGGTTATAGGGTTTATTATGGCATTCTTAAAGGTTAAATGTAGTATAGATTTTAGTACTTGTTATTATACGGTATCTTTAGGAGAACAAAATAATTATTTCTACACGGCTGAAATAAAAGGGTATTGAAAATTTGAGGTTCGATTTTAAATGGTATGTGTCCTTAAAGAGTGTTATTTTACATAGCAATCCTATTTTATGTGCTACTGGAATACGCTTATATTTATGCAGGGTAAAAGGTTAAATATAGGAAAATTGAGTTTTCTCCGTTTTTCTTTATTTTTTTTTGGTTTTTTTATATCATTATCACATCTATATATATATATATATATATATATATATATATAAATTATAATATATATATATATATATATATATTGTTGTGATACTGTAGCACATGACACGGTGTGCTCTTTTTGTGAATTAAAAAGGTTAAAATTTTGATTCTGTCAATTCTTGATATTGACAGAATAAAAATTTTAATTAGCTCGGCTAGCTCAGTTTTTAATTAGGCACGGAGCTTGCGACAATATGACAAACAAAGACTTTAAATTTACCTTCTACCTCTATTTCCTGTTTTTTAAACCAAAACACTATTATGCACAAATTATTATAATATTCTCAAAAATATTTACAATGTATGAAAAGTTTAAGAATTCTCTAAATAGAACTTTCTTTTAATAATTGAATAAAAATTAACAATTATCATTCCCAAAGTTAATCAAAAATCTAGCAAAAGTCACCCTTATTACTATTATCTGAAGCCCCATGAACGGCCATTTAACTTCTTTAAAAATTTACGTAATTTATAACGTGTATTCAAAAAAACTATCTTTGTTGACCCTAACATAAAATTTTCATGAAAGCAATTTTTAAATTATTCAAATTATAAATATTCAACAAAATATTAATTTTTAAATTATTCAGATTAGAAATATACAACGATATATTCACAAATAAAAATAATAAAACATTTAGATTGGCTAACCTGTCGTTTCAACTGTTCCCGTATTCAGCTTAGTGATTTAATAGTCCCAACGTTGAATCTAGATCGGCTTTAGATATGGTCTACATTATTCATAGCATCTCTTTAAATTATTTTAGCGTTCCTTGTTAAACTTTCTGGCAATTAATAATTGAGCTAAATGCTTGTTGCATTTCCTTATTGGATCCACTAATTATTCAGTCCCTTTTATTAATGTTAATATTAGAATTTAAATTAAACAACTTTTAGTTAATTACATTTTTAAAGGGTTAAAACGACAAACCACTCGTAATTTTCTACAATTATCATTGTATCATTTATTACTTCACAATAAATCACTTCACGTAAATATTTTCTTTTCAGCGATATGGACTAAGCCTCAATTCATGTTGAACTGATTTGTTTACAAATGCGGTCGTATTTAAATGAATCGCCTATCTATTGACAAGCGCAGAGTGCGCTATTATACGTGACCCCTACATACTAGGTTTTTGGGTATTAATATCGTACTTTATTGTATATTAGAATTGACGCGTTGATTTCGGCACGTAGCATTTTGAGTTAATTGCATTCATTCTCTTGGATTGTCATATTTCTAGATCACGTAGACCATTGTTTGTCCAAATAAATTTAGTGAACTTTGATTTTATCACCATGCCGTGTTTGTTTCCATATATATCAGGTGCTGATTTTCGATTGAAGTCACGTAGACTTAGTATAATTTATGTATTAAACTATATGCGTGTGCTATCTTACGCATTTTTTAACGTGCTTGTTTTAATTGGGATTCTTGGCGTAATAGTGATGCGTTATTCACCCGTGTCGCGTTTAAGCTTGCGCTTATGTTGTTTTACGACTTGCAAATTTGTTTATTCAAATAAATCTTTAAAATATTTTTCATTAAATAAATTAATTATGATTATGGTGTATATACAGGGCGTTGTCATTTACTTTTTAGCCTAATCATCGTAATTCTTTTTTTCTTCAGAAAACTGTCTCGTTTTCTGCGCCCTCGTGTATTTTATATGAAGTGCGCTATACTATTGGTCCTAACTACCCCTAAATGACCTTATTACACAGCAAGTGACTCAATATTAGCTACAAGGGCATCCTGTCGACGCGTTTCGCCCTTATTGGGGCTCATCAGGACAGGAGTAGCAAAGTAGTAATATTTAATACAGACACCTTATGGGAAGTACATCATCACCTAGCTCACAATTTGTGTCTTCGTGTCGTTTTACCTGACATCGCAGGTTGTACCAACAGTCGGCACGGAGGAGATTCGGCTCAACTGCCTTTTTCCATAGCCAAAGATTATAATTATATAGAATAAGTAAATTTAATGAGTCTTAAAATAATATCAAAGAATGAAATTTAATGGCAAGTAACTCAATATTAGCTACAAGGGCATCCTGTCGACGCGTTTCGCACTTATTAGGGCTCATCAGGACAGGAGTAGCAAAGATGTAATATTTAACACGAACACATTATGGGAAGTACAGCATCACCTAGCCCACAATTTGTGCCTTCGTGCTGTTTCACCTGACTTTGCAGGTTTTATCAACAGTCGGCACGGAGGAGATTCGGCTCAACTGCCTTTTTCCATAGCCAAAGATTATAATTATAAAGAATAAGTAAATTTAATGAGCCTTAAAATAATATCAAAGAATGAAATTTAATGGCAAATGACTCAATATTAGCTACAAGGGCCTCCTGTCGACGCGTTTTACCTTTATTGGGGCTCATCAGGACAGGAGTAGCAAAGATGTAATATTTAACACGAACACATTATGGGAAGTACAGCATCACCTAGTCCACAATTTGTGCCTTCGTGCCGTTTCACCTGACTTTGCAGGTTTTATCAACAGTCGGCACGGAGGAGATATTACATCTTTGCTACTTCTGCCTGAATTAGCCTCAATAAGACGAAAGCTCGACAGATGCTTTAGCTACTATTATAATCTTTGCTTAACATTAATCTTCATCCGTCCTTTGATATGAAAGTCATGTTGATAAGCACTCAATAATTTACTTGATTTTTCATAATTTTTTTAATATAATCTTTGACTATGGAAAAGGCAGTTGAGCTGAATCTCTCCGTGCCCGACTGTTGATAAAACCTGCAAATCAGTTAACAGCACAAGGCAAATTGTGGCAGTGATGCTGTACTTTCCATAATGTGTTGTGTTAAATATTACATCTCTATAGTTAGCTAATCTCCTGTCCTGACTGAGTAAAACTGAAACGACGTCGAAGGCACAATCTGCACTGACATTGGTTTGCTTAAATATTCATCTTTGTACTACTTTCGCTCCGATTAAATTTCATCTTCATAAATTCACTATATATATATATATATATATATATATATATATTGCTGTGAAACCGCACCCTTATTCGGGAACTACGGTTTTCGAATCGAGCCCCACAGATTGGGCGTCATAGTTGCTGTGAATCCTACAAAGAAGCCTCACCAGAGTAAAAAAATATTCGAGCCTCTCGAATTTGGCACCACGATTTGCTGTGATTCTGGCCCTGTTGAGTCTCTTCTGAAAATCGCCTCTTTACTCTTTCCGCCTCGGCTGCTCCCTAGATAACTTTCATCCTCATTCATAAAAACAAACACATTCCTACCACAAACATCAACGTTAACTCTATTTACATTAATATTCATAATACATTAAAATTTCAAAATTAAATTTCAGCATAAATTTCAGTATAATAAAATTTCAAGTTTAAATTTGTCATCATTTTTAATTTGCATCCAGAATTAAAGTCCTTGTAGGAAGCCTACTAATTAATTTAACAATATTTGCAGACCTGAGTCTGAGTACAAAGGGAGCATCTCCCACCCCTTTACGTTAATCAAACAGGTTAGTCTAATTGAGCTTAAAGACAGACCCAAATTTTTATCATAATCAAGAACTCAAACTGCTAAATACTCCTTTCTACTTAAACAAGAAAATTTCACCTTAAAATTAAAAATTTGTTGTTGGTACAAATTCACTACTGTCCATTTTTTTTTATCAAACAAATTATAAACTTATTCAACACACACCAAAAACATCAAAGTTCTAACAAAATTGTATAATTTACCTGAAGGTTACTGCACTCGTGGCTTCAATGTACATCGTCCTTGCTAATTTTACCATTCCAACTGGGTTATGTTTCCGTCCTCAGATTCCTGGTCGCCTTTTAAACTTTTCTACACCACCATTCATCGAAAGTTGTTTCAGAGCTTCTCCGGAACTCATCTAAGTATATCCAAAATCTTGTTTTGTGGATCCAATCATGATTACGAATAACATTTGACTATTAACACCCCCGAAAAATAGCAAAGAAGTTCATACTTCTTTCACGCTATACCCCAAAACTGCCTACTTTTGTTTATTCATTTATCATGTAATAATTTCGATAATTGGTACAATAATACTCGCAACTATAACTAGACTTTATTACCTTGTAACAACTTGTATCGTAGCACGTCAAGAGCAAACTATTTTAAAGTATTCAATAATCACAAAATATAAGAGCAAACTGTTTCAAGTATTAAATCAAAATCGAAAATTTAAGAGCACTGTTTAAAGCGTCGAATAATCAAAAATCTAAGGGAGCGAAACTGTTTAAAGTCCGGGTATATATAATGGCTAGCATGTCCGTCGGTTTTGTCCCCATAACGGCCAGTTTTTAGAATTTCGCATTCTACGTTCCCATTTCGACAGTCGGGCACAGCTATTCTACTAAATTTGCACTCGCGCCAGTTAAATCTCAGAAATTTTCCACACGGCACGCAACGTCTGAGAACAACTAATTAAATTTTATAAAGAAATGTTATTTTTACACCTCTCATGTTTGCCTCTTATTTTCAACCAATCGTGACCCTCGTGACGCTACACAAATCACGCCTTTAATTATTAGTGTCTCTGCTTGACGCATTTTCTCTTTCCTTTTCTACCTTCGTCTGAGTGGTACAAATCGATATTCTATACTATCCACGTGGACTCGCGACGTGACTTTTAAATAAACGCTGTTTTGTATTTCGTGCTAAAGCATCCGACCGTTTCCAATATACGTAGAATCTACATGTTTATCTAAACAAATTAAACTGAAATTGACTTTTAAAAATACGCAGGTGTGTGAACGTTTTAACATAATTCTCAGAGCTTTATTTCGTGGTATTTTAAACTTGGATTTTCACAGGCTTTTATGCTTATTATACCTTAATAGTCGTTCAATTAGCTCCAATCAAAATAATAATGAATGGCATTGACTTCTACCCTTTAATTTTTAGTGAATCCTAATTAAATATTAATTATTATCTATACATTTTGTTTAATACCGGTTACTTAAAAAATTGAGTTAATTAATATAAATTTTGCACGTAATTTCTATTTGTTTCTTTACTTGGAATAATTAAATTACATACAAGTTGAGCATTTTAATACTGCTTCTTTTTATAGAAAACGTCTAGTGAATAATTTAAATCCCTTATTTTTACTGAAACGAATAAATTTTTATGCTTCACGGTTTTAACAATGCGTACTTTTTCCCAAAGCTTCCTTATACACGGTGATTAAAATTATTTGATGCACTTAATTAATTTTCTACCCTGGTCTAAATATGAGTAATATATATATATATATATATATATATATATATATATTGCTGTGTTAATAAGGTCATTCTCACACATTTGGGTGTCGATTAGCAACTGCTGAAGGCTAGATTAGATTTGGTTGTTTAAATTTGAGTTACCTGTGGATCTCGACGATTTCTCCAGGGTTTCTGTTCTTTAATTGTTTGGAGTTTTTAGTCGTCATGGCGCCCATATGTGTTAGCGGAATCAGCAAAATTGACCCATTACCACTCCCATATTTACTGCCAGATCGATATCCAAGCTAGTTCGCGAGTTTGCTTGTTGTCTCTGTTTCAATTTCTAGCCGTTTTACTGGTGTGATACATCAACGGCTGCAATTGTTTTGATTGTTATTGTGTCTCATGCTGACTCATTTATCGGCCTACATATCTTATCAATAAAATAAGAAAATAGAAAAACGGCAGACTAACGCATCCAAGTGTGGGGCTTTATATCTTGTTGGTTTGAATAATAACTTATGTTATTTTTTCTAGGTTGTTCTTGTAAATAAAAAGTTGCATTTTGTATATACAGGTTTTAAGTTTGTATAAGCCCCGTCAACTTTTTTTGTACTTGAAGTTATGAAATATCTTTGGACTACTGCCGAATTAAATTTTTGTAAATATATTTTCGAGCTATTTTGAATTATTATGTATTTAATTTGAAAATGTCGGAATTTTAGCAGATTGTTATCGCCATAAAAATGAATTAAAATATGAATTAAATATAATACGTGTGGAAAATTACAAGGTCTGTCCATGATGTAAAAAATGTTAAGCTCGCTTGCTAGCCAAGGAGGAGAAAGACTAGGTGTTACGATTGATCTACCGAAACATGATATTGATTGTTTAATGGGGAATGAGCAATACAATTGGGTAGTTCTAATTCAAACTGCCGTTAATAGTAAAAATATTTTTATCGGACCATATTATTTTCTATTGGAAGGACATAACTAACTCTGGAATTGATTACTCCGATTGCCTGTTCAAGTTCCTAGAAGAAATAAACTTCTTTTCAGTAACAGCTAATAAACGTTACTGCGTTACACTTTTTTTTAGGCTACCCTTTCTTTACGCACTATTTTCTTTTAATTCCTCTGCTATTGCGAAACGTTTTCCTATGGTGTTGTGATCTTTCTGAGTATTTATTTAAACACATTTCTTTAGCTACTCGGCAATTATGTTAATACTAAATATAGCGTGCATATGTGTGTGTGTATATATATATATATATATATATATATATATATATATATATATATATAACTCTTGCGACACGCCCCGTGTTGAGAACCACTAAAAGAGTGATGTGATAACGTCCTGCTCTGGGGCGTCACAAAAAGAGTATTGTAAAACAGATACTTGTGGTTTGTAAACTTGAACTTGTTCACTTACCTTCGTTTTTCACTTTGCCTGGCTAGCTCATCGGAATTTACGAAGTTTTCATAATGAAATAAAACGCTGCAATATCACAAAGCATTTATACAATATGGAATATCTTCTTGCATACAAAAGCATTCACAGCATCGTTTCTTTCAAACATAAAATAATTTCTAAGATGTCTTTGTTACAAAATATTGTTGCTTACCTTATTTTTCATTTATAGAATTAAATTTATTCTATTGAGGATCTTTCACCTGGTTATAAATTATTTCCACGCTGGTAAGATTTGTTTTGGCTAGAAAAAATCCTTGACATACAATCTATTCAAGGTCAGAGTATATCGAATTCTGAACACAAACTCCTGGTAAAAAATCCCTCACACAAGGAAAAAATTATTATGATTATCTTAAGCTAGAGCTAAATACTCTAATATCTGTTAAAAATAAATCTAACAGTGATATTTCCAGAATCCACAAAACGATTCCCGTAATTAAAAATGTTCTTATTTTAAATTGATCTCCAAATCGGGTTACAAGTTTTTTCAAATTAAAATTCCTGATTTCCAACAGCAATTATCAAAGTACATTTTTCTTTTCAATTACTTATTACATCTTTAAAATAGCTTTGTACTGAAGAATTTTGCCTTTTCTTCGTAATTAATAATTCCATTTCTGTATGTAATTTGGGTTTAAAAACATCACTTCAAATATTCATTGCAACCTCGCAACTATGCTTTGTTGCATACTTCAAAATAACGCAGCGGCTAGCGTTTTAAAATAACATTCCTTGATCTACATCGACTGCATTGGAACAAAATTTAATGAATCAATTCCCTTCGAAACGATAAGCGCTTTTTTATACACATATTGTCTTTTTCTTAGAATTTCACTAGTATAATCTCGAATATAATGATCTAAGGTTCCCGGAATTCCCAATTAGTGAATAAAATTGTGACATTTTATTACCTTTTTATTTGTTTCCCGTTACTAGTGACACTCGCTTTTGTTCTTGTTTATCATATGCTATTATTGTTGCGTATCGCTTCTCTCCAATAGTGAATGCGAAGATCATAAATTATTTTTTATCAGTTGTTCCAGGGATTTTACGAGTTATTTTCAATGTTTAAGCTGTTTCCGGAACAAACGTTTATTCCTTAATGATATTGTGCGAATTTGACTTATTTCTAAATCCCTAGAAAATTCTTTATGTATAATGAACGAGAATATCCACGTGTCAATTAATTTAAACTTGCATTGCTTTTTAATGCAAAAGGGTTTACGCTTTATAGGAAATATTTGCTTTTAGTACACAAAACTATTTACTAATTTTGGAGTTTTTAAATACACGTTGATTTTTGTTTCTCAAACTAAATGCTTAAAGTTGTAGTCTTTTATGCTATTTACAGCAACTCAAATGCATTTTACGGTATCTTGCAATTTACGTATCCAATTTACGTTACTAGCTATTTATTTACAATATGCTTATATCATACAGGGTGATTATTTATACACGCGCAGTTTGTGTTTTTGCATTGTACATCAATGAATAAAGGTACGCTTGTATTACACAGGCGTAACGATAAAATTATGAAAAATTCCATTTTTTCAGGATTCTATTATATTTTAGTGGGATTTATTTTTAGAATTAGGGTTTCAATCACCTCTCGTGACCCCTTAATCACATCAATATATATATATATATATATATATATATATATTGCTGTGATAAGGGGTTGTTTAAGGGTGCACTTTATAGTAAAGGTCATTTAGGAATGAGTAATTAGCATAGGCAGCAGAAAACTGCACTTATTTAGTGATTAATTAAGAAATAGATATAGTTTGTAGATAGTAAGCAATCAACACCCTGTATATAAAGTAGAAATAGTTTTAAGCGACGCAGATACACATAGGAAGACGTATAGTTGGCGTAGGAATGAGAAATACATGCATTGAGTAGATAGTAAATATTAAATACCCTGTAGATAAAGTTTAGTTAATTTTAGGTAAAGTAAGTAATGATATTTTTCAGCGGAGCACGCGTATATTTATAAATAAGTGATATAGTGTAATTAGACACGCATTAAAGAAGAGTTCCAGACGATTAAATTAATACGGATATAGCAATAGAACTTCAGGTAGCTAATATAAATGCGTACAAATATGTAACCATTTTTTGATAAGAGAAATGATTAAAAATTGCGTGAACAACATGTAAATATGAAAATTTAAAGTCGAGTTGCATCAGTTGTTTATGGAAAGGCAAGTAATCTATCAAAATACAGCATGTTGATAACGAAAAACAGCTGCGGGCAGGTTGTGATTATGGGAAATCGTGGAGCATTACATCAGAAACTGCTCTAAATGTAATTATTTGATTGGTCAGAAATAAGCGACGAGTTCTAGACCATACCCACGGATGGAGTGGGAATTCGAGAATATATTAGCAAGCACCTTGATAAGAAAGACAGTTTTGAACTCAACAAAGGCCGAAGTGCGTTGCCATTAAACAAAGTAATACGTAATAATTATAAAAGTGAAATAAAATGAGTGCTAATATGAAGATTATAATTGCCGTTTAAACGTAAGTACGTTTTTAATGAATTTATTTTAAACTAAAACAAAAAAATAATAGGGCTTCGAGGTCTGAGGGAAATAGACTATGATTCTGACGTTAAGGAAAAAATACAGTAATACAATCTAGATGTCCAGGTGAAAAGAAGAATAATACAATTTTGAAGTACAGGGGTGAAACAAACTACAATTTTAAGTCTGGGGCAAGAATGATAAAAGTCTAAGTTTGAAGAATTGAAATAAATTGGGGTGTATAATTTAATAATGGTGGTCCATAGCGTAATAGCAATAATTTGAATGGAATCCAGAATTGGGGAAGATCATTTTTATTGGAAGCGTCGATGTGAAAAAAGATAAAACCAGGTCAGATTTTTAGTTATAAGACATTTGTTTTCTATATAAATTTTTTTTTTATTTTTAATATTGAATTTGCTAAATATGATATGCTTGTGAAAAAGTCAACAAAAGAGGTTGCATACGTATAGAATGAGTAATAAGATAACAGGGTTAGAATATTCTACACTTTGTTGGTAAAGATAATAAATTTTTTTGGTGACTTTGGGTTTTTGAGTAAATAGTAGATGGTTGTTAATAAATGAAATTTATAAGGTTAACTAATTATAAAAAAATGTATTACAAATAATTTCAAAAGCTGTACATAACATATTGGTTTCATTATATAAAATTGAAATTTACTGAATTTTATAATTCCAAATAAATGCTAGCCGAGGTCATAAGATTTAAATAGTACAAAGGCGGAGCCACAAGTTGAATAGTAAATTGATAACCCGCAAGGCGGTAACGTATCGAATTTTGCCATTGCTAGATAAAGTTGTTTGAAGATAAAGTCCAGTTGATAGCAATAGTGAGAAGACAGCCGGAGGAGAAGATAATTACAATTTATAGTCAATATTAAAATGGTGGTTCAATAATTTAGAGTACGTAGAAAATTAATAAGGCGCACAACGAAGGGGATCAAGAATTCCAGTTCATAGTAATAAAAATAACAGCCTGAAGTAGGGGCGTGATAGTTCTTCTAATAGAATAGCAATATATATATATATATATATATATATATATATATATTGCTGTGAAACCTCTTGAATTACCTGGTCTGTTGATTTTCTTCTGTTAATCGCCTCGGCTGCTCCTCTAGATAGCTTTCATCCTCATACATAAAAAACAAACACATTCCTACCACAAACATCAACGTCAACTCTATTTACATCAATATTCACAATACATTAAAATTTCAAAATTAATATTCAGCATAAATTTTAATATCGGAAGCTTTCAAAATTAAATTTATTTTCATTTTAATGTGCATCCAGAATTAAAGTCCTTGTAGGATGCCTACTAATTACTATAACAATATATGCAGAGTACAAAGGAGCATCTACCACCCTTTACGTTAATTAACCAGGTTCGTCTAATTGAGCTCAAAGACATACCCTAAATTTTCATCATAATCCAGAACATCAATACTAAATACCCCTTTCTACTTAAACAAGCAAATTTCACCTTAAAATTAAAATATTATTGTTAGTACCATTTCACTACTGTCCATTTTGAGTAAATCAATTATAAAGTTATTCAACACACACAACAATATCAAAGTTCAAACAAAATACTATAATTTACCTGAAGGTTACTTGCACTCGTAGCTTCAATGTACATCGTCCCTTTTGTTAATCACACCATTCCAACTGGGTTATATTTACGGCTTCTGATTCTCAACGCTTTAAAAATTTTCTCCATCACCATTTATTTAAATTTGTTTCAGGGCTTTTCCGGAACTCCTCTGTGTATATCTGACCCTTGTTTCGTGGATCCAGACACGTTTATGCACCATTTAAGAATTAATACCCCAGAAAAATAACAAAGAAATTCATACTTCTTTCACCAAGATACGCCAAAACTGCCTACTTTTGTGTATACATTTGTCGTTGTAAATTTTGCTAATTGGTACAGTGATACTAAATTTTATTACTTTGTATCTAAGTGCACTAAAGTATATTCATGTTAGCACGTAAAGAATAAACTGTTTTACATCACCAAAATATACGAGCAAACTTTAAATTATTCTATCACACTAAAAAAACACTGTTTAACGCATTGAATCAAATCGCAGATGTAAGAGAGCTTGTTTATATTCACCTCGGTATATATATCGGTTAGCCTGTCTGTCGGTCGAGTCCTCAAAACGGCGAGTTTCTAGAATTTCGTCATTCTATGTTCCCATTCCGTAGCCCGCGCGTCGGTTTTTACGAATTTAGTACTCACCCCAGTTAAATCTCAGAAATTTCAACACGGCACGCCACGTCTGGAAATAACTAATTGACTTTTATGACGAAATATTATTTTTACCTCTCAAATTTTGCATTTTACTTTCAACCAATCGCAACCCCATGACGTTGCTCTACTCACGCTTTTTACTATATGTGTCTCGGTCTTGCGCATATTATCTGTCTCTATCTACCCTGTTCTTAGTGGTGCAAATTGATATTCTTTATTATCGATTATTTCAGTCCATGTGGAGTGTGAAATAACCCACCTTTAGCATTTCTAGTAACTATTATGCGACGGTTTCTCCAAGATTCTCTGAAACCATTTGTTATCTACAAAATTTTCGCCGTACGTGATATTTAAACTACGCAGGTGTTCAAACATAATATTAATTCTCAGAGCTTTATTTTCTGGTATTATAATCTTGGATTTTCACAGACTTTTATGCTTATTATTAATAATGGTTTAATTAACTCCAATTAAAATTGACTTCTATCCTTTCATTTTTTAGCGAATACAAGTTAAATATTAATTATTATGTGTACACTTTGTTTAATACCGATTACTTAAAATAGGGTTAATTAATATAAATTTTGCACGTAATTTCCATTTGTTTAGGAATAATTACATTACACGCAGAGCTTTTTAATACTGCTTCTTTTGATATAAAGCGTCTTGTACATGATTTAAATCTCTTATGTTTAATGAAACTAATAAATTTTTATGCTTCACGGTTTTAATAACGCGTATTATCTAATAATATTCATTATACACGGTGATTAAAATTATTTGATGTGATTATTTAATTTTCTACCCTCGTCCACCTTCACGTGCTTTGAACCAATAGTTTTGTTACTCCTTATTCCCAAAATCCACCTCGTGCTTTACTTTATAGTTTTCTGGATACACCTTAGACCTCTCCACTTAATTACAAACTAGACTTCTGAATATCACTTAGAAGTTCTGAATACCAGACTTAGATCCTTCTTAATATCGTAGGTTTCTTATATTTTGTATATACACTTTAGAGATATCCCACTTAGAATTCGTAGGTTTCTTAGATATAGCTTCGAATTTCTGAATACCAGGCTTAGAAGCTCTACATTATTATAAACATTTAATTTAAATTAGTTAACAAATATCTACTCACGTTTTCTGCAAAACGGCAAAAGCTTTTTCATATATCTTCAACGTACTTCGTCATCAACTATTATTACACAACACTACTTTTCACAATAAGATAATTTAAAACTTATTTATTTGACGCGTAAATATTCGAGTCAGAGTGTTGCAAGTTCGACGTGCTTCAAATTGAGGCTGCCCTTTCTTATCAACTCTGGGCGTTATATAGCTTTTGCTATCTACATTTGGATTCGTTTGTCCAAACAGCCTTACAAAGTGTTGTAACCAATCATGTTTGTTTTAGACATTCCTAGTAGTTTACAAGCTGATTTCTGACGAAACTATTCTGAAGTTACGTATCATACTGGTATTTGCTATTGTTTTACGATCTTTGACTGCCTGTTTTGTTGCTATTGTTAAACTTTACTTTAGCTTATGTCTGTTGTTTTGTGTAGATAAAGCTTTTGGAGAATTGAACAAAATAACTGATGTAACATGAGTGATGTGTTTGTTTATGTCTCTATTTAAAACTTATCTTTGAAAGTGCCTTTCTTATCAAAGCGCTTTATTACTGCTTCTTTATTACCAGCGTAAATGCATGAAGATTTACTAGGTTTTATCTTATCTCATGTGTATCTATTTTATAAACTTATTGAACGCTTCTTGACGTATTTTAATTACATGTATAATTATTTCTCTGCTGAATACGCGTTCTATTATTGGAAGATACGCTTACTGGCATTGATTAAAGTCAATTGCGGTCCATATACAGGGTGTTAAATGTTTTCTATTTACATAATGTGCGAATTATTTATTTTCCTGCTAAATAAATGCAGTTTTCTGATTCCTATCGCTATTTACAGTTACTACGCGACTCCTACAACTCAATACACTCTTAAACAACCCCATATCAATACATGCATATATATATATATATATATATATATATATATATATATATATATATATATATATATATATATATATATATATATATATATATATATATATATATATTTGCAGTGATTAATTTTGGGTAAGGTAAACATTGTTCCATAGCTCTGTAGCTTTATGCCAAAATATGAAATATTTCTAATCCATCTATAATCCATCTCTTCCAAAGAACAATAAATTACAAATTACACATCTTTCGTTTTTTTATAACCAATTATTAAAGAAACCGTTATTTCATTAAACTCGTGACTTGAATTGTAATTCAGTTGCTATTTTTTGCGTTTGAAAAGTAGGTTCAATAGTTTAGTAGTATATTCAAAAATGCTTAGCGTTCCGAAAATGTTATAAAAATTAAATCTTAAAAATTATGGATTAAATTGAAATTTACAATGACGGCCGAAAAAATGTCCAAAGCGTTATTCAGTCGTCAAGTGTGCCCGAATTAACAACAGTTTAAAATCCCTAACGGCGTTACATGGCGAAAAGTTTTATTTTGAAAAACCTTTTTAGGAAGGAGTGAAGTCCCAGAAAAAGCCTTTTAGGAGGAGTTGAAAGATGACAGGACTATCTGCACATATTAAATATTGTAACAGGTTTTGCAAACTTGAAATGTAATAAATATGGCGGTACAGAAATTTTATTTCAAGCTAATTAAAAATGATGAGCGTTACGTAGCGCAGATGTGTAGCGTAATTAACATCGTCGAAATATTATAAGTAAGACGGTAATATTTTAGATGGTGTAGAGCGACCAAAAGCTAGTAGTTGGAAAGTTTAGCGTGTGTATAAGGAGTTACGCATGTGTAATCAGAGCTGGTGCATCAATTTAAACTTACAACGCCGATTCCCAACCCATGTTCATAAGTGTTTTCAGTATCTAGCTAGTATCTTGTAATATCTGAAATTTCTTGTCATTCAATACTTTTTAGGAGCTTGAATATTTCTGTTAAAATTAATTTAAGTGTATCGCCAACATAAGTTAGTTGTGACGAAATGTTTTCAAAATATAGAATTGTATATTATAGACTACGGTCCCATACAGAACAATTATTCCTAGTTCTTCAGTTGTTAATTAATACCAAAAATTATGTAACGGATAGTTTGGATATAAATGAAGCCATTGATAAATAACACTGCAAACCAGTAGGGAATTCAAATTACCTTTTGCAGTTTAGCCAATTTTCTTTTTATCTGTTTTTAAGTTTTAGTTAATGTTTAGTAAAATGGTAATTTCATAAATGTGCATTATAGTTTTCGATTTTTGTGTTATATATATCCTTAGACGTCACAACTGCATAATTAGCCGATAGCCATAAAGCTATCGGTACTGTACTTCAGTTACGTTTCTGAACTCATTGTTTTTAGGAAGTTGCTCAACTCCAACAGAACACTTATATATCAAATAATCGCAAATACATTTAACACTTTTGGAGTGGTTGTAGATGATGCCGTACCTGTTTTATTTCTTGAATTGAAATCAAACTTGTAATTGTTCTTAATAGTTGCCGAAGGAAATAAACCTCTTAATACATTTTTAGGGAATTCTCATCCAGAGACGGAATCCGCTTTCCCTTTCTTAAAGGAAAGTTCGATTAAGTTTGTTGTTCATACGGTTATTAAAAATAGTGAACGTATCGCCGAAAAATATTAATAGGCTCTTGCGTTGTAATGTTGACGAAGCACTTACACAAAATAAATTGAAAAGTAATCGTCAGGTAACCATTAGAGTTAAGTAATAACACTTCTGAACTGAAATGCCGGTGGTAACAGCTTTTTCTCATCAACTGCTATAATAAATTACATTTAGTGCTCTAATGGAATGTAACTGCGTCCTTTCAAATAAGTTGCTTTAAATGAGCAGACGGAATTCTGCAAAATGTGTATAAAGCTAAATAGGGTCGCTTTAAATGAAAACTGTTTTTAGTTAAGAGCTCCGGAAAACATTCTCTTGATGAAAGGACAGCTATTTAGTTTGTGTCTGCCAATAATTCCGACCGTGCTCTAGAGTGCGTATGTCTCTATTAATAAACAGATAACCTCTTGCATTTTATGTTGACAACATTCATTTTGATTTATTAAACTATTGGCTAGGAAGGTTTGATCTTCGAAGTGGATTTGAGAAATTTGAGTGTATTCAATCTATTTTTAACCCACAAACGATGTAACTTAAGTAATATGTGCTTTTTAAATAAATAGTAACAGCTGATGCCACGCGCAAGACTGTGGGGCATGGTGCATGCGCTACATTTGTCAACCCATATCATTTTCTTCGGATTTGCGTTACTACTTTTAATTTCCGCTCAACCCTTAAGTTAGACACTAACGCCATGAAAAAGGCTTAGAGAAGTAAACTCCTTCGCTTTCTTATCAAGGATTTCATCGCTGTAGACTCAACTGCTTTATTTTTGAACTTTGTCAGAGAATTAGAAGTCAAATTTAAAGTAGATTTTACGGACATTTTATTTGTAGTGTTGATTTTTACACTAGATTAATCATGTTTCACTAAAATCGCTAGAGGTCGCTTGCCGTAAGTTTATAAGCATATGATAGATCAGTTGTCGACAGCTGTAAACCTATATATTTTATTTTTGGCGGAATTTTTTACTGCGGGGTAATCTTTCAGTTGATCGTGTTGAGTTGATTGCGATGTTCCTTTAAGATCGAATGCTGCGATTCATTGCAAGGATATCAATCGTAGCAATCAAATCATATTGTCTGACCGGTTATTGTAGATACCATCTAAACTTGGGTACGAAATATCTATAAAATGTCATGGATTAATATTTTATAAACATACCGGAACTTGGTGCAGAAATTTTTGTTGTGACTGACATACTGACAATGACATTTATTTGTTAAAATTGATTGTTTTCAGGTTAAGCGTTACAGAAATTGTAGAGATATGTTACATTCAATTTTCGTATTAATAAATTTTCCTGCAGAATAGTAAATAAGTGCTTCAATTACTATTTTTCGCTATTCTAAATTCGTAATACTTCTAAATTAGGCAATATACTCTACTCCGTGTTTTTTCACGATATTTGAATTCTAGCTTTCATTTGTCAAACCACATTTGGTTGCTCATTGATAATACCGGTCCTCTATCTAACACCTGTTTTGTATTCAAATTTATAAGAACGCTGTTAGGTAAAGGACTTGTATTATTAATGAGTAACCAAATTTGGTGTAATGAATGAAAGCCAGACTTCAACCAGTGAAAGAACACGGAGTAAAGTGCGTAACCCACTTTAGAAGAATTACGAATTAAAATACAAAAATAGCAATTGAAGCACTATTTACACTACTGCAGGAAAATTTAGTAGTACGAAAGTTGTACGTAGCAAATAACAAATTAATTGAAGATATTGCAGTTTGATATAACTTTCAGTACCTAGTACATCTGTATTTGAGTTTATCGTCAGATAATGATGCATATTGTAACAAATTATTATATTTTTGCCAAAGAAGAATTTATTGGTATTACAATAATAAGATCTTTATAACTATCAAGAATATGAATTTCTTTCACTACTGCTACTACATACAGCTACGGGTGAAGACGAGTGGTTCCGTGGCTTCAAAACTGTGTTCAATATTTCACCATTACATTATACACTTGTCAATTTTATCCATTCTACAAATATGTATCATCTATTCGTTGAAGCGATTCGAACCATATTACCTTTGCGCTATCATCACTGTATTGTTGATTCAATTTTCGAAACTTTTCTTATAAAAACCTTTACTGGAATCCCATATTAGCTAAATGGGATTGAACTGACAGTGATATGAGAACACTTATAACTTTATGTCAATATTATGCAGCAATCATATATTTTTCCTATATTTGTGGCTCGACGTTTTGTCTTGCTAACGTCAACTACTCTCTCTGCAACGTAGCAAGAGCAAAATCAATAGATGATTGTTACGGTAATAGGTCATTTCTGGCCTACTAGAGCAAGTATTTTGCACTTTCTGTACAAGTTAGAATGATACGAGGTATTACCGAGTACAATCGGAATAGGTATTCCTAGATTTGAAGTTAACGAATCTTCAAACTACTTAGTAAACACCTCTGCGCTCTTATTGTCAGAGCATGCAAGTGGTGATCTATTTTAGAACAAAAATGATGCATTGAAAATAAACTCCTATTTGTTGGTTGCATCATCATCATCATTAGGTCTTCAGTCCTAGAACTGGTTGGACGCGTACCCTCATTGTTTCCTAGTCTGAACCAATCTACACATTCCGCTGAAATTTGCTCAGTCTGCATCTATCCCTATTTGTGTGCGAAAATCTGATCTCGGTCTACCCCTACCTATTTTTTCATATCTATGCTTGTAATATATCTCGTACTATTTCCCAGAAATGCCTTAGAGCGTATCCCGTCCTTCTATTTCTTCTATTTTTTCGTTTTCCACAGATATCTTTATTCCTCTACTATTTCTACAACCAATTTGTTATTAACTTTGTCTGTCCATGCTATTATCCTCATACATCTGAAGCACAACATTCCAGAAGGCTTCTATCTCTTTCTGTCTGTTTTTCCTGCGGCCCCTATTTCATAGATGTACTGTGCTCTGCTCCACACTATGCTTTGAACAGTTTTCTTCTTGTATCTATGTTCATTGTGTTTGAACATAACTGCTGTTCTTTCTTGTTTGATGCAGTTCGGCCACCTTCTATTGTTTTACAGTTTATACCCTATTTTCCTGATATTCTGTGGTATGTGAAGAGAGATAAGCAGCCTTCGGCTGCCAAGTTCCTCCAGCACTTGAACGTTTATCGAATTAGTAATTTTTCCAATTTATCCTTTCGCACAATCAGCATTAATTGAAAATATTTCACAACCAACACCTCTAGTTGTTTATAATAATCATCAGATTTAAAAACACTTATTTTTTCGTCATTGGGTTTAAGTACAGTTATTATTTTTGTCATTAGTTTTCCATCTTGCGACTGGTTGGAAGCGTAACTCCATTGATTTCTATTCTAAGCTAGCCTACACATTTCCCTGAAATTCTCACAGCCTATATCTCTCACTATCTGTGTGCAGTAGTCTAACCTAGGTCAACCGATACTTTTCTTTTTTCTATTTCTGCTTCTAATATATTCCGCACTATTGCCTCATGTCTTAGTATGTGGCTTATCATGCTATCTCTCCTATTTTGTACTGTTTTCCACACACTTCTTTCTTCCCCTACCATTTCTAGTACCTCTTTGTTCTTAACTTTGTCTGTCCATGATATCTTCATCATACGTCTGTAGCACCACATTTCAAAAGCTTCTACCTTTTTCTTATCTGCTTCTCCTACTGTCCAGGTTTCGCAGCCATACAGTGCTGTGCTCCACACATGTTTTAATCAATCTTTTCCTTGTTTCTATGTTTGTGGTCTTTGAGCACAGTAGTTGCTTTTTCTTGTTAAATGTAGCACGACCTTGTGGTAATCTTTGTTTTATATCTTTTGTGCTCTACCCATCTTGCATGCAGGACAATAAATCTAAATTATATTTGCTAAAAACAATAATCGTTTGTTATTAGACTAACATCTTTCGATTTGAAGATAGTTTTTTAATACTCAGTTTGAATTTTCCGTACCGACTTATATCCTTGTGGTGTCACCATTAAAAATCCACGTTATATCTAAAAACTCAAGATCGTGAGGTTCCATTTATTTATTTACATAATAATCTCTCAAGAATTTAACGTAACATAAGGCAATATATTATAATTCAAATAAACCTAGGCGGCCGTCATCAATCTTAAATATAAATTCAATGGTGGGTTCAAATCTTAGTAGATACACTACCTCCGTAAGGGACCAAAGAACAGTTTTCTTATGGGATTTAACATGAGAAATTCAATGGTTCATTTTGCAAATTTTGATACCAATTATAGAAATTCCCATACAAAGTAGCAACGTACATTCTGGTCATGTTTGCACCAACTATTGGAATCATAAGACAGGAATCACTTTTGTTTCTAAGAGATATAAACTTTCTTCAGAATAATATTGTACTTTTTAACCCCTTACCTTGTTTCAGCTTCTTAACCCCAATTTTCTAAATTTTGTATTTATAAACATTTTTCTACTCCGTAGAGCGGTATAGAATTTCTTGCGAAATACGTGTATACTACTAATTAGAGACTCAACAAGCAATAGTTGCAATTTTTGAATATTAGCGATTCATATAGAATAGTCGGTTTAGACTGAAAATATTCCCATCAGGTTATGTTCCGTTTACATATTATAATTATGTTATTTGAGTGCAAGATAGGGTTATGGATTAATTGATCGTTATGTTTACACTTATTGACAAATAAGCACTGTTTTCATTATATGCTTAAACAAACTTTCAACTCTACGCAGTTTAGACTCTTACCCCTATATATTAATAATGGTAAAGACGAAAGTCAACCGTCGAGTAATTTATAGCCATTACAGCGCTTTGGAAGTCAACGGTGCTATTCATATGGCCCCAGATAGACCCCGGTGTTAATAGGTTTCCAAGAAAACATTTAGGCTTCGAATGTTGTTATGGATCAAGTATATATATATATTGCTGTAGTTGCCCCCTCACTTGTTGTACTCGGATGTATTAAACGTTCTACTTAACGCCACCGCTCTGTGTTCTTTTAATTTAATCTTTTAATTTTATTATTATGCCACGGCTAGCCTTTTTAATTTACACAGAATGCACAACATTACGATGATCAATTTTTTTTCACCCCTTTATGATTACCTGTTTGAGTTGATAAACGAAGTCAATCAACATTCATATAATGAAAGGAAATAATATTTACAATTTTTGAAATTCTTTAAATACACCCTTTAATCAATTAATATCATATTTTTTAATTATCCAAAAAATTTATATTCTTTTAGTTTCAATATAAAGTCACCAAAAACTACCTCTTTACAAAAAAATCTGAAACGTTTGAGACCTCTTTATGATTTATTACCTAAGTTAAACGTATGCAATGTTTCTTGTTGACTTCTTTACAGGTTTTGGATGAATTGAATAAATTCAGTATTCAAATTTAAATTGAAAAATATCTTAAAATTAAGTAGATTTCACCTGTGATCTACTGATATGTTGTTTCGTGTTGTGAATCAACACCCCCTTGTTGTCTTGAATCGTATACCAATGCTCTGCTCAGTTAAATCAAAATTTGAGTACAGTTACCCCTTGTTTTTCAAAAATCTTCTCGTGCTTCTTTATTTTATATTCTCTGCATATGCATTGAATCTTTTCCCTTAAATGCTTTTAACGCAGATTAAAATTGTACCAGAATTGTACCAGAAACCAATTAGAATTTGATTAGAAGTCAATTCGAAATGTACCAGAATCCGATTAGAAGCCCTATATGATTATAAATATTTAATTTAAATTAATTGCCCAATTTCTACTCACGTTTTCTGAGAAAGACGGCAAAACTATTCATATATTCTTAACACAATTTTTTTATGTAGTACTATTTTCACTATAACATAAATTTGATATATTCTAAACGTTATTTATTTGACGCGTAGATTTCTAGTTAAAAGTGTCGTGGCTTCGACGTGCATCAAGTGTGGACTGACTTGTCTTATCACCGGTGGGTGTTAAATAGCCTTTTCTCACTACATCTGGGTTGGGTTTCCAAGCAGTTTTGCAGATTATTTCAACCAACCAGCTTTTGTCTTTAATATTCACTGTATTTTTACGCTGTTTATGATGAAATTATTTTGGATTTTCTTGTCATGGTGTTATTTGCTATTGTTATCGTTGCCAGACTTTCAACTTACGTCTGTTGATTTGTATAGAAAATGCTTTTGGATAATTGTACAAAAATAAATGATGTAACTCTAGTACTATTTTCGTTATGTATTTATTTATTTGAAAGTGCGTTTTCTTATCAAAGCGCTCATAGTTCCAGCGTAATTTCATGAAGATCTGTTAGGTTTCATCTTATAAATGTAAACATTTACAAAAACTTGTAAGCCATTTAGATGTAAAGAAATCGTTTGTGTTTTGTATGTGGACGATAATTCGTTCGCTATCAAGTGACTAATAACTTAAGTATTCTCCTTTAATTTTTTTTAACAACAAATATAAATTATGAAACTATACAAAAAATAAAAACATCATTCCTAATCTGTCAACTTAATAGTGTGAAAATATTGTTAAGCAATCTAGAAAATTAAACAATATAAAAATATTTATTTATAGTGTCCTATAAATGGGACGCTGGGACTTCACGGGTTAAGGTGGCTGTAAAACATTTACTTCTTATTCAAGACTGTCTATGTATCTCAATGTTTGTTCTAAATTTGTAGAGGAAACCAATGCAAATGTAGAGTTGCCACAGTGCTTTATTAGAAATGATTTCTATCATCCCTTGCACACCCTCAGTACATTGTCTGAATTGAAATCTACCACATTTAGAATACAGAAATTTTTTTTGCGCGCTATTGGTTTATTAATTATATGCATGATTTGTATTGATTTGAAGAACATTTTTAAATATATGTTCACAGTTATATTACATAAGTACAATGTGATGAATAGGGAAAACCAACCTACACCCGGTGAGGAGTCAAAGAATTCTTTAAAACAACAAATCGCTTTCTATTCATCGCTCGACGAAAGACCTACATTCGATAGAAACTACATTCACACAAAATGCATTGCGAATTTTAAAATTGAAGAAGAAACGGAAGAAACAGGACTTTTTGGACGAATAAAATTTTTTTTGAACGATTGTTTGCAGCAGAGCACCCGTCCAAATAGCCAGGAAAGCCACGATTACATGCCATTCAATCCGGGGGTTGCAAAACCATCGCTACTATTTTCAGACCGTATTGTATATTGGTCAACCATAATGACACCCATCTTTGAATTTTCGGAATTGATTAAAAATGGCACATGTTCTTTAGAACATTTTAACGCTTTATAAAGTCGTGTATTTAAACATGAGGCGTTACCGTTGCGCCTTAATCAGTTCGTCGGTATGTATATAAACTCCATTCTTAGTTCTATGAATATAATACGAGCAAAAATGAACACCCAAACTTCTGCAACAGATAAAAATGCTAATGTGAGGAATAAAATCCATGAAAGAAGCATTGATAATACGGGAAAAAAAAACTACTCTTACTGACTCCGTATCGGAAAATTGCCAAGATGTAACGATTGTAAACGAAATAAAAAATTCGCGAGGTTTTGTTGTCAAACATAAAAGTCAGAAGTCAATTGACAACTATACAAAAGCCAACCCCACCGTAGTACATTACACTGAAACTAGTCGTACGAAGCCTAGTGTAATTAGCATTGTTAGAAACAGTAATATATGCGACCTAAATGCATCAGGTTAGATGACGATAACTACACTTTCCTAAACACCTGCACGTTTGATATCGCATTTCAAGCGTTTTCTTCAGCATATGCAAATAGTCCTGTATATGCTCGATATATTGATTCCATGCAGCATAACCGCTCTTGTGACTTATTCTCCATGCACTAAAAGATGGAATCAATGACTAAACTTACCGAAAAAAGCGCAGATTTTAAAACTTATCTTTGGAGACCAATTAAAGAAATTGTCTGGTGACCATGCTGCACTCGATGCTACGTGTACGGCTAATTCTTTACTTAGTAAATTGTTAAACTACTTCTCATCGTACAAGAAAAACATACAATGTATGTCTTGCTCCTGATGCGCCATTTTTAATAGGCAAACAGTACTAGCCAACTTATCGTCAAAACATTTTTTCTTTCTTCAGAGAACATTGAACCAACAGTTTGTAGAATATTCATAAAGATGCAAGGAATGCGGCAATCCGACACAAAATGCCCACTTCCGTCCTCAGAACATATTTTTAATTAGGCATACCCATCGATAGCATTGGGAGCTAAAGTTTACAACACTTCCTTACTTTTGCACTTAATTCCTTATAGCCTTGGTATTGGTCGTAAGGAATACGTGCTTCGGTGTGGTAAGATTTATCGCTACGCTTTCTAAAAGGATTAATGCAATCGGCCATTTACATACCCTACTGTTACAGGAGGCATAGCAACCCGCTGGAAAATGTATGACGATCTATAAAAAAAAAATTTTGTTCCGAAAATGCGTGCATGACTGAAATATAGCTCTTGTGATTGAAATGCTTTATTTCATTTGCAATTTAGTTGTTTCTATTAGGTTCAATTCAGTAAGGCTGCAAAAAATTTAATAATCAACTAAACAAGTACCATACAAGTTTAGTGTATCAGTTAGGTATTAGATTATTCAAGACGTATTTTATATTAACATTAGATGCAGTGCTTTCTTAGAACGTCTGCCAAGGTTTCAACGGATAATCGGCAGTTGTTGCAATTTGCAATACCTTTATAACTTATATTTCATTTCCCAAATGCTCAAAGAGTGGAGATCGCATGTCGCAGCACCTTATAGTAATTTACTCTTCTAAGGAATAGCACCAATGTCTGGAATTTGGCACTATTCAGCATTAACTTGCACTAACGATTCAGAAGGTTGTACTCCCGAAATTTTATAAGGAACTGCTTGCATGTCCTCGGTCCCTCATGGTAACTAACCACTATAGAGGATAGCACTAACATCAAGAATTATGGTTTTACCCAGTACTAACGTGGCAATAACGATCCGCAAGATTTCATCCCTCAAATACACTACGGTGGGCCCGCATGTCGCCAGTTCTTCAAAGCAATTAACCCCTTTAGGGAATGGCACTAATGTTGGGAATGTCGGTACAATCCGGCACTAACGTAACACCAACCATCCTCAATGTTTTGTAACGCAAATTCACAAATAGGTGTTTGCATGTCGCCTGCGCTTTACAGCAATTCTCGTCTTTAAGGAATGGCACTGACGTCGGGAATGACTGCACTGTCCCGCACTAACTTAACACTAATGATCCCAAGGGCGTAATCCCCCAAATCCACTAAGGGGGAGCAGGCATGTCGCCAGCTGGCAGTTGATACCCATAAAGAAACGTAACTTAGTAGTACTGATAAACAGGAAATTCGTGAGTATATAGAGCATAGCAATTTTATAATGTGAGTTAGGGCTACGCTGTTTCAACATGAATTTATGGTTGTACCTGGATTGAGGATGGAGGCGGTTTTTGGAAGAATTCAATTGATAAGTTGAAGTTGCGATAGACTGAAAAGGTAGATGATTATATGTTGTGAAGACAATATTAAGTGGGATGATGGAGTAAATGTTGAATCGAAATAGAATGTGCTTGTTTCAATCAATGTGAATTAGAGAAAGTAGAGGAAGAAATAAAAGGAGTAGGGAAAGAAGTAGAAGGAGTAAACGAGGTGGAGGTAAAAGTATTGAGGATCCAGCAAGGTACAAGATAAAGTAGTGTATGCGATAATTAAACAACAAGATAAGAAGTTGAAAAATAAAGATTTGCATATTTCTACATGTTACGAAAAGAAAACAAAAACTTTTAAGAAAAATTGATTTAAAAATAAATTAAGTGAGGGTGATTCTAATTTAGATGAGGGTATCAGAGAGAAATTAAATAATTATGTTGTGAATCGTGTAATCGTAATAAAAAGTAGCGATGTTTATAACATTAGATTTAAATATGAAAAACATAAAACACCGCAATAATATAAGATACAGTTGTCCAATGTGTATAGAAAATTATTCATCGGTATAAAGATATGGCGCTCAACTAAACTCAGCGAAATTGATTTCAAATTTTATGTTTTAATTTGTAGAAAAATGATGCGAAGAGGAATCACATAGAAGTCATTAAGCACCATATCCTATTTATACAATACCCAGAACCCTAGCAAAATAAAGAATTTTTCTAATATTCAAAATACCTCCTAAGTGGAAACATTGTACATTATTTCAAATGCGAGGACAGTGGATACAATCAGCTTGTAACATCTGACGTTGGGCGTCAGTATAACCATTTTCATTCTGTGAAAAATGGTTCGGAATACAAGTAGATGTCAAAACCTATATCCAAACTCTATTGAAGGTGTACTATAGATGGTAGAATTATCCGTTCTAAATATAAAACCTTCAAGAGACTTCAGGTCTAGTCTGAGCTCTAATTTGCTGCAAGTTTATAATCAAAAACAGGGATGGGGGAGTGAACTGGACTCAAGCGCCACTGCAATTTCGCGGTTTTATGCAAGCTTGACCGTAGGGATAAAATGCAGAAATGTCAACGCTCAAAAAGTTTGCTCTGAACAACTCTGAACTTTCTAGCAGCTAAATCTAAATTAAAACTGAGGAAAAGTGTGAGTTGTTATTAAAAATGGAACAATAGTTTACGTTCCAAATAAGTAACTCCGTATAATCTCATGACATTACTCTCAAAAACAACTTAACGATCATTTTATGCATTTTGTGCTATCATCGTTAGTTGATAATTTTTATTCAATCGTTTTTTTTTGGATAATATCTAGTCAACTTTTATCAAATTTTCTATGAGTTTACCAGATCTCTGTGATGATCAATAATTAAAATATTGATACGAGCTACTATTAGGCAACCCGTCAAACACACAAGCGCCGTAAGCAACATATATACTACAGAAGCCTAGAATTTTCTAGCATATACAATAGTATGAATCATCCATTTAATTATAGGGTATATATAAGATCGGTGATTAATGTAAGGGTTAGTCTATATCAGAATGTCGAATATAAATTATATCGTGTAAAGTTAAATAGTTAAGCTTTTGGAAGTCCAAGAGTAAACATAAATTTGTATTATGTGAAAGTGTATATTGTACTGACAGCTTGTAGAATACACCAATAGACAAAAATGTAATAAATAAATAGTAGTGTTAGTGTTGTTAATAGACCTATGGTTAAAAATTTAGTTTAATAAGATATTAGTGCTTGTAAATAGCATTAGTGTGATAGTGCTTCATTGTTAATTGAACTGAAAACATCTGTAAATAAGGCATATACTGTTAATTAGGCTTGTGAATCGTGAGTAATCAAGATTTTTATTACTACTTGTTTTAAATTAGTAAAACGCGTTAGTAGTAACCGGCTACACTGGTGTCAGACTGTGTGAGGTATATAGTGATTAATTTAAAAGAAGAAAAACCACAAGTCTAAAGACATTTAAGTAGTTTGTATATGCCTGTTACAAGGAGCCAAAGTAAAATGGACGCAGAAACTTTAATGACTTCCCTTAAGGATTTTAAATCCGGTATGGAAAGAGGTCTGCTAAACTAGAAGTGACACTTAGTGAAAACGTAGTGAGGTCAGTTGAACTGGAATCAAACCTTACCGAAAGGTTAAGTGAAAATGCTCAGAAAATGGAGGAAAAATTTAGTGAAAATGCTGAGAAAATGGAAAGGTTAAGTGAAAATGCTGCGAAAATGGAAGAAAAGTTGAACGAAAGTACAGCCATGTTAGAACAAAGATTAATGGAAAGCTCCATTGCATTGAAAGAAGTTTTTACTGAACAGGTAAAACAGTTGAGCAAAAGTTGGACAGTAAATTGGTAAAAATAGAAGGTGTGATGAGGCTGCAAGAACAAATGATTTCACTAACAACGCGGCCACTTGAATTAGCAAACCAAGTTATAAATCAGAACATTTCAGAAATAAGAAGCATGGAAGGATGCGAGTCATTTCCGTCAAACTTTAAAGTGAAACCACCCACATTTGATGGTAAAACACCTTGGCCCACATATTTGAAACAATTTGAAGCTGCTGCAATAGCCAACGGTTGGCGTAACAAAGAGAAGGCTATCTCCTTAATAGTGGCTCTACGGGGGAAGCTCTTAACATATTGCAAACGATTCCCGATCACCAACAGAATGATTACGGCCTCTTAACATCAAAGCTTGAGATGAGATGTGGAGACGCTTACCTCCAGCAGGTTTACCATGCACAAGTTAAGAACCGCTCGCAAAAGACAAATGAAAACCTACAAGAACGCGAAGCTGACATTGCCAGATTAGTTATATTGGCATACCCAACGGCACTAGATAGCTTCCTCGAACAACTGGCTGTTCAAACATTTGTGGATGGCGTTAAAGATGGTGAAATACAGCAAGCGCTAAGATTGGCACGGCCAAAAATGTTAGATGACGCACTGGCTCATGCGCTTGAATATGAAGCAGCTAAGCAGACATCACACAGGGTGAGTAACAAAGTTCGGTCTGCCTTTGAAGAACCTGGTCAATCGCAGAACAGCGTAGAAGGAATAATCAACCGTGTGTTTGAAAAACAAAAGACGGAAAGGCTGGAAAGACAACGACCGCGAAGATGGGTTTTGCGATGCTGAAACTGCGGTGAAGTTGGCCATATACAGAGACGCTGTACTCAACCAAAAAAACAACTGCTTGCGCTGCAAGAATATGATTTTAGCACAGAACATCGTGTAGGAACTAGTCATCGGAATGCAGACGCTTTGTCAAGGAGACCTTGTCCGGCAGACTGCAATCATTGCTCCAAGATGAGAAAATAAGTGTCATCCATAGAATGACGGTGCCCAATGATACTTGGCAACCCGAAAGAATACGAGAAAACCAGGAGAATGACGCCGAAGTGGGACGTATTATTAAGTGGAAAAGTAGAGGACAACGACCAGCTTGGGAAGAAATTAGTATTTCAAGTAGAAGGCATACTGGGCACAGTGGGACTCCTTGGTGATTGAAAATAAAATCTTGAAACGGCGCCTGGAATGTGAAGATGGCACTGAGAGACGACTTTAAGTGATAGTGCCGAGAAGCAGAGTGTCAGAAGTGTTGCAGCACTTGCACGATGAACCCTCGAAAGAGTGAGAGAAAGATTCTATTCGGTGAACTGCAAAGAAGATGTGAAGGAGTCATGTCGGAAATGTGAGTTGTGTGCCTCTGAAATGGCGCGGTTACAAAACGGAGAGCCCTAATGAGACAGTATAACGTGGGAAATCCTTTTGAGAGGGTGGAGATTGATATAGCTGGTCCGTTTCCTGAATCAGAGGTTTTGCTGAATCTTAAAGCTCAGATGATGGAAAATGGAGTAACGAGACTAGCGGTGCCCAAGCTAGGCTGTGGACTGGACCGCTTAGATTGGAGAATAGTCCGAAATATCCTAGATGTGATTTTCTAGGGAACCAACGTCCAGGCCCTTGTTTGTTGTTATCAACCGGTTGCCTACCACGACCAAGAAAAGAGTGTTGACTGTTACTTTCAACGACGTAGTGGACGCACCAGAGGAGATAGCTGCTGATACCGTCATCAGTCATCGAAATGGTGCCAAAATTATTTACAGTTACGAGAGGTAACGGTTTTAAAGAGGGGGCAGTGTTACGAGCTACTATTCCGTCAAACACACAAACGCCGTAAGCAAAGCATATACTACAGAAGCCTAGAATTTTCTAGCATATACAGGAGTATGGATCATCCATTTAATTATAGAGTATATATAAGATCGGTGATTAATGTAAGGGTTAGTCTATATCAGAATGTCGAATATAAATTATATCGTGTAAAGTTAAATAGTTAAGCTTTTGGAAGTCCAAGAGTGAATATAAATTTGTATTATGTGAAGGTGTATAATGTACCGACAGCTTGTAGGATACATAAATAAGCAGAAGTGTAATAAATAAATAGTAGTGTTAGTGTTGTTAATATACCTATGGTTAAGAATTTGGTTTGAGAAGATATTAGTGCATGTAAATAGCATTAGTGTGATTGTGCTTCATTGATAATTGGACCGAAAACATCTATAAATGAGGCATAAACTGTCAATTAGGCTTGCGAACCGTGAGTAATAAAGACTTTTATTACTACTTGTTTTAAATTAGTGAAATGCGTTAGTAGTAGCCCGCTACAATATCATGAAAGTTAACTTAAATATATTCAGTCTTGGTAAGGAAAATTAGTAACAATTACAAAAGTATATATACAAGTAAGTGGATCAAACCTTTCAAATTAAGAGTTTTTGTAATTCTTAAAAAAGTATATAATAATTACAGCTTTAATTAATGAAACCGAATTCAGGTCTGCGATGGTTTACAGGATTTTATTATCATATAACCTAAGCTAAAACTTATATTCCTTTATCTTACATTTCATTAAAATTTAATATTATCACTATCAAGCTCTTTTCCGATTAAACCATAAAATTCAGTAGATATTATTTAAAGCATTGCTACTATTCAGATTAGGAACTTGCATTTAATGTTAAACAAAAGTAATGTGCTTCCCTATGCATCTTCAAAGGAATGAAACTCATATTGTTCTTACATGACGTAACTTATGGATAACAAATAAAAGACTTACCGGTGGTAAAACTTTTTAAATCTTACCCATCTTTATAATTACTTAGGCAACAAGTTTCCTTAGCAATTAAAATCAAGGGCCTCAAAAGGATACTATGTCTACGTGACGTATCGAACAATGCTGACTGCACGTATTGTGGAACTTTTTGATTCCATCATTTTAAATTTTGAGCGTTCCTTGTTTCCTCTTACTGCAAATTTATTATTTTACTGCAGGTTTTTTTGAATCCATTGATCCGGTTTCTTGTAGGATTTTTTTTTATATTTTTAGTCTTATTTTATAAAGTTGATAGTTCTATTCTAGTATATTCATTTTCAAACAATACGTACATGTATAAATATAGATGATTATAAATATATATCGCTAAACAACTCAAAAATATTGTACCATAAGTCTAGTAATTTACTTACTATTGATGGGTTCTTGAAATATTTTTAGATTTTAACACCTAACGCCGCGCTCACCAATATGGCGATCTCAAGTCGGCCTTTCCTCTTACAAAGAAGCACATTTTGACTCTCGAACTGAGGATGGCCAACTAGACAAAACCGTCGCGTGTTCTCTATGGTTACTCCGCGCCACGTGTCCGTGAGATAAAGCTCTTTTGTATTCATTCGAATATGTTAAATACTATTTATGAAAGTCATGTGTATTTTTCTTTTACCTTATTATAGAGTGGTTAGCTATTGGGCTTACTGTATATATTTAAGTTAAGAGAATAAATACATTTCAAGCTATTTAAAAAGTGCATTTATTTTTAATCGATTAAAATCAGCAGTTGTGATCTATCCTGTACCAAGATTATTGATATTTTTGTGATTAATTTTCGTTTCACTTTATCAAATAATCACGTTTTTATGTTACATGTAGAACGCCGACAAAATAGATTACAAATCACTCGAAACGTATGTCGTTAAAAAATTAAAGAATGAAACTTTATTCGAAACTTACATGTTTTTTCACGCTAGAATGAACGATTCCGTTTTAATTCATTTGTTTTATATACTGAAACAGACGCAATACGTCAACTTTGAATCTACTCTCGAATCATGACACATCCGGCAACTTTGCGTTTTATCCCGTAATTAATTGCGGGTAGAATAAGTAATGGCTATCCTAAAGCGTCTTCCATTCTTTGTTGATAGATTAAAACGTCATTCTTATCTCCCTCTAAGAGCTATTAAAATCGTTCTTATCCATTTCCATAGTTTTCCTGATGGTAGCGCTTCGTCAAATTCGAGCGTTCATTTATTCAACAAAATAATTAGCGTATATAATAGCTTTTAGAACATTTCCGTTAAAAATGAAATATCCTTTTATTAAATAACGTAAATGCCCAAACTTTCTGGACTACTAAAACTTGCTTTATGTTTTTTTTTAAAAATATCTACACATGGAAAATATGCTTTGCTTCATAATTTCGTAAAATTGATATTAAACGTGAGTTCATATCCCATATAATAAAATGTATTTAAAATTAAATGTTATAATGCTGTCTTAGATATAGCATGCTACATTATATAAAGGAATGTAGTATAATCAATATTAATGGCGTTCATACTCAGAATACAATGGGCAACGATTACTTTGTAGCACATGCAAATTGATACAATAAGCTAAGGTAAATGATCTGCTACCAAGCTAATTTATTTATAATTACTTAGAAATAAAGACATTATATGATTAACAAGAAATAGAATAAAAGCAATATTTGCAGTTTCCCACTGAACGATGTGAGACCGGAGGCTTCATGTTAAACGTAAGGAGCTCATCTAGACAGTTAGTTTTCAAACTTCATAACTTTAACATTGTTAGGTGTTCAAGCTACTCATTCTTGATTATTAATTATTAATTAATTTAAATATTAACTTGTAATATTTTCAACTGCATTCACTTTGCGTTTAAAGAATATAAGCGTTTAAGTCCTTTGTAAATGTAATTAATGAAATAAATTAAATTTGATGGTTGTTGAGGAAATAAACTTTTTAAAAAGAAGCACCCAAGGACTCAAAATCTATCTGGCGCAGTCGGAACGGATTTCAGAAGGGCATTAGAGGCTACCTAATCGAAAAACTAGTTCCCGTGAATTTCAATTTTTTGCTGGAACAGAACACGAAGATTGGGCGAAGCACAAACTCGATCAAATCCAATACAGAAGGAAGGCTATGGAACAAGCAATCAAATTATTGTGAGTACCAATAGTTCATTTTCCTTTACTATTTTTTCAATTGAATGTTGGTTTTAGTAAATAAGAATTGACGATTAAAAAATTTTTATGAAAATTTTATTATTGCAACAATTATTTATTTTTGCAAACTATCAATAAACAAGGGAAAATATAAAAGTATATGTAGTTACTAAGGTTAATTTTAAGTAAGCTAACAGGGAGAGCATCAACTTTAATGGCGAGCAGGGGTGATTTAAATGACTGGGAAGATTATAAGAAAATATTGATTGCTTATTTTTGCAATCAAAGAAATATTAAATGTTTACTTAGGAATTTATTAAAGTTGCTAATGGAAAGTAATTGATCACCCACCAATTTGGTATGAAATGCCAAGACGTAAGAAGTTTCATTCTAACTAAACTTAAGCTAGAAGAAGCGGATCCTAACGTACGTTTGATTAAAACCAAAATGTATGACGAGATGGATTTGGATACGTTTACAAACGCGCTACCTGAACGATTATCAGATAAAATTAGATTTAGAAACCCACAAAGTGTAGAAAAGGTAATGAATCTAATAATAGAGGAAGAAAACGTTACGTATCGTAGGAATAGAATTTACCATCCAAATACTAACAAAGCTATCAACCAATTAAGACTATACAAGCAACAAGGCCAAGACAGACACAATCTAAATTTACATCATTTAACCCACCGACAGATCATGAGATTTAATAATACAAATTCTAACAATACAAATTTTAACAATCAATTTCGGCAATTTCCCAAACCTACATTTAATTCGACTTGTACAAAACCCTAGACGAATAACACGCTCAAATTTAATCAGAACGCAAATAAAGCATGGTCAACATTCGGCGTAAATCATAACAGAAACTCACCTATGAGGAATAATAATAACCCTAATAATTACTACAAACCAACCCCAATGACGCTTCATTTGGCAACACAAGGTTGAACAGTAAGATATCTCAAATTAAATCCCACAATACGCAGAAACGAAACTTAACTTCCGAAAATCTATTTCACCAAGGAGTAGAAAAATGTGATAATCATGTTATACCCGAAGACACAGATAATTATGTAAATCTAATTACGGATGACGAAGCAAATTACTCAAGAAATTACGAATGTGACAACCCTTATGAAGATTACGAATGGACGATGAAGAAAACGCTTACTCAAAGTTTTAGTTCGACAGAACCATACACAATCAGACGTAATAAATTTAAATAATACTAATCAACACATTTTACCCTATATAGAAATACCACATGCTAAAATTAAATTATTAATCGATACAAGATCTACAAAAACTTTATTAGCCTGAAGCCGTACAGAAACATTATATGAATTTTGTAGCAATGTAATATTTTGAAATAAAAACAGCACAGAAGATGACATGGGGTTATGTATTAATAGTATAGAGGGAGATGATGAAGAAGTGAGAGAGATCGACACCATTAGATGCCCGGAAGAAAAGTTAGGAGAGGTACAAAATTTATTACAGAAACATTCAGAGTTAGTAGGAGTAGAGGCAAGCACAGCGTTAAACTATGAACATGTTTTAGAGGTAGACAATTCTGAACCATTTCATGCGAAAGTATATCCAATACCGGCAGCATATAGGGAGCAAGTGAATCAGGAGTTGACTAGAATATTAAATGACGGCATAATTGAGTTTTCAAATAGGCATTTTATAAATCCGTTAGTTGTGGTTAAAAAAAAGATAATAGTATTCGTTTATGTCTGGATGCTAGGAAGATAAACCAGAGGACGAAACTACAATTCCATTGTCCACCGTCCATAGACACACACCACATTAAGTGGCAAATTTATATTTAGTAAGTTAGATTTAAGGAATTCGTTCTGGCTAATTCCATTACACAAAGAGTCTAGAAGGTATACGGGGTTTTCCGTAGAAGGAGAGTGTACAACTTTAAAGTAGTATCGTATGGTTTGTCGACATCGAGTGCAGCATTAATTAAAGCCATGCAGGCAATTTTAGGAGCATATGAGCAGTTTTGCATACACTATGTAGACGATATATTAATTTTTAGCGAAACTGAAAAGGAGCATTACACTCATTTAGAGAGAGTTTTATTAGAATTGAAGTTAGCAGGTCTGAGATTGAATATGGACAAGTGTGAGTTTTTTTTAAAAACGGTAAAATTTTTGGGATATGTAGTGAATCATGAGGGTATGTGTATAGACAAGGAGAGACAATCCGAGATATTAAACTACCCAAGACCGAATAATATCCGAAAATTAAGAGCATTTTTGGAAGTTCTTAATTTTTATAAAAAGTTTGTACCGGCATTTTCAGAGAAGGCAGGGCCGCTGTTCAAACGTTTGAAAAAAGGAGTCAAATAGAAATGGTCGGAGAGCCAAGAAGCTGCATACTTAACCCTGTTGGAGCAGTTCCATGAGCAACTCATTTTAAGGCATCCCAGATTTGACATAGGGTTTATTTTAAGAACGGATGCATCGGATAGTGCCTTAGCGGCAGAGCTTTATCAAGTTCAGGAGGGTGAGGAGGTTCCTATATCATTTGTTTCACGGACACTGAAACCGCATGAGCTGAACTACACTATTAGTGAGAAAGAAATAGCAGCGGTGGTTTTTGGCATAAGTAAACTTAAATTTTACCTCATAGGTTGACATTTTGTCATTGAGACGGATCATTCAGTGTTGTGTGCCCTGATAAATACTAGATTCTCCAACAATAGAGTATATCGGTGGGGTTTATTGTTACAAGAATTCGACTTTGAAATAAAATATATAAAAGGGGAGAATAATTTTATAGCGGACGCGTTCAGCAGAAGTAAGGATAATGTGAATAAGAGGCCTTGTGACATTATGATTGCCATCAACATTTTGAGACAAGATGGATCCCTATACGCACATGAAGAGGTAATGAGGAATCAGGAGCAGAGTGAAGAGCTACTACGTGTCAAAAGACGGTTAGAAACTGAACCGGGTTTTAAAAATTATAGCATGATAGAGGGGATTCTGTGTAAGAGAGTGCTGGATCTGGAGCTTTATGTAGTAGATAGGGTGCAAGCAGAGTTAATTGTGAAGGATCTTCATGTAAAATATGGACACATCGGGGTTAGGAAACTTTGGCTTATATTTAGGGAAAACTTTTTCTCCGTGAAAGCCATCAGCATTGTAAAATCAGTAATCAAATTGTGTCATCTATGTACATTGGGAAAATATAAAATCCACACGAGTCAGGATGTGATACAAAGTATACGTGTAGAAAACCCATTGGATTTAATTGCCATTGATTACTTGAGCAACTTAGTGAGAAGTAGGAAGGGACATCAACACATGTTAATAGTCATAGATATTTTTTCAAAATTTACTAAATTATACCCTACAAAATAGTGTAGTACGGTCAAGATGAATAAAAAACTAGAATTATATTGTAGAAAGGTTGGAAAATTTAAACGTGTGCTAGCAGATAATGCCACGTACTTTAATAACCAAAGATTTGTGACTTATTGGGAGCAACAAGATGTTAAGGTTGTTTTCTGTAGTATCAGGCATCCTCAGGCGAACCCAGCTGAGAGATACATACAGGAAACTGTAAAATTTTTACGTCTGGCATCATACAACGATCATCGATCTTGGGAGGACAATCTGTATAGGGTTGAATCCTTTTTAAATGAAACCCCGAGTACGGTTACTGAAACCAGTCCCATAATGCTGATGAAACAGCAATACCCTGAGAGACCTTGGCAGATTGAGCCTCGAGAGGCTGAATTCCAGCAATTGTTGTGTAATGCCAGAGAAAAATTAAGAAGAAAATCAGACAAATATACGCGGCATATAAATGAAAAAATTAAGAAGAGGGTAAAATTCAAAATTGGAGATTTGGTTATAGTCAGAAGTTTGAGGGTAGGCAGGCGAGAACTGATGACGTGTGCTAAGCTACACTTGCCATACGAAGGACCATTTAGGATTGGGGAGGTCGTAGGTGAGTGTACCTATGTCCTGAAAGATATGGAAAGGGGGAAATTCCACGTGAGTTTATTGTTTCCCTATCCGCCAGAGGTAGGACAGAATGGGCAAGATGAAGATTAATGACAATAGGATAGAGATAGGTGAATTTTAGTATAGATGTAGAAGATAGAGATAGCGATAAGTGTATATAGAAAAGTAGAAGTAGAAATAGGATAAATATGGATAGGTGTATATAGAAAGTAAAGATAGGTGTATAATAGAGTAAAATTTAAATAGATAGGAATAGAAATAGGTGTATATAGAAAAGTAGAAGTAAGGGTTTATAGAAAATAAGATTAGAAATAGGATAAATATGGGAGATAGTTAGATATAGGTATATAATTAGGTATGTATAGGTAGGATAAGATAGATAGTGATAATAGGTAGGGTTAAAAGATATGAAAAGGGAAGATAAAGGGAAAATTCCAAAAAGATGTACGTTAAAAGTCAATAAAGGACTAAAGAGTGAAATAAAAAAAGAAAATACAATGAAATAAGAGAGTGAAATGTTAATAATAAATAAAAATAGTTAGGTAAAAGATAGTGATAGGTGTGAATAAGTAATTAGAAGTAAAGATAGGTGTAGATAGATAGAAATAAGTAGAGATAGGGGTAGTAAAATATAGAAATAGGTAGATAAGTAGTGATAGGTTGGATAAATAGGTATAGGTAGTGTTAGGTGAGTAAATAGGTGTATAGAAATAGCAGGTAAGATTAAATTAGAGTGTAGGTATTTAAATTCAAAAAAACCAGGAATAGTTTCTCTTAGAATTGAAATAGGGGGATTATGTAGTGGTTTAGAGGGCTAAATCTACGTATAAACAAAGTAATTTCAAAACTCCCTGTATAAAGGAAACAACCAGAATTTACGTGCGAAATTTATTCTAGTTAGTTCATTTTTAAGTAACAGGTATTAACAAAATTTTACAAATAATGAATAAAATTTAGATAGGTTCGTAAAGAAAAGAATGTTAGAAGCCAATGCAATTAATTTATTAATTTAACTGAGTTGAATTAAACGGTTATTTACGTATAATATGAATAAAAGCGTGTAAAAATCAATAATACCAAGGTGAAACGCGTTGCTAACAAACAAATATATCGGTTGGGTTGAAATACCATGAAAAGCAAATCCTAGAATGTTGTGTTAAAACGTTCGTTAAAATTAAACACCTGCAGGTTTCTAAATGTCAAGTTCCATTTATTTTTATAGATAACAAACAAGTTTCAAAGAATATCGGGTAAACGGTCGGATGTTTTCGCATGAAACACTAATAAGGGGTTATTTAAAGCACGTCCACGTGCAGATGGTCAGGAATATCGATTTCTACCACTCAAACAAAGTTAGAAAGAGACGTAGAATATGCATAAGCAAGGACAGCGTTAGTATAGGCGGGATTTGTAAAACGTCAATGCATAGACTATTGGTCGATATCGTTAGTCGCACATCAAACAAGACACGGGAATATTGAATATTAATTTTCAGAAAATATCGTAACGACGCGCTGAATTCCGAGGATTTAGAAATCGGTTAAACCAAAATTTTAAGAACGTGTTATTGTAAATGAAGGACTTGGCGTGAAATGCGGGCAAGAAGTGGCATCGGAAATTGTATAAATACCTTTTCAAAATATAATAAAAGCCCTTAGTATTTTGATCGCTTGAGACTACGTACGAAAGTTACCACGAGCTTGTAAGTATAGAAAATTATTTTAAATTATATAGCACGGTGTTAGCCTCATAATTTGTACGCGGTGTGTGCCGAGTTTACATTTTTTATTGAGGTACCACATACATTTTTTTTAACAAGCTCGTGTAGTGTCGTTATGTAACGTGGATTAAATTAATCAATTATGAAAGAAGTATAATTAATTTGGATTTGGTAATTTGATACACCGTGAAGGCAGCGCAAGCAGCTCAACTTAAATGGGGTTCTTCTACTAATAGCTAGAAGCGGCCTGCAGAGCGGAAAGAAGCAAATATACGGCATCGTCAACGGAGCAGAGATCTTCTAGATATTCCAGGTAACGCTTTAAAATTGTGTTGTTATACACTATGAAACTATGAATATTGGGTGACGTATGTGAGTGAATTTTGAAGGTATTGTGCATTATTTTGCGTATTGAAAATAATACGTATAACTAACTTTATTATGGTATTTAAATAGAAATTCGAAGGTGTATATAAAGCTTATTAACGTTCCATTAGCAAGTTAAATTTTGTAAAGATTACATGGATTTGTTTTTTTTTTTAGTTTGTTGTAAGAGTATGCAAACTATAAGGGCATACATTATTCATAATTAACTGTGTTATTATAACCTCACTATACTCTAAAGTTTACGTAGATTTAAAATAAATTATAAAGAAAGAATGAGAAATTAGATATTATTCAGGGCCCATTTACTCCGGGTACATTCTTTGTGTTTGATAATTTAAATTAAAATACAGGACATTACAAAATAGGATTTATGGAGGTGTAACGTGATCACTGAAATGTGGATAATATTGAATTTTATTTGTAAATAGTGATAAATAAAAGATTGTATGATTGTTGTATTTTGTGGTTTTATTGAGAGTGTGCGTGAACGATTTAATAGTGAATTTAGGTATCCAAGAGGAGGTCCAACTGAGCTAACCGAAAGCAGTTGAAGAAAGCTATTCAACCGAGGAAAAGAGGAATCTGTGCAAGAAATAATTTTTTTTTGAATTTTTTTTATTTTTGGTGAAATTTTCGATTTTTGTATAAATTAATTTTCGAAACTACTGAGGATCCCGGGGTTCCACGGCAATATACATATATATATATATATATATATATATATATATATATATATATAAGCAAAGTTCGCGAAAGAAGCATCATTTAATACAAACTTAAAGCATTGCTATTGTACAGAATAAAGAAACGCAGTTTTGCATTAAGATTCACAAATAATTAATAATAAAACCGCATGAAATTACACCCAACATTTAATGAAAACTATCTATAAATAAATTGCAGCACAAACACGGAATAAAAGCTAAACGGTCATCGTAAAAGGTTATAATTAAAACGCCCATAATTGCAACCTGAAAACGAACATTACGGAGAAATTCAATTACAAGTCATGCACCACGGAGATATCTAAAAATAAACAGACGTAACATTTATGCAAAGCAATTAGCGAGTAAAAGAAGCGAATTATTTAATTCCTATAAACTGAAAACGAACACCGTTGAGTAAATATAATTACTTAACAGGTATAAGTGTATGTTATTCAGCACGTACGTGATTAAATAACCAAGAATACATCTTTTAGTGATTAAATTACAACAAATAATCAACCTGCAAGTTATATTTAGAATACAAAACCAACAAACCATACGTTTATGCAACTCAATTAAAACCGATATAATTACAAATTAACAGAACGAAACTAACACAAAGCTAAGTAAATATCGCGAGAACAAACCTATCCACTACAGATCCTTCAGAAAGCAGAATTAACAACAAATTAAAGCCGCGAGATAGAAACAGGCAAATCTAAGGCTACAGTAATTAAATCAACATTATCGAGTATAAATCTCACAAATTTATTACCGCACTGTGTAACTAAGTACAAATAACAGCAATTACGATTCTAAAAATAACCCGACGCAGTCTAAACTGAAAATTAACTAATCCAAACCCAAAATAACGATAAAAATAGAAAAAATAATCTGAATTTTTACAAAATTTGAATTTACACAATCTAAACTGAAAATTAACAAATCCAAACTAAAATTAAAGATACAAATAGCAAAACCAACCCCAATTTTTACAAAATTTGAATTTACCCAACCTAAATGAAAATTAATAAACTCAAACCAAAATTAACGTTTCAAATAGCAAAACCAACCTCAATTTTTACAAAATTTGAAATTATCCAATCTAAACGGAAAATTAATACATCCAAAGCATAATTAACGTCACAAATAGCAAAATCAAATACAATTTCTACAAAATTCGAAATTACCCAACCCAAACGGAATATTAGTAAATCCGAAGTAAAAATAACGATATACATAGCGAAGTAAACCTAGTTCAAAAAAAAAAAATTTTGAAATTACCAAAATCGAGAGCAACCCATAACCAACATGAGTAGCGCGGACATGAGACTTTATTTAGACACAATCCAAATCTTTGACGGCACGCAAGCGCATCTTGAAAATTTTATTGAAGCAGCCGAAATGTTCCTAAAAACCTTCTACAAACCCGGAGATAACGAAAGGAATTTATTGCTTATACGCTTGATAATAAGTAAACTAACCGGAAGGGCACTAACCTTAATCGCCAGTAGGGACGATTTACAAGAATGGCAAGAATTTAAACAGCTACTAATTGCATATTTTGGAAACCAACGTAACATAAAATGCTTGGTACGAGACCTAATAAAATCTTAGAATGGAACACAAACAATCCCCCTACCAATTCGAAGTGAAATGCCAAGACGTGAAAAGTTTAATTCTAACCAAATTAAAAATTGAAGAGCCCGATCAAAACGTTCGACATTTAAAAACAAAAATGTATGACGAAATGGCACTGGACACGTATATAAACGCTTTACCAGAACGACTATCGGATAAGATTAGATTCCAACGACCCCAAAATCTAGAAGAAACTATGAACCTAGTAATAGAAAAAGAAAATGTAATGTATTACCGCAACAGACTATACAACCCCAACTCGAATAAAAGTTATTCACCAATAAAAACTATACAAGCCACAAGACAAACAATCCCTCAACAAAAATTCACACCCTTCAACGCACAAACAAATCAACTGCGAATTAATAACCCAAATTACAACAATACGAATTTTAATAATCAATATAAATATTTTTCAAAACCAACGTTTAACCCAACTTTTACGAAATCCGCACTTCAACCAAGATTTAATCAAAACCTAAACCAACAAAGACCAGCATTCAACGCAAACCCCAGTAGAAATACACCAATAAATAATAATCATAACAACCCTAATAATTATTATAAACCAACACCAATGGATACCTCATCCGGTAACACCAGACAAAATACAAAGATAACACACATCCGACCAAACCCTCATCAGAAACGTAATTTTACATCGGAAGAACTATTTCACCAAGAAGTAGAAAAATTTGACACTGACCAGAATAATTACATTCAGACAGGTACGAAAGATGAATCAAACCATGCAGAAACTTATGAACGCGACGAACAATACGAAACTTACGAAGAATACGACGAAGAAAACTCGAACTCAAATTTTCAAATGGACCAATTCATAACCGACCAAACTTAATTAACCTAAATAACATAAATCACTTAGTACTACCATACATAGAAACACCCCACGCCGAATTTAAACTATTAATCGATACCGGATCCTCAAAAACATTAATTAGCCCCAGAACCGTGAAAAAACATTATCTAGATTACGTAGAAAGAGAACCATTTAAATTAAAACAGCCCATCAAAAAACACTACACCAATTCGTAGCTAATATACCCTTACCGAGAACATTTAATGTTAAAATGAAACATAAATTTTGTGTTTTCAAATTTAACGACAGATATGACGGCTTAATCGGAATGGACCTTCTAAGAAAATTAGGAGCCAACATTGACATTAAAAATCGCTTGTTAAGGACGAAATACGGAAAAATCTCCATTAAATTTCAAAACACACAAATCGAACAAAAATACACAATAGAACCCCGAACGGAAAGAAAAATAAAAATCCCAGTAAATTCTAACAAAAAAGTAGGAATAATAAATCATACGACTTTTCAGCAAGGAGTAGAAACCCCAACCGCTTTAGTACAAATAAAAGATAATTATGCAACCACAACAATATTAAATTCAGCCGACTATCCCGTAGAATTATCATTGACAGACCCAATTAACGTAGAAGAATTAAACGAAATGGAAATAAACGAAAATTTAGAAAACGATTACAACCCAATAGAACATGACAAAATGTTAAGAGAAAATTTAACTAACATCCTCTATAACACCGACATCAATCAAGAAGAGCAAAGAGCAATTAAAAACTTATGTTTTGAATACCGCGACATATTCCACTGCGACGGAATACCACTAACATTCACCAACACAGTAAAACATAATATCGAGTTAACAGACAATAAGCCAATCTTTACAAAAGCATATAGACTACCTCATGCAAGCCAAGAAGAAGCTGACAGACAAGTAGCAGACTTATTAGACCAAGACATAATCCAGCACTCCAACTCACCATGGAGCAGCCCCGTGTTAATTGTACCTAAGAAATTAGACGCAACCGGAAAGAGAAAGTACAGAATGGTAATAGACTATAGAAAGTTAAATGAAAAAAACGGTAGATGACAAATATCCACTACCAAATATAACCGAAATTTTAGACAAATTAGGCTAATGCCAATATTTTTCAACATTAGACCTCTAGCATCAGGATACCATCAGGTAGAGATGGAAGAAAAAGATATATTAAAAACAGCCTTCAGCACACCTAGAGGACATTACGAGTACAAACGAATGCCATTTGGATTAAAGAACGCACCCGCTACTTTCCAGAGAGTTATGGACAATATATTACGAGGAATACACAATGAAAAATGCCTTGTGTACCTAGATGACATCATAGTTTATTCCACATCATTGGTGGAACACATAGAAAGATTAAGAGAAGTATTTGAAAGACTAAGACAAGCACATTTCAAAGTACAATTCGACAAAAGTGAATTTTTACAAAAAGAAGTATCATTTTTAGGACATGTAATAACACCCCAAGGAGTAATGCCATATCCCGACAAAACAAATGCAGTTCTAAAATACCCCTTACCAAAAACAACCAAAGAAATTAAAGGATTTCTAGCACTTAGTGGTTACTACCGCAAATTCATTAAAGGTTACGCTCAGATAACCAAACCCCTGATAAACTGTATAAAAAAGGGAAACAAAATTGAACACACCCCGGAATTCATTAAAGCCGTAGGCAGAATTAAAAACATATTAACGAATCACCCTGTTTTAGAATACCCAGACTTTTCAAAACCATTTATACTGACGACAGACGCATTGAATGTAGCATTAGGCGTAGTATTGAGCCAAGGAAAAGTAGGTAGCGATAAACCCATCAGCTACGCATCCACAACCCTAAATGAAACCGAACAGAAATATAGTACCATAGAAAAAGAATTACTAGCCATAATTTGGGCAACAAAATATTTTAGACCTTACTTATACGGAAGAAAATTTTACATATACACCGATGATAGACCATTAGTATGGCTATGTAAACTGAAAGAACCGAATTCAAAATTGCAACGATGGCGAATCAGACTCGAAGAGTACGATTACGAAATTATATATAAAAAAGGAATTTATAACAACAACGCAGACGCTTTAAGTAGAATCCAACTCAATGCATTAGAAACGGAATCCATTGTAGGAAACGTAGACGAAGCAGAAATAAGGGAAGATCCAGACGAGATCGACACGATACATTCGACCCAAAACGAAGAACCTAAGAACGAGATTAAAATTTTAAACGAAGCAATCGATATGAAACCCAACCAATTTATAATTACCGAAGTTTTAAATAACCCCAATCCAGTAAAATATACAAAAGTGGATAACAAAAAGCTATACCAAATTCAAATAACTAAAGATGACAACGAGGAACAAATAATTAAAATTCTAAAAGAATACACCCCCGAGAAAAAACGATTTTATTTTTATTTCAACACCGAACATTTATACTAAAGATTTTCAGAATTATACGTTAAATTATTCAATAACTCTGGCCCTGAACTCATCAGATGTACGAGAAAATTAATAACATTAGACGACCCTGACGAAATAAACGATGTAATTAAGAATCAACACGAAGGAAAAACCAACTATCGTGGAATTAACGAAACAATAAAGCAACTTGTAAGACGTTATTATTTTAAAGACATGAAAGAATTGACCACAGATTTCATTAACCAATGTGAACTATGTGACAAAGCGATATACGATAGGAAACCCCCAAAGATACCCTTAATGTTAACCAAAACACCCGACAAACTATTTCAAAAACTACATGCCGATACTCTAGTAGTAGAAGCGCAAAACTATTTAACAATTGTAGACGCATTCACAAAAATAGGCAAAGCAATACCAATCACATCCAAAAATAGCATCGACGTGACCCAAGGATTTTTACAATATTTTACATTTTATGGAACACCCGAATCAATAACCCTAGACAACGGTAGCGAATTTAAAAATAAGACAATCCAAAACACTTTAGAAACTTCACAAAATAAAAATTCATTTCATAACGGAAAACCACCCTGAATCAAATTGGACTAATTGAACGACTACATTTAACACTGTTAGAACAAATTCGATTATTAAGAATAAATTATAAAAAAGAACATATAACCAATTTAATGTCATACGCACTAATCGCCTATAATAATACAATTCACTCATCGACAAATTTTACACCCTTAGAATTAACCTTAGGACATTCAGATTTACGAAATCCCTATGACATACACTACAACAAGGAAGTATATCAACAATATGCGAAAGACCACAAAGAAAAACTAAAAATAACTTACGACAAGGTAAAAGATAAATTAGAGAACGATAAGGAACGTATCACCACAACCCGAAATAAAAATACCGACGCAAATAAATTTTCAATAGGACAAACCGTGTATAAGAAAAACTTTCAAAGCAAGCGACATAAAACGGCACCTAGAAATTTAGAACCATTTAAAATTAAGAAAATATCAGATAAAAATATAGCAGTAGCAGACAACGGCAAAATAACAAAGTACATTCATTTGAAAAACCTAAGACACCCTGTCATTTCAGATGGACAATCATCACCCTTACCGTCAACCTCCGCCCAGGTAGAACGGACAACCAAGTAATAATAAAAGACAAAAACAACCCCGGTATACTACGAATTAAATTAGGCAGTATGCAAAACCCAATTAACATTTGCAAAATTAAATACCCTACACTCTAGTATTATTGAACCAACCGATTTATTAAAAGAATTAATAAGAATTAGATCACTTATAATTAACAGTAAATTACCTTTTGACGTAACAGAAGACAAACATTCTAATATTTGAAAAGATAGCTATAGTAAAAGGCTACACTAAGAATAACGAAATAATATTTTTAATAAAAATCCCGATAGTAGAAAGTAATAATTATAATTATTATCATTTATTTGCTTTTCCAACAAAGGTTACTAGCACATACCAAGTAATCATACTCAAAACCAAATTCCTATCCCTAAATGAACTGAGATATGGTTATACAAACGAAAAATGTACTGAAGTAACACCAAACCAATACTTATGCCAATCAATAACGACAACAACCATTCAAGAAGACAGCCCTTGTGAAGTACAACTATTAAAATTTTCAAATCATTACGAAAACTGTAAAGCCAAACAAGTGCAAATAACTAACATGAAAATTCAAAAAGTTACAGAAAACAAATGGATAGCCATTTTCCCAACAGAAGTAGTAGCAACCATCCATTGCAATCAAGATGAAAATAACCAAGTATTAATCGAAAGCAAATTAATTACCCGCAAAGAAGATTGTTATGTGAAATTGAAAGAAGAATTAATCAGAGTTTATCAAGATCCCATAGCAACAAAGAACTTGCAAACCTACCAGAACTACAGGTCAAGATAGAACAACAAGAAGACGAAGAAATAGTCAAGAAACCCATGAAGCTAGAGCATCTAGACTTAAACGACCCCAAGCACGCCATGAAATTAGTGGAAAGTTACAAAGAACCATTAAATGAACTCAAAACGCCAAAGTTACATTATGATAATATAAGCGTTTGGACAATTGTGTTAATCATTTTAATAATTTTTGTAATTATGTATGTATTTTACAAAATGTACCTTAGATATAAGAATGAAAGAAACAGTTCTAGATTTAAGGAAACAAAGAGAAATAAAGAAACGATAAGTATACCCTTAGAAACAATGAATTTTAAATGAAATTGAATAATGAATTTTATGTATTTAAAAATTAAGTAAAACCTTAATTTTTCATTTACAGTGGGAGGAGTTATGTATCCCCCAATTATCTATATGTATTGAATATATTGAATCTAATAGGAATTATTAGAAATTGTTATATAAAGTATAACTTCATTGCAACATTGTAATACAAGGTTAACCCAGAGAGGTTATCGACAGTTCATGAGAACGGACATGCAACTTTGCATCCGAGAGGGCAGTGATACTGCAGGTGGCAGGTCACATGCGGTTAACATACCGCGATTACTTAGAAATAAGATTGTTACATTGTAATAAAGTGTACAATTAAGAGAAAAGCAGACATGAGATCTGCAAGTTCCCACAGCCGTGTGAGGGGCAGGTTATTATAGAAAGCCCGGGAGCTCAAAGCCCGGCAGTCAGTCTTCGAACTCCATACTTTGTTGTTCAAGCTACTCACCTTAGTACAATTATTATTTTTTTGATGAAAGTTATTATGTTAAAAGTTATTCAAAATTCCATTGTAATTTCTGTTTCAAGTTAAAATAAATTTGTTAAGTCTTCGGAATTGTATTTAAAAACACCGCTCCAAAGGCCCGAACCTTAACTCGCGGATGGCTTTAATGACTTTGTACGTGCAATACGTTTATTTTATTCACGGTCGTACAATGAATATTCGGAAATTTCAATTCGTTCCGGTTCTTTCCTTTTGGGTAGATTTTTATTTCTAAAATTAGGTTTTAGTGATCTTTCCTGATCTCTTTACCACATCAAAATATATATTTGTATATAAAATTTGTAATTACTTACTTACCTTCCATTCTAACTTTTCTTTGCCTGGCTAACTCAACGGAGGTAATGGAATATCCAAAATGAAATTAAACACAGCAATATTATAAAGCATCTATACAGTCGACATATTTTCTCTCATACAAAAGAATATAGAACAATTACACTATCGTTTCTTTCAAATATAAAATTATTCCTAACAAGTATTTATTTACCTAATCACCAAAATGTTCCTACCCTAATGTTATTTACAATTTACAGAACTAAAATTTATTTTCTTGTTTATAGTTTACCTGGCTCTTATTCCCACGCTTATAAGGTTTGTTTGGACAAAAAAATCCTTGACAGGAAGTTTATTTAAAAAAATAAGTGTTTCGAACTCTCGCCACAAATTTTCTGGAAAATATCCTTACGAAAAATATTATATGACTAAAACTTATTCTACCTTAAATTAAAATGACAACTATTCAAGTATCAGTTACAAAAAAAAACTTAATTTTATACTTATGGTTATACGTTGAAAGAGCGCTCATCCAAATTTTTCTTTCTAGTTTTATTTTAAATTGACGTCAAAATTAGCTTACAAGGTTTTACATATTTTTTAAATCTCCATTTAGAAACATCAGTTACCAAAGTACACCCTCGGTTTACTTATTTAATTGAATTTTCAGATAGCTTTTTATCTCGAACAATTTCCCGTCTTCATTGTATATTACAAATTGAAATAACTGCATTTAACAGCTTTCATATTTATGCAGGGTTACGTTTTATTATTTAGTTCTTTAATCACTGTTTGATGGTAAATATTAAATACAGTATGCGTACTGCATACTTTAAAACAACTTCACGACCTAATCAAATCGAATGACTGAATCGAATGAATCACATAGATTCCATTCATGAATCAATCTAATGTCGATTGCTCTTGTTTATATATAAAAATTATCTCCATTCTAGAGTTTTCGAGCCCCAAATGTTACATAGTACACCGCAGTGATGTATGATATCTAGGAATTTCTCATTAGCGTAGACTTGTCGCGGTCGTTTGTTTTTGTACAACATATAAGGATAATGCTCATACTATCCTGTAGTAATGCGAAAGATAATAAATAATTCTTATCGATTTTATGAGCTATTAATGTCCTTGCGGCTTTTTAGAATAACGTAGTTTTAAGTACAGATGACGCATTTTCCGTACCTCTCAAAACTTCGAGAATGTGTTTTATTTAAAATGTTATACGGATATTTTACACGCGGGTAATTATTTATTACATAAATAACCAATATTTTTACTTGCTTTACCAACGGGTATTGCATTGTTAACGATTGTAAAAGAAAATATTTGCTTTCACGGTAACTAAAACGTGTTTTTAATGCATATTTTTATAACAAACAAATGGTTTTGTATTTATAATGCTTGAAAACGATAGAATTACGTAAGATATAAAGTTTATATCTTTTAAAGGTTGAAAAACGTTTTACAGTATTTATTAACGATTAATTATTTTTACATATACGGCTTAAATTTGTACACACGGAGCGATTATTCGTGACATAAATAACCAACGTTTTTAACTGCTTTCACTAGTAAACATTACGTGTTTTTAATATATAAAATTATTTATTCTTATGCACGGAAAGTACATTTTTATTACAAACGCATGGCTTTGTATTTATCTTAGTATTATTATTTACAAGCACGGAATTGTGTTTTTGCCATTGTACATTAATAGCTATGTATTTACAATACGCTTGTATTATACAAGGTAGAACAATGCATTTTAGGAAATTTCTATTGTTGCAGGTTTCCTTTCATATTTGGTGGCTATTATTTGCAGGCTTTAGGTTTCAATAACTTCTTGTGACTCCGTATCATGTGAATATATATATATATATATATAAAGACAAGTTATTTGCAGTCCGCAATAAGAAATAGTATATAAAGTAAGATGTATCTGTAAACAAACTCTTATGAAAATAATAAGAGCTATTGACAAATACAAATCGGGCTGGTAGTTATATAGCTATTAACAAAACATTAGCTTTATTACTTCACAGGGGAGGAAACATCCACTGACCAATGGTTTCGGCTTGTTAAGCCTCATCAGAGTGAAATAGTTCTCAAGAATCCTATGAAGTAATCGAAGCTATTATAATGATATAATTTCGAAACAATCACTGTACTATGGCAAAAGTAAATAAAACCGCCATCAGGTGATAAAACAGCAACACTACTAAAGTGTGGAAGTACAGAATTGAACCGAAATTACATAATAAATTTTATAGATGACTATAAAAGTTCGTCTGGCCTTTGAAATTTGCGGAATGTTACAGCAAAATTTATTTGCAAACGTAACAAACCTTCTCGTGGCGACACCCGGGTTCATGCCCCAAAGACAATTCAAATAAATAAAGACAAGTTATTTGCAGTCCGCAATAAGAAATAGTATATAAAGTAAGAATTGTAAACAATCTTATGAAAATAATAAGAGCTATTGACAAATACAAATCAGGCTGAGTATAGCCATTAACAAACATTAGCTTTATTACTTCACAGGAGGTCAGTGGATGTTTCCTCCCTGTGAAGTAATAAAGCTAATGTTTTGTTAATGGCTATATAACTACCAGCCCGATTTGTATTTGTCAATAGCTCTTATTATTTTCATAAGAGTTTGTTTACAGATACATCTTACTTATATATATATATAATATATATATATATATATATATATATACATTGTTGAGAAGCTTAGGCTCTATCTACTCGAGCCCCTCCGTTGGGAAGCCAAAATATTGTGTAAACGCCTCGGCTGCTCCGCTCTGCCCCTTTTCACTTCCTTAAAAACTCTTATACTAACACAGACGCTTACCTAGTTTTTGAATCCAAAAACATCGCCCCACTGCTACCATGCTATAACCTAAAAGAAATCCACTCTACATTCACACTCCTAATAACGCAATTCACAAATACAACACACTCTATTTACAGTTAATAAATATTACATTATCATAATATTTTCCATTACGTACACTTGGATACTTCGTACTAACAACAATTTTATTTTTAAGGAAATATATCACTACGATAACCTTATTAAACAATTATCCTGTGAAAGTGAGAGGGCATTTCTCATACCTGACTTTTAATCCCGTCGTCTTAACATGAGCTCATAGTAAAACTTTTTAATCATGAGCAACAGCACTACCAAACAAAATTAAATAAGTTCTCTATACTTTTGTACAATATATCCTGGTTATCTGTAAATCACTACTCCTTGACAACCTAAATAATTTTCATTCACCTCGAAAGTCCTATAAATTTATAGTTCAATAAATACAACAATTAAGAACAACACACCAGAGCACAAAAAGTAAAAAGGATCATTGCAAATAGTCACCACACAATGTTTGAATAAAAGTTGTTACCTGGTAACTATATTCAACAGGTATCCTCCAACCAGCCCTTGTAAATGATGCCTTCGAGTATGGCTTTACTCCATGGAACCGCTACCCGCTAGAATCAATCTCGTTCTCTGCATACTGATACCCCAAAATTTCTCTTCAATAAAAATAACCATCCACATCCAACTTCCAAAATTTCTAATTTATAACAAATTAATAACTGATTGCTGCCTTCACCATTCATTTCCAAATTTTAACACATTCCAGAATCAAAATACAGATCGTAGTACTTACGTATACCATCTACGTTCCGTTTCTAATTCTTTATTTAACTTCTAGCTTTTATATAACTGGACATTACACATTGCACACACTTGTGTGTAATAAACAAAATATAACTATACTAAATATTTTACTGAATGTAACTTTGTCGAACATAGGAACGACAAAAAATTAATAGAGTGTCACTTTTCCATTCGGGTGATTATATAGCCTCGGTGGGCCTCCCCTTTCAACGGACAACTACAATTCTCTGTAGAACTGTAACCGACTCTTAATTCCTGTGAAAAGCTGTAACTGTTTTCGTTTTTTATGAATATCGCTCGACAAACACACCAAAATACTCGGAAACCCTCATAAAACCGACTCTATGCTTCGGCGAAAACTAGTCTCAACAAACTTTCAATTCTGGCTACGTCCACGCCTTTTACTTAAAACAAATGTCTTTTATCTCATTCGTACATATAACGTCCTTTCACATTTATGCTTCTCTCCGATCGATACTTACCCTTCCTAAAACCAACTTGTTGCGCGTCTACGTTTAACGTTCAATCAAATCACTCAAACACTCTCTCCCTTGCTTTTAACCGATCCGTGTCTGCTGTTAAAGTTCTTAGAAGTTATTGATTTTTCTACTCTCTCTAAACAAATTTGTATACCGTCTCCCGACCATACTACTTCTCTATTAAATCCTAGAAATATAGTGCTTCTGTCTCACATTCATACGTTCTGCATAGTCCATTTTCCCCTATTACCTCTTGGTTCTGTTTCCCTACTGTACTACCTTTATGATTACCTTGATATCTTATGCTGTTTCTCCGTCATACTTATATGTTTTGATTCATCCTTGTTTATCTGCTTATTTAAAAGCCAACCAACTAACCAACACCTGTTATCTACGCTCCTTTACTAACACATCCGAAAACGTTATCTTTCCTTGTACAATATCGATCCATATTCTTTACCTGCCTTTGCTGTATATTGCTTTCATAAATTTTCAACGGTCTGTCTTTCTTGGAACATATTAAATTTTATAGCCTTGTTCGTTTAAATAACGTTCCCCCCTGTTGTTTGTATGGTTTAAAACGTATCTGGTTTTACCCTATGTTAACGAATACGAAAAGCTTTTGTAAAATAAAAACGGTATTTATATCGTGTTACTTCTAAACTCCTATTATCCTAATTAAATATTATGCTAAGTCATTTATAAATAAATACACCGAAAATTACATTAACCCTAAACTATCATACATTGACTAATCTCTAATTTTTATTTACAAATAACTAATTATCTTACTAATAAATTTATCCAAGACCCTCTAGCTTGACCGATGATCTTCTGTATGTCTTGATAACCTACAATTAGCTTCTAATTACACAATAATATATATATATATATATATATATATATATATATATGTATATGTACATATGTGCGTGTATATAATTCATATTAACATTTTATTTATTTAAATATTACATACAAGTTATGAATCCCTAATCAAACTGCTATCTAGCTGTTTAGATCGCTTCGTCTTTGTATGTAATGCATATTCTCAAAACAAACAACTACTTGCCTTTTTGTTAATATTTGAATACTGTCATTCTGTTTTCTAAGTAAGCTTGACCCGTCTCACTGCTATTACAAAATAAAGTTATTTACAATTTCAGAATTTCATTTAACAGAAAGTTTTTATCTGATCTTTATCAATAGGTTTTCTTACATTTAGTTCGTATAAGCAAATAATAAAGATTGCGAAAATAAAAAGGCTTTTAAAGGACTGGGCTTTTCGTTAGAGTTTAATAAATTAAGTATGCCCCAATAACTGAGTGATCGTTCGTATTTCTTCTATTTAAATTTGAACATTCAGCTTTAGGAACGTTAAATTCTTGAAAATGATTGCAAAAGTTCGAAAGCATGAATATTTATAAATGAACAATTTTATCATATTGAACAACTGGGAGGTCCTCGCGCCACCTCAAACGCTTTACTGAAAATTACATTCAACTTTCATGTCGTAGTATACATATAGGCTATTTATTTCCTCCCCTAAAGCTCGTAACTTTCTATATACTCCTATCCTAGTGCACTTTGAAACTGTTCTTTTTGTTGCTATCCACTTAGCTACTTATAATCATTTTACTACAACGTCGCATTGTATGAACTTGTAATAAATTTTTGCGTCAATAAAACAGAAATTCTCGGTACTGTTGCCTGAAGACGCGTGATGTAAAAGTTTTTGTAAACTAGCTCTGATTACTTTAGTAGTAGAGCGATTATCCGAGGGGGCCAGAGGGAAGCAAGAAAAAACTAAGATGATAAAAAGGTTGAGCGACACTGCACCTAATTGAATTAAAATAAAAAGTTAACTTAGGAATGGTGCAGGAACTCTAGATTCACGTATTGTAACCACAATCGATAATTACAAGCCTGGATTATATTACTGAAAGAAACACATTTTAATAAAATACATACACGAGACCGCAACCTGTGTTTCAAAATAAAAAAAAAGAAACAAAAGCTTTTAAACTTTTACACATATAATTTTACAAGACTCTGTATAAGTTAGGATTCCTACAACAAATACTTGGTGTCTTGTTTAAAACTTCTTACCTCGTTTATATCTGTTATCTGCATTTAAAAATTGCATGTAATTTTCTGCTCACACACTACACAATATGTACTTGGATAAACTGCAATAATTATTGCACTTAAGAAATTGAATTTAAGGATTGGAACATTGAAAGTTCTATTTTGAACCACACACAACGAACAGACAACATTTTTCGTGGGTTAAAATTAAATTAATACTTTCCTGTTGAATTGTTGTATATAAATTGAAATATTTAAGCTGGACAAATTATTATTCGCAATTTTGTAAACCACTCTTAATATTTTTCCTTTGCATATGTTAAACTTTGTACTATAAATTGCATAGAATAACTTTAAATATTCTAAAGGTGACGCAACAAAACAAAATTTAAACAGGAAACGACAGTTTACCAAATATGGAATAAAATCGATGGCTGGTACAACATAATCCGGAACTTACTCATAAAACAATGGTGAAAATTCTACAAACCTCAATTTTTACAAACCCCTTACTATCAGAAGGTTCATAATTCTAGTACTGAACAGAAGCTGGAAACTTTTAGTTAGCTATCTATCAAATGTCTGGGGTATCCGTCATGTGTCGAAGTTCAACTAATAAAGTACGCTGCAATTCCATAAAAATAACAATGTTGTTTGCAATATGAAATAATTAGGATGCAAATTTTGATGCTTCTTCAAATCTAAGTTACTACTTTTATATTCTGTAATTATGTTTGTGATATAACGCTATTAATTATTAATAATTGTTGGACGCCGTAACTAATAAACTAAACAAAGAGACTTTTCTTACCTCAAGTCCGTGGATCTTAAGAATTGTGCAGGAACAAAACCAAATTCAATGAGGTACGAACTTGACACTAAATATGTTTTTAATGAAAATTCAATATAGTAATAATACAAGCGGTACGTATGAGATATGACCATAAATTACACCACCGGCATTGGCCGCCGCCACAATTAAAATACCAAAGTTTATTAATTGTCTTACGAAGTCTAGTACACAGATTTTACCAATTGAAAATCTGGTGTTTGCTTAATAACGAACTATACCACTCCAAGCGGAAGCGTTACCGCGCCTGTCCGCTTCAACTTCTACTCTTTGACTATCTTTGTGCTGAGCCGAGTACCTGCGGCATCACAGGTTTCCGTCCACTCTTAACCTACTACCTACATTTCTATTTCTACAGGATGATTACCGCAACTATGTGACACTAAGGAGCTTGATATGTTACATATCCCTCCTTTTAAATTGAACTAATAGTAAATTGTGAAATTTAAAACTAAACTTACATATACTTTCGAACAAATGGCTTAAGGTTATATATATATATATATATATATATATATATTTATATTCTGGACGCTGAGAGATTTCCCATAAGTTCATATACATTGTGACCAACTCTAGATACAACCGTAGCGGACCCTTATGTAATAGAAGGAATTTAGCAATATCCTTGGACTCGCTTGACGACTGACGGTAAGTTCACACAAGAACTTGATCCCCAACCGCAAATGTTGATAATTTGTGTAAGATTATGACGACGATAAAGCCTTTCAGCCTTTGACAGTTACCGTTGACGAGCAAGCATTACTACTTTCTGCCGTTCTATCTCCGAAAATTCTAGATCAGGAAACTTAATTTTCGATATAAAAGAGTTTTGGGCACGCTTTCCCAAATGGAGAAAATCTGGTGAGCGATCTGTTCCATGGTGAATGGCGCGATTTAACCACATCTGAACCTTTTTCAATACTATATTCCATCTAGTACGGCAATCAAAATATAAACTGGAGCAACCGGACAATTTCGCGACTAGCCCTCTCTATAGGATTACCTAGTGGGTAGTATCCAGACGTATGTTTGACCTGGATACATTCATCATCTAACTTACTTATTCACAACTTACTCGAAAACAGTACCATTATCGGATAATATTGATTTTGGCTTCCCCATATCAGAAATACATTTTTGAAACAATCGAGTGAGTATGGCTTTCGTTGAAGACTTCTTCAACGAAAAAGGCATTACATATTTACTAAATAAATTGACCCAAACTGAAAAGTAGACAGCCTCTTCCCGAAATCGAGGTAGTGACCCTATAATGACAATACTCTAAATTTCATTAATATTTCGTGGTACAATACTATGCAGGCACACCACGAATGAACCGATATTTTAGCCTTTTAACATAGCTTGCAACCTGCAATGACCTGACAACATGTACGTCGCATTTTTGGCCAATAATAACTTAAAGGAAGCTGTTTAGAGCATTTTTCAGGTCCGAAATGACCTTGCTCCTGGTGTTCCTGACGAATAACAAACCCTCATGTAATACAAACCACTTTTCTATTTTAGACTGGTCATCGGGCGACTGCCGCCCCAATATAACCTTACTGCAAAAACCATCCGCTAACTGATCTCCATGAAGACATTTGACGTTTTCTATAACCGCTTTATATAATTCGGTCTTTCGCATATCAAATATAGAAATAACAGTGTCATCAGGAGTTTCTACTAACGCTCCCGCCTCCTTGACCGGATAACGCGACAAAGCATCAGCCAACGCATTTTGGGTACCCTTACAATAAACAATTTTAAATTGATACTCTTGCAAAGGAGTATCCAATGCGTAAAGAGAGCAGATAACAGTCTACACGAAGTAATAAAAGATAACACTTTGTGATTGGTAACGATTGCTAACTCCCGAGCCAAAACATATACTCTCCATTTTGGAAAAGCAAAAACCACCTTCCTTCTCGGTAACCGAATAATGAAGCTCTGCGCCCTTCCTCATCCGACTTGCAAATCAATTATGTCATTATTTTTCCATAATTTGAACAAAACAGCTCCTAATGCATATCCAGACGCGTCCGATTGTATATACAACCCAGAATTAAAATCGGGATACTTCAAAAAAGCAACACCAAAAAATGCATCCTTATCATTCTCAAACGCCTTACTCTCTTCGCCCCCCCCCCACGTTTCAAGACTTATTTGTTTTTAAAAGCCTATTTATAGGACAAACAATATCCGCATAACGTTCAAAAAATTTAGCGTTGTAATTTATTACGCCTAAAAATGCCTTCAGCTGTTTAGGATTCCGCGGAACGGGAAGTTTTGGATTACTAGTACCCGATCCGGGTTCATACGAATAGCTTCTCCCAATATAATGTGCCCCATGTTATTAACTTTAGAACGAGCAAAGTAACACTTTCTTAATTTAATTGTGGTGCCTGCTTTCTTAAATTTCTCAAATATCTCCTCAAAGTGACTCAAAAGAATTTCCGGCGACCTAGAAAAAATCAGCAAATCATCGACGTAGGCGATTGTAGGGTCCTCTATTTTACAACCCAAAATTTTCTGTAAACCCTTTAAAAATGACCCTACTGCGGTACTAAAACCAAATGGTAGCACGCGAAAAGCATAGGTTTTCCCATCATATAAAAATCCAGTGTACTGCTGGTGCTCCTTCTTGATTGGTATTTGCCAATACGAACTGGCCAAATCAACCGTGGATAAAATTCCATTTTGCAATACATTATACACTAACTCCGACGCGTTAGGTAGCATAACATGATCTCGCGCCATACGCTCATTCAAATGTCTCGCGTTTAGACAGACCCTAATTGAACAGTCTTTCTTTTTAACAACAACAATGGGGCTAATATACTTGGTTCGCCTTTGCGACACCACTCCCAGTCAACCATCTCCTTAATTTGCCGATCTACCTCATCCCAATAAATAAATGGGATTGGGTAAGATTTTACAAAAAATAGATTGTAATCGTGACGAATTATTTCATGTTCGAACTAATTAATTATTCCGAGTTGATCCAAAGACACATCCTGATATTTGCTCTAAAGTTCAAATAACATTATTTTGTAAATTTTGCGTTACCGCGTCTGCCCGCTTCAATTTCTACCCTTCGACTATCTTTGTGCTGAGCCGAGTACCTGCGGCGTCACAAGTTTCCGTCCACTGTTAACCTACTACCTACATTTCTATTTCTACAAAGTGATTAGCGCAACTGTGTGTAACAAAGGGAGCTTGATATGTTACATGTTGGGAATTCTTAATACTGTAAAATATGCGTTTAAAGTCTAACTACCCCTGGTGACGCTGTAATGAATTTTTAAAGCCTAAAAATTGTTATAATATTAACCATTGTTAGAGGGATCGAGCAGGGTAGTAAAACATAGCTGTTTTAACTAAAGTTAACACGTAGCTCGCCTATTGCCATCCACATTATCGAGCTGCTTCAGACCTGGCTAATTTGTAACTGGTGGCATGTGCTCGAAAGTTGCAGAAAGTAATCGACCTGGTGAACTCCAACCAACAGATAACCAATCGTCAAGTGATAGCTTTAGAACGTGAAAGATACATTATCATAACCGTGTATAATATTCGGCTCACGTGCTATACTTATTGTTAAATGTAAATAATCTTTTTATTGAATACATATACATGAGGGAATAAATATAATTATGGTACGAATGAAAGCGTGTCTATTTTGAAGATGTTACACTTTATTTCTAATGAAACCAACCCAAGTATTTTTAGCACGTTTTATTCTATTAACAACTTAATGGAACCTCTTAGTGATAAAGTCCAACTGATAACTAGAACATTTTAATCGAAGCTCGCACTAATATTTACTTAATCGGAAATTAAAAAGACCGATTTGATAGTTGGACATTTTTATCCAAATGACTTATTCTAGCGCAATAGAACTAAACTGACCTAAAAGTCACGACAGCTCGTTTTTGTCTGAAGAATTTGTAAAATGAACCTTCAAGTTCGACGAGATTTAAGTGATACAAAAGCTACATGTCATTTTTTCTAATAAGTCACCTTTAATATTCATAAAAGTCAAATGAGAAAAAATCTATGCATTCAAATTTGTTAATTATAAATATTTTTCTCACATATCGTATATTCAATATTGAGGTGGGGAAACAATGATTAACGAGTTACACCAAGTAACCTTAGTTTGAATTATATGACATTTTACAATGTAATTGATTAATGTAGGAGAAATATACGGTAGTGTGTATGCTAAACGTGGCGGCATATGGAAAATTCTTTTATCTTTACTCTCGGTACAAAAGTTATTTGTCATTAAAAGTTGTGCATGATCTAAAACCTAAAATGAAGCAATCAAATCTTAAAATTTATCTGTCATAGGCGGTGTTTGTGAATAGATATGAGTTTGATAAAAGAGTAAGCTACTTTTATTTCCGACAATTTTGAAAATTGTAATTATGAAAAGCTGTTTAGGACTAAATATCAAGTTCAAATATGCAATTATATCTATTTCTCTTTAAAAGTGCTTCGTTTACTTCTTTAAAACTTTTTCTCAAAAAAATAAATGGAGTTGTCTCATAGTAAACGGCAAAATCGGTTTGTAAACGTATTTGGAAGAAATGCCAGTAACGTTGAGTTTAGCAGATAAGACTATAAGTTGATTAACTATAAGTCAAAACTACAAAATATTTTGAGAAGCTGCAGACATTTTCAATAACCGGCATTTAGAAAAAAGTATTCACGATATAGCAGTAAGAAAAATAAAAAACAATTTAAGGACTTTTGGAGTGTAAAAAATAGATTTGGTAACATACGCTAAATTCAGGTTTCCAATGATGAGATGAAGTTTGGAGCAATGGCTCCCAGCAATTGAACACCGAAGATATTTCTTATGAAAAGAGGTATATCTAATATAAAATATCATGGAACAAAGATGCGGCTTCAAAAATTTTGAAAAATACAAATTGCGCCCAAGCAAGCCGCGATTTATTCATACGCTAAGAGGCTAAGACCAGGTGATTACGATAGTAGCTTTGGATTCTGCTGTGATATCCAAGGAAAATTAGAATATAACCATTAATATCCTGATCTATTTCTTTTCCTGGGATAAAACAACATATTCATTTAATGTAACGGTCTCATGTATATAGTACCGTTGGTAGAGTGATGCAAATTCGAATACTAATCTGAATTCGAGACCAGTGTGTATTTAAAAGAAATATACTGCGTGGAGAACTTATTAAAATGAAATAATTGAACATTTCCTTTTGTGAGAAACTTTTTAATGTGGGCCGTTATTTGCTTTGCTTACAATATGGACTAAATTATGTTCTTGATGATCTGTCCCTTACTTGAACGTCGATAAGTGTAGTTCTAGCAGGAAAGTGTCCTATACCGTTGTAGGTTAAAGGTAATTCAATGTATTAAACATAAACTAAATGTAAAGAATTGTGCACGGTTTTTGTAAATTTGTTGGCCACGTCGGTCCCCGGATTTCACCTGGCTCCATTTTATCTTGTACGGTCATTTTAAAGTATAGGTATATCTCCAAGATGTTGCCTATTTGGAAAGGATAGTTAGACAAACTGTTCAGGCTGTGATCAGAAGGGTATTAAAATAATTTCACAATAGAACAATTATCTGTATGGATAGAGTAGGCAGATATGTTGTAGTATTACCAAAATGAAAGAAGATATAATAGAATTTGCTACAGTACTGAAGTTGGAAGAAAACGCTATTTGGAGCAGATGTAGAGAAGATATAGGTTGATTATTAGTATGAAGTTTCTAATTCTAAACAACTTTCATAGTTACAGTTTACGAAATTACCAAAAATAAAACTACTTTACTTTTATCACATCGTATTTGTTAACAATCTCAGTATACGACTGATTAATTTTAAGCATTAATTGCTTCATTTTAGGTTTTAAAGCACGCGGAACTTTTATGAAGAATAACTTTTTGTCCTTAAACTTAAATAAGAAAACTTGTCGTACCCCGCCAGATAGACACGCTGTGTACGGGGCGTTTCTAATACAAACTGGCAGGCAGAAAATATTCATATAGTGGCACTAGAAGTAGAAAACTAACACACGAACCAATGAAATACCAAAATCTACCTAAATGCAAAAGAGTATGTGATTTTGAGCGTATTTGACATACTTCCTCTTTCCGTCTATCAGCCCCCTCCCGCATTTCACCTTGCATCTCCCATCTTCCACCTATCTCATTCCACCTTCCATCTCCCTTCTTTCACCTTCCACCTTCTACTTCCCTGCTTCCACATCCCTCTTTACACGTTCATCCTCCCACATTCTACTTTCTTCCTTCCACCACTCACCTTCTCCATTCCTCTTCCCTTTTTTCAGCTTCCACATTTTACCTTCCATATTTTTCATTCCACGGTTGACCTTCCACCTTTTACCTTCTACAATTACCTTCCACGATTCCTTTCAACTTCTTTTCTTCCACATTATCATTTGTTTATTAAAAAGTCACGACACGACACAAGAGCCATATTTACTCGTCACCGACTTAAGCAGGGTTACCAACCTGTAGTAACTTCCATCCTAGATCTCTAACTCATCTGCCATCTGCTACAAGTGTCACTTTGACACATCTGCCATCTTTGCTTAAGTTGCAATTTCTGTTTGACAAACCTGTCTAGAATACGCCTCAACACTTTTTAGAGAAGACGTTAGCTGCTACAGCATTTGAGCCCGGGTCGCTTAGATACAAAACCAAACATTTTAACTATTAGTCCAAAATAAAATGTGCAAAATATTACTATATCCGATTCTTTTGAAACAGCATAATTTCTGTACAACTTTATTAATACATGTACAGTAGATTATTTAATTGTAATTAATTCTACTAGTAAAATTTATTGCAAAAAAATACAGCGTTCTGTATCTTCTTGTAGTAGTGGATGACTTGAATGGTCACCTCCCTGTCGCAGGTGTTTGAGACTTGAAACGTGAAATATTTCCACATTTTGAATACGATTGTTTGACAAATATATAGATATAATCCGCACCTTTTCCGGTTCTTTCACATATACGGTAGCATACGGTTGTACAATCGTTTGCAAGTATAGCGTCAAAAATACTGTTGATAATTGGCCTGTTGGTGGTTCCTGCATGCTGAATACATACAAGTGCTAGATGTGCCATGCGTGGTTTTGTAAAATTTTCACTTAAGTAGGTTGAGTCTGAAAGCATCTCCAATATTTCTTGCCATAGTTCGTCCTTTTCCACATAAAATACTACCATTTTTTTTAAGGAAGACTACGCTTGCTTTATACCGGAAGCCTGATAAGTGTAAGCGATGTTTCCTCTTTGAAGTCTAATTAATAAATATCAAAACTTTGAACTAACTCATGCACAATAAATCAAATCTTTGGTGTTAATCTAACACCCCCACCATAAACTAGAAGTTCCTGCCCATAATTACGTTATCATATAGCTTTCTTCGCTAGGTACGTGTCGGGTGCTTCGATAGGTTAAGCGGCGGCTCGGAGAATTGGTTGGCATGCGTGTGACTACTAAGCTAATGGTCTTGGGTTTGAATCCCGACACGGTTCGCTCAAAAAATATTAGGCGAGTATTTTTCACAAAAATACATCCTCTTTAGTACGAAAGGTATAATACAGGTTCTTTGTGTGAGTTTTGTCACACACATTAAAGATTCCTACCTTGTTAGGAACGGCAAGCATTTGGCAAAATACAAAATTTCCAGGTAAAGCGAATTCACTCGCATGGCAATGCAGTTCCTGCGGGTGGAGCATTGGAAAATCAAATGTAGTGTAGGCTGAATCTTCTCCCTATGAAAAACACCTAGTACTGTCTGCCCTTCCAACTCTACCAGTAGATAGGTAATGGTAAGGTGCTAAAATCTTTAGGTTATAATGAACACATTATGAGCGCTACGGTGTTACAGAATACTTATGAGATGAAGCTTAAATGGCAAGAAGTAGAAACCTTCAGGTTATGTTAAACTTCAATTTAGTTAAGTCTGAAACATAAAAATTCATACAAGAAGAATTAATAACTGGGGTCACTACTTGTGCCCCATTCGAATAAATTACTTTTTTGTGACGAATTCCTATGGGTCTTATAGATAATATTTAAAAAAAACGTTAACTGAATTTAAGTACTAATACGCGACATGTAATGAAAAAACCTATACGAAAACGGAACCATGGCAGGAACTGCTTATTGCATGAATTCGTAGAAAAAGATGCTAGATTAACCTTCAAGTTTGTTCACTTATTAATCAGACCTCAAAGATAAAGCGTGGCTTACGTTTTGGATGTGCAAGTCTTCCGTTATAGAACACGCGTATCCTTCGTTAAAGAATTGACAGTGTTTGATGTGGAAAAACAACGAAATATGGTATGAAATATTAGAGATGATTCTAGACTCTACTTACTTTGGTGAAAATCTTTAGAAACATAACGCATTGCTTTGGAAGTACTTGCATGGAATTCAATGGGAGAATACATTAACAAACTTATTATACCAGTTTTTGTGACGCTAAACGTACAAAATATTACATAGCCGCATGCTACCGTCTATGTGAAAGGATTGGAAATGGCGCGGATTATGTCTAAGTATTTGCCAAACAATCATGTTTAAAATGTGGAAATATTTGACGTTCCAAGTCTCAAGGCGCTGCGACAGAGAAGTGGTCATTTAAGTCATTGTCTACCATACGAAAATAACCGCTTAATATGCGCTGGACATAAAGCTGTATTTATTCGCTAGCGGCTCCGTGGCTCAGTTGGTATGCCTGTACCAACTGAGTCCAAGGTCTGGGTTTAGATCTAGACACGAGTCGCTTAAAAAATGTTAGGCGAACATTTTTCACAAAAATACACTCTCGTTCGAATGAAAGGTAATGTGTAGGTCTCGTGTGTGAGTATTGTCATGCAGGATAAAGATCCCTACCTTGCTTGTAACAGCAAGGGTTCGGCAAAATTCAAAATTTCGAGGTGAAAAAGACTCGCTTGCTGGCCATTGTGGTATCGTCGAGTGGAGCATTGGAAATAAATCAAATGCTGTGTATTTATTCGCAATGAATTTTATTAGTAGGGGTAACCACAATTACATAATTTACAGTACATGTTTTAATAAAGTTGTATAGAAATTATGCCGTTTTAACAAGAATCGGGTCTATTAATAATTTGCACATGTCTGTCCTGGTGTACTAGTTAAAGTGTTTGGTTTATTCTTAGGCGACCCTGGTTCGAATCCTGCAACAGTCTTCTATTTTTCTAAAACTTTGGAGACGTATTCTATACACACAGATTGTGACGTAAGCAAAGATGGCGGTTATGTCAAAGTGACAGTTGTGTCAAAATGGAGGATTCGTTATAGTGACGTCAGGAGACAGGTCTATGGTAAAGACTACTACAAGGTGGTAATTCTACTTAAGTTGCTAACGAGTAAAGATGGCTATTGTGTCGTAAATGACGTGTTGTAATCCAAAGTACTATAGCTTAAAAATGAGGGAGTGAAAGGAAATACATGTAAGGAAATACATGGAAGAAAAATGTGGAAGGTAAGTGTGGAAAGTAAAACGTAGTAGGAAAACGTAGGAAGAAAAATATGAAAGGTAAAATGAGGAAGGTGGAATGAGGAAGGCGGAAGGTGGAAATAGGGAGGTGTAAGGTGTAGCGAAGGTGGTGGAAAGTAAAAAGACGACTGTGGTAGCTGAAGAAAAAGGGAAGTGAAATGTGAAGGGATGCGGTGAAAGGTAGGAGGAAGGTGAAAGGTTGAAAGTGGAAGGTTGAGGAGAGGAGCTGGAACTAGGGAAGAAGTCCAAACACATCTAAAACTGCTGTAAGTGAGATTAAAATGAATGCATCCGGACTGTTATCCGAAAGGTACGTTTCTTGTATGAAAATTCAACGTTCAAGACCAAGTTCTTGGTAATGCCATCCTGCTCAAGATTGCTAACCTATCTATTATAAAATAATATAAATAACATGAAAATTTGAAGACTGGAATACAGAAATATTATATATATATATATATATATATATAATAAGATGTATCTGTAAACAAGCTCTTATGAAAATAATAAGAGCTATTGACAAATACAAATCGGGCTGGTAGTTGTATAGCCATTAACAAAACATTAGCTTTATTACTTCACAGGGGAGGAAACATCCACTGACCAATGGTTTTGGCTTGTTAAGCCTTATCAGAGTGAAATAGTTCCCAAGAACCCTATGAAGTAATCGAAGCTATTATAATGATATAATTTCGAAACAATCACTGTACTATGGCAAAAGTAAAAAAACCGCCATCAGGTGATAAAACACCAACACTACTAAAGTGTGGATTGTACAGAATTGAACTGAAACTACATAATAAATTTTATAGATGACTATAAAAGTACGTCTGGCCTTTGAGATTTGCGGAACGTTATAGCAAAATTTATTTGCAAACGTAACAAACATTCTCGTGGCGACACCCGGGTTCATGCCCCAAAGGCAATTCAAATAAATAAAGACAAGTTATTTGCAGTCCGCAATAAGAAATAGTATATAAAGTAAGATGTATCTGTAAATAAACTCTTATGAAAATAATAAGAGCTATTGACAAATACAAATCGGGCTGGTAGTTCAATTCTGTACTTCCACACTTTAGTAGTGTTGGTGTTTTATCACCTGATGGCGGTTTTATTTACTTTTGCCATAGTACAGTGATTGTTTCGAAATTATATCATTATAATAGCTTCGATTACTTCATAGGGTTCTTGGGAACTATTTCACCCTGATGAGGCTTAACAAGCCGAAACAATTGGTCAGTGGATGTTTCCTCCCCTATGAAGTAATAAAGCTAATGTTTTGTGAATGGCTATATAACTACCAGCCCGATTTGTATTTGTCAATAGCTCTTATTATTTTCATAAGAGTTTGTTTACAGATACATCTTACTTTATATACTATTTCTTATTGCGGACTGCAAATAACTTGTCTTTATATATATATATATATATATATATATATATATATTACTCATATTTAGACCAGGGTAGAAAATTAATTAATTACATCAAATAATTTTAATCACCGTGTATAAGGAATTTTATTAGATAATACGCTTTATTAAAAAACCGTGGAGCATAAAAATTCATTCGTTTCATTAAAAATAAGGGATTTAAATTATTTACAAGACGCTTTCTATAAAAAAAAGCAGAATTAAAATGCCCAACGTGTAATTTAATTATTCCAAGTAAAGAAACAGATGGAAATTACGTGCAAAATTTATATTAATTAATTCGAGTTTAAGTAACGAGTATTAAACAAAATGTACAAATAATAATTGAATATTTAATTAGGATTCACTAAAAATAAAAGGGTATTATTTTAATTGGAGTTAATTGAACCATTAGTAACATATAATATGTATAAAAGCATGTAAAAACCCAATAATATTCAAATCGTAGAAGTGATATTTAAAAGTAGGACGATTAAACACCTGCGTATTTTTAAAAGTCTCGTTCTGCGTAAATTTTGCAGATAACAAATGGTTACAGAGAATGCTGGAGAAACCGTCGCTTAATATTCACGAGAAATGCTAATAAGGTGGGTTATTTCACAGCCCACGTGGATTGAAAATAACCGATACTAAAGAATATCGATTTGTACCGCTCAGAACAGGGTAGATAGAGACGGATAATATGCGCAAGACAGAGACACATATAGTAAAAGCGTGATTTGAGCAACGTCACTGGGTTGCGATTGGTTGAAAATAAGAGGCAAACATGAGAAGTAAAAATAACATTTCTGTATAAAAATTAATTAGTTATTCTCAGACGTTGCGAGGCGAGTGCAAATTTAATAAGAACCGCGTGCCGGGCGGTCGAAATGGGAACAGAGTATGCGAAATTCTGGGAATTGTCCGTTTGCGGGACAAAAGCGACGGATAGGCTAGCGATTATATATACCCATGTTAATATGAGTTTCGCTCTCTTAGATTTTGATTATTTGATGCTTTAAAAAGTGCTCTTAGATTTTTGAGTATTCGATAATTTAAACAGTTTGCTCGTATATTTTGGTGATTATTTAATACTTTAAAACAGTTTGCTCTTTACGTGCTACAATAAAAGTAATTTAGTGCACTTAGAAAAGAAGATGCAAGGTAATAAAGTCTAGTTATAATTGCGAGTACTGTACCAATTATTCAAATTTGCAACGACAAATGAATAAACAAAAGTAGGCAGTTTTGGCGTATAGCGTGAAAGAAGTATGAATTTCTTTGCTATTTTCGGGGGTGTTAATAATTAAATGATTCGTAAACGTGACTGGATCCACAAACAAGATACAGATATACACAGATGAGTTCCGGAAAAGCACTGAAACAACTTTAGATGAATGGTGGTGTAGAAAATTTTAAAGGCGACCAGTAATCCGAGGACCTAAACATAACCCAGTTGGAATGGTGTGATTAACAGAGGACGATGTACATTGGAGCCACGAGTGCATTAACCTTCAGGTAACTTATGCTTTGTTGTTCGATTTTTGATGTTTTGGTGTGTGTTGAATAACTTTATAATTTATTTACTTAAAATGGACAGTAGTGAATTTGTACTAACAACAAATTTTTAATTTTAAGGTGAAATTTTCTTGTTTAAGTAGAAAGGAGTATTTAGTATTTATGTTCTTGATGAAAATTTGGGTATGTCTTTGAGCTCAATTAGACGAACCTGGTTAATTAACGTAAAGGGGTGGGAAATGCTCTTTTTGTACTCAGACTCAGGTCTGCATATATTGTTATATTAATTAGTAGGCATCCTACAAGGACTTTAATTCTGGATGCACATTAAAATGATAACAAATTTAATCTTGAAATTTTCTGATACTAAAATTTATGCTGAAATTTAATTTTGAAATTTTAATGTATTATGAATATTGATGTAAATAGAGTTAACGTTGATGTTTGTGGTAGGAAGGTATTTGTTTTTTTTTATGAATGAGGATGAAAGTTTTAACTAGGTGAGCAGCCGGGGCGGAAAAGAGTAAAAAGGCGATTAACAGAAGAAAGTCAACGGACCAGTTAATTTAGAAGGTTTCACAGCAAACGTGACGCCCAATCTGTGGGGATCGAATGTTTTTTTTTAGAAAGGGCCAGTTCCTGCAGATATGAGAGGATTCACAGCAATATATATATATATATATATATATATATATATATATATATATATATATATATATATATATATATATATATACTATAGATTACAAAACAGTGTAGAAACAGAAAACTATCGGTTTCAAGAGTAATTTAAAGTTGCGGCTTGCCAATCTATATTGCCATATCTACTACCATATCGTTAGTTTGACCCAATAAATTCTTTCCACTTGAAGCAAATAACCTTGATTTATTTGGAGTTTTTAAATAGCTTTATTAGCATTATCAACACTGGAACTAGCAACACTAAGCCTTGTAGAAACAGTTATCTAGAAAAAGTTAATTAAAATGATCTTTCTGTATGATCTGAGAACTGTTGGTTGCTGAAATATTCGCATTAGTCCGATCAGTCTATGATTTGACCTCAAACAAGTTACCAAAAGATGATTTTATAAAGGATTTTGCAGGAATTTATTACCATTTACGTTAAAACTGCATGCGGGCATAAATTGTCGTTTATTCAAGAAATATTTCCATTATTCACTGCTTAACTTATTTCTTCATAATCTTAAAATAAAAATGATATTTCCACGACGATTGTAATACGATTATAGTTTTAAAAGTTTATTATTATCGGTTGATCTATATTTTTAAACGTACAGTAAGACACTGACTTGACCTTAACTCAACTAACAGTGATTGCAATCTTTGATCGGTTTATATCATACAAATTTTACTATGTCATAAAAATCTAAAAGCATCCCCGTCTGTTTTCATTCAAGTGAATTATGTAATTTTCCCCGAAAGTGACGTTAATTAGTACATTTTACGAGCTTATCTTATCCAAATGGCTGTTATCTTTTATTTATCACCTCGTTGAGCATTTTATCTCATACTAATGTTCCTAGTTGAAATGTCTATTGTACTAATTGAGCATTTAAAATGTTTATCTGTTATCTTGATTAATAGCCATCACTCCATGGTTACCTTTTTTTTGTAGGTTTTCTACTCGAAGAATGAAAATTAGAAATTTCTGAAACAATCTAAAAACGAAATACTCTTTTTGATTTAAAACACACAATTGGCATGTTTTGTGTTGCCTTTCAATTAATGGAATGGAACCAATAAATTTGAATTTTGTTTTAATAATAGAATCAAGTATTTTTGCTTAACTGGGAGAATTTTCAGGGATTTTTCCTTACGTATTATGCACTATTATTGTCAAAGATACGATTAGGTTATGCAACTTAAATGAAGCTTGTATATAACCGGTTTTCGCTTGATATATAGAGTTTTCCATTTAAAAAAGTTTCTGCAATTACCTCAATATTAACAAAATTATTTTATTTTCTCAAGTTTAGCATGTTGTATGTTACTCCTATCTATGCTCTGAATTAAATTAAATTAAATTCTACCAATGCGACAAATACGAATACAACGATTTCACAGTTATCCGCGCATAAATATTATTTTAAACACAAATATAATGATTCCAAATTCTCATTCTCCAAACACAGTTTTCACTTGATCTCCACACCACTACCATTATAAACAAATTTCAGTCATGATAATTATTCATTAATAAATATTTAATTAAATTTTCATTATCATCACTGTATAGAAGAATCGTTTCCAGATACTCATCTAGTTTAATATCCATTTTCTTTAGCCATGGTAAACGTGCTGAATTCGATATGTTTAGTATACCCTATGTAACCACAAACCTTTTTACGTGGACTTGTAATTCCAAAACTATTTAAGTGACTTATACGCAAATCTACTATGAAATTTAAATTCTTAACCTAAAACGTTTCTGCTATGAAATCGCTTAATTGAAAGAAAATAGCTAATATATCTGACCCGTACCACTAAACGTCCTACCGTTGATTGTTTTCAAATTACCATAGTTCACTCTTTGTAAAATAACGATTAGAAATTCTTATGAATTGATATCAATGTTCCATTTTCTTTGAAAATCGTTATAGTGATTCAACCTCATTGCAAAATTAATCCAACTATTTCTCATAAATCAGTACCAAATCATTTAAGTAGTTTACTTCCGTTTTGAACTAGCAACTAATCTTTAAATTTTTAATTAAACTTCAATCTTGAAATTGTTTTCAATTTATATTAAATTATCGATCTTGCATCTTTATTATATTTTAAATAATCATAAGCTACCAGATATTGTTCAGTTCGCGTATGAATTTTATTACGTTACATAACTATACTGTAGACGATAGCATACTTGTATTTATGAGAATCTGCGGGTATCTACTCAATATATATGATATGAAATATAGACTATTTTCTAATAATTTAAATCTCTTGATAATTAAAGTTTATTAAATTGACACGTTTTTACTTAAAAACACGTCCATCTGTTATTAATTACAAATGGAAATTCTTTTAGAATATATAAGATGTACATTAAACGCAATTGTTTGAAAATTGCCATCCCTTAATTATTAAATATGATCGGCACTTCTTTTATAACAATGCTTTTATGTGTCAAACGTAACTAATACCTATTTATGCAAAAAATTTCATAAATATGCTCTTAGTATCCTGTATGTAAATAAATAGCTAAATAGATAGATAGCTTTCTTTCGAATTTTCTCGAATTTATGAAATATCTTTGTCATATACTGCAATATAACCTTGCTATGACCTCTTGTCACCGTAATATGTATATATTGCTCTGAGTATTTGGGTACAGCCACCTTGAACAATATAGATGCAATGACTATTAATTGAAAAGCTAAAATGATATGATGTGGATTCCTACCTTAATATGCCTGTGTTCAATAGCTGACTCAGCGATAAATATGCTGTGGACTTTACGAAAATGAAACGAAAGAAAGAAATCTCCTCATTACAGGTTTAACTATAAGAAACAATTTTTTTATAAACAATCCTCTATACATTACAGACCTTTTTCTTCCGTACAGATTATCTAAGAAATTTACTTACACACAGATATTAAGAAAGCTTATAAATACAATTTACAGCTTAAGTTTAGAAAAAACAACATTTATCACAAGTTACATTTTGATATAATCTTCAACTAATTCTTGTTGACAATTAGAAAACCCCAAAATGTTTCATATGTAGGTCACAAAATTTTCTTTAAATTATTGATGAATAATTTAAGTATTCTTCTATTATCTCGTCCAGTGTAGCTGATCAGAAAACTTAAGCAGAAATTTTTGTAAGGTCCAAACCACCTCGAGGTTTGACTCAAAATTGCTAAAATAAGGACAATCCATTCACACATATACTTTTATGCGCAAAAATGAAAACTTATACTAGCTTAATCTACTTAATAGGACACAAATTGTTTCTTTAGGTTTAAAACAAAGGTATACTTGCATTTTCTATCATCAAATTTTTCCTGGTATTTATATCTTTATGACCACCTGCCTTTGATTATAATCGGTATCTAAAAATCGTTTCCATTAAAATTAACTACATCGAAAAATTCCTGGCTCTATTTCTTTTTTTTTAAATTTCCATATTAATTAATCTTCATACCTTGAAGTATAGTTTTGTGTTTTCAAAATATTTTTATTTTTAATAGATTGAAATAGCCGGTAACTTTGCACCAACATAACTTATTATTTGTACTGGAACAATTAATTAATCGTCGTTGCACTCCATAAAAAGCTATTTGTGACTATTTATCAATGATCTAATGTCGAAGTATTTATGTGCAAGTTTTGAAGGAAATCCTTCTTATTATCTTCTGTTTTTATATAAAAAATACTAAATACGTCTTCAGCCTCGAACCCTCTGTTTACATTTTGGGTAGTACAAGTCTTCCATGGTGTAACAATTAACGACAATTTTGCGTGTTCTTGTCTTTAAGGGCACGTCAGATAAAAAAATTTATTGCGATCATAAAAGTTTCCTATCTTTTATTAATGGATGAAAGTAACATTTGGTTTCTCTCTTCCTATTATAATTTTAGGAGTCTTTGTCGTTTATAGTCATTAATACTTGTTGTTCTATTAGGTTTTATGGTTTGCCGCTGTTATCACGTTTCAGGAATTGACGTACATTCATTTAAATTGCTTATTAACGTAATTATAATGAATTCTAGAACCATCCCGAATATGGCTTCTTTGAAAGTAAACTATTTCGCATTAGAAACTTGCAACTGTTATATAACATTTTGAATTAAATTATGTTTATTGACTGATATTTCTAATGAAAATGGATACAGTATTGAATTTACATATTAGAAAACTACGGATTTTTATATTTTCGCCAGCCAGAACTTGTTTTGAAATATATATTTTAAAGAATATACCTTGACATTGAAGCTATTTAGCATTCTTAAAGTGAATGAATCTTTACACCTTATCGTTCTTTTCAGTCTGCATAAATGCAATAAAACTTGTTTTTCAAACAATTTCTATAGAATGAATATTTACACACGGATTTTTAAATCAATTAATGCTTTTGAATATTTACAGATTAGACTTGCTTTAAGATTGGGCTTCGTTTTTAAATGGTTTGTTGCAACACTTAGTACGTGCAATTTTACATAAGATTTCATTTAGGTGTTAAGGAATCTTAAGAAAGTATTATACAGGGTAAAACTTTAATATTGAAAAATTTTACTTTCCTTACCTTATATTTCATTAACATATATATATATATATATAAAACTTTTATAGTAACGACCTTGCTATAATTATATGAAGTGTTTTTTATGCGGGTTTTAGATCTGCTGTTAAAGAAAGAGTTTATATACTACTTACCAGCAGACCTAAAACTCGCAATAAAAACACTTATATATATATAAATTAAAAATAATGGACTGGTCAGTCTTATAGTATAATATACATGTACATATTATCATGGGAAGTAGTCCAAATCAAACAACAGAAACTGATTGAAAATTTAATCAACACCTAACGTTTCGGTACATTCCTTTTGTACCTTTTTCAAAGGCTAAAATGGAGACAGAAAATTAGAAATTAGCAAAAAAATACATAACCTGTCACTAACTACTTACATTGACAAAATTATATTAAGGAGATTGAAAACAAATTAGTGCATGATTCACATTATAACTGTGGGTCAAAAATATTAAAAATTAAAATTTTCTTGAAGGGCAGTGTCATGTCACGATGGCCATTAAAAAGTAAAGACAAAGTTGATAATGACAAATTCTATAAAAGTGACAGGACATGTTCCGAAAATGGCAATGATTACATAACTTGAAGGAAAATACCTAATGTTGTTTAAAATGTCCTTACTATATAGTGCAGAGTAAACATTATGTACCCTATCAATATCAATCTTATTATTGATAGGATTAATTTCACTATTGATATAAAAAGACTCGATGAAAAGCCTTGTCTTGTAATTAGTTTCGTTCTCCAAAATGGCGGTGTCATCGAAAAGTGGTGTATGACTGGTTGCAGCAACATGAGCAGACAATGCACATTTAGTGGAGTTAATCCTACAATCACTTCTGTGCTGGGTTAAACGACTCTTCAGCCACTGGCTAGTCTGACCAATGTAACTATTATTACAGCTACACGTGGTCTTGTAGACAACGTTGCTGTTCAACAGTTTCGAAGTACGATCCTTTAATTTGGTAAACAACTTCTGAATAGAAAAATTGTATTCATAAACAATGGCGATCTTAGGTTGTCTAAGTAATCGTACTAAAAGTGGAGATAACTTCTGTATATACGGAAGCTTCTTGTACGCAATATCAGTTTCAGAAGGGTTTACTTTTAAGAAGTTGCCATATATCAATCTATGCAACATTCTCCTTGGATAACCGTTGTTAACTAAAGTGTTAATCAATAATTTCTTATTTTTATCAATGAACTGTGGGTCTGAAATATGTTCTATTCTATATCGTAGGGCCTTCATCGTGTTTACCTTTTCAACATAAGATCACGTGTAGCTGTAATAATAGTTACATTGGTCAGACTAGCCAGTGGCTGAAGAGTCGTTTAACCCAGCACAGAAGTGATTGTAGGATTAACTCCACTAAATGTGCATTGTCTGCTCATGTTGCTGCAACCAGTCATACACCACTTTTCGATGACACCGCCATTTTGGAGAACGAAACTAATTACAAGACAAGGCTTTTCATCGAGTCTTTTTATATCAATAGTGAAATTAATCCTATCAATAATAAGATTGATATTGATAGGGTACATAATGTTTACTCTGCACTATATAGTAAGGACATTTTTAAACAACATTAGGTATTTTCCTTCAAGTTATGTAATCATTGCCATTTTCGGAACATGTCCTGTCACTTTTATAGAATTTGTCATTATCAACTTTGTCTTTACTTTTTAATGGCCATCGTGACATGACACTGCCCTTCAAGAAAATTTTAATTTTTAATATTTTTGACCCACAGTTATAATGTGAATCATGCAGTAATTTGTTTTCAATCTCCTTAATATAATTTTGTCAATGTAAGTAGTTAGTGACAGGTTATGTATTTTTTTGCTAATTTCTAATTTTCTGTCTCCATTTTAGCCTTTGAAAAAGGTACAAAAGGAATGTACCGAAACGTTAGGTGTTGATTAAATTTTCAATCAGTTTCTGTTGTTTGATTTGGACTACTTCCCATGATAATATGTACATGTATATTATACTATATATATATATATATATATATATATATATATATATATTATGCTTTGATCTTCCGGGATTAACTTAGAGCCCTAACGTCGGGCCGTCATAAATATGCAGTGGTCTTTCGGGATTATGCCCCTACTAATTGGGCGCCATAAATTTGCAGTGGAGTTCTGGATATTTACCTTCGATCCCTTCCGTTGGCCAGCCCTTAAATTTACTGTGGAGTTTAGCTCTAAAATCGTGTCCCACCAATTGGGCTGTCATAAATTACTGTGAGGTTTACCTAGAATCAATCTATAGAATCGAACCCTACCGATTGGGCTGTCATATAATTTTCCTGAAAAATAAAGTTCCAATATCTCTGGAAAGGCTCTCCTAAATAAGCATACCACGGCTAGCTCTGCTTCCTGCTTCTTCAGAGATACTTTACCCATCCTATGCTTACTCTCTCTCTCTCTCTCTCACTTAGACTACCAAATAAAAATCAGCAATCAAATAATTTAACGAAACATACAACCTGCTTATTCATACAAATCAAAAAAATTACGTCACACCAGCTCAATATTTACAAAATTGGATATAAACATCTTTATAAATTTTTACAGTATCAACCATTAAGTCCTTTTAAATTTAATGAATTTAATTTATTTCAACACTTCGTTATATACAATTTAAGTAGATGGGCCTATCTTGAAACCCTAAATTGAAATTTACTCTGGTCTATTGTGAGCTCAGTATAAAACCAGTTACTCTGAATGCATAAATAAATTGCATTTTGTTTGAAACTATTCTAAAGACCCGTTTACTCTTTACATCAAAATTATACCTCATGTATTTATACCTTCAAATAATAAATTCAAAATGCCTTTTTCATATAACCTTCAAATTAGATTTTATGTTTATAAAATATTCACCAATTATGTCAAATCACTCTAGCACAAAATACCAGCACAAAATGTTCAAGCAATAACAAAAGAAAACAAATTTCGTTACCTGGTGTATGCTCTTGCACCATCACCTCTGAAGATTTCGTCCACCAAATACTCGACGTTGCATTCCATCAAACTTCCCTCTGCTACATGTTCATCAAACTCATTTCCACTCGTTCATCCAATTCTATGCAGACGCCTTCAATACACCTACTCATATAATTGTTCAAATATATTGATCGGCTTCTGAATCTACCATACAATTAGCACCCTTGTTTTAAAAAATAACTAGGCTCGCTTACCTTAGTAACATCTTTCGTTCGTTATTTGTATTTACTTACAGCCCCGTTTATGACATAGCACCTATTCGTGCTTTCAAACACTTGTAATTTAAATTAAAACGGACTGCACTATCACTGTTTTACAAATTTTTAACTTAGACGTCACACCATGTAGGTCTGAAGCGAACAGAAGAAATAAGAGAGCCTCACTACGTTTCCTAGTGTATTTATAAGCGTTTCAGCCTACCTCCTGTACCCTGCTTTTATTGAAATTTACCTCTACCTTCCAAAACACAACGGTTTTTTAAAACTCAGAAATTTCTTATTCTCCGTAGCTTTAGTCCGAAATTACTGATTAGCATGCACAACGGTCGCAATACTCCTAGAAAAATCTCTCGCTCCAATCGCAATCAGCCAATCAAAAACATTTTCCCCATTGTAGGTTTATCGTCCAAATATGTTATCCTCGTTTAACTCATATTGGCTGCCTTTATTAAAATCCCACTCTTGCAACTTAAAATCGATATTGTTGTTAGCCTCTACAAATTGTCGCATGCTTTAAATGGCTGTTTTATTGCGTGTTCTAAATGGCTGTTTTATCGCGTGTTTTAAGTGGTTGTTTTATCCAACGTCTGTTATTTTTCATTCTCTTTTACTCTATGCTATTTATATTCCGTCCCTGCTTTGTTTTCAGACCACTTGCTATTTCTCAACCTTCGCTTCAGTCGTTAGCTCAAATTTCTAAAGAATTATGTTTCCACGTACATTATGATTTTTTGAATTGTTTATTTGTATGAAAGTCCTTTCTATGAACTGTTTGCCAGTTTGAAATTGTATTTTCCCAAGTTGTTTAATCTGCAGACTTCCTAGGATTTGTTTTTAACGAACGCTTTGTTAGTTAAATGAATATTTGCGTTTACATTATCGATTTTATATACAAAAGCTTTCCCCTATTATTTGATGTGCTCGATTTACAAGCTTAGAATATTAAAACTAATTTTCCTCGCATTATCCTTGAGTTTGTATGCTCTAACAAGCTTCCACACTATGCAATATTAAAATTACAATTTATTAATACAAATGTATGCTTTATACGTTGTTTCAAAGTAGAACTAATTAATTTGAAGCGTAAATAATATATTCCTGTTCTCTATATACAAGGTCCTTACAAAATTACTCTTTTGACTTATCTATTCCTCTTTACATATAACTTACACGATAATATATATACGCGCACTTGCACACGCACACGTACACGTGCTCACGCACACGTACAAGCGCACACATCCACAAACATACACATGAGTATTCAAAGTGAACGGACGTGGATTTTGTTGTTCGTGTTAATGTACTTTTTTCGTAGGTTTTACTGAGTTTTTTTTATTGTAAACTGAAATAGTGGCGTGTAGTCTAGTAATTGACAGTTCAGGTGTAAGTAATTTCTTTTGTTCGCTAGGAATTCGCATAATTCGCTTTATTATATAGAGAATTGTTAAGGTCGTTGTTAATGCTATCATCATCATTAGGTTTTTAGCCCTGGAACTGGTTAGACACGTACCCTCATTGTTTCCTATTCTGAACTAACATTCACATTTGCATGAAATTTGCACAGTCTGCATCTATCACTATCTGCATGCGAAAGTCTGATTTTGGTCTACCTCTACCTCTTTTTTTTATCTCTGCTGGTAAAATACCTTGTACTATTTCCCAGAAATGCCTTAGAATGTATCCTGTCTTGTTTTTTGTTTCCCACAGATTTCTCTACTATTTCTATAACCTACCTTTTATTAACTTTGTCCGTCCATACTACCACCCTCATACATCTGAAGCACAACATTCCAAAAGGCTTTTATCACTTTCTGTCAGCTTTTCCTACTACCCCTATTTTATAGACATACTGTGCTGTGCTCAACACATATGCTTTGAACAACTTTCTTCTTGTTCCTATGTTCGTTGTCTCTGAACATAGCTCCTGTTCTTTCTTTTTTGATGCAGTTTTATAAAGAACCACAAAGATGGAATTCTGGCTGAGATAGGTCGGGAAAGACGTCAATCCAAGGCTCCCAAACATCTCAAGTAGCGAACTTTAAAGGCGCTGGAAAACTTGGAGCTTAATTGCTTAATTGCTGCAATATTGTGCTTGTAGAATTGTCTATAAATTCGCCAACTACTGTGATTATTATTCCTAATTTTGTCTAGAAGTTAGTTTTTTGTCGTATCTTATATAACGAATTTTATTGTCCATTATTAAACAAAATACATTAAAAAGTAGCGTTCTTTAAAGCGGTGAGTATTTTCACTTCCTTACAAATAATACCTTTTTTGTTGTATATTCTTCTGACGGCTCTGTGGCAAAGTTGGTATGCGTGTGACTAATATGGCCAGGGTCCCGGGTTCGAATCCCGACACGGTCCGCTTGAAAAATGTTAGGCGAGCATTTTTCAAAAAAATACGCCCTCGTTCAGGTGAGAGTTAAAATGGGGGTCCCGTGCGTGAGTGTTGTCACGCACGTTAAAGATGCCTACCTTACTTGGAACAGCAAGGGTTCGGCAAAATTCAAAATTTTTCAGGTAAAAAAACTCGCTTTCTGGTCAATGTAGTACTTTCGAGTAGAGCATTGAAAAATCACATGTTAGGTATGTGGAGCGGAGGCGGCTCCGTGGCGTAGTTGGTATGCGTGTGACTACTACGCCCAAGGTCACAGGTTCGAATTCCGACACGGTTCGCTTGAAAAATGTTAGGCGAGTATTTTTCACAAAAATACGTCCTCCTTCGGATAAGAGGTAAAATGTAGGCCTCGTGTGTGGGTGTTGTCACGCACGTTAAAAATCCCTACCTTGCTTGGAATAGCAAGGGTTCGGCAAAATTAAAAATCTTTCAAACAAAAAAAAACTCGCTTCCTGGCCAATGTAGTACCTTCGGGCGAAGCATTGGAAAATTACATGTGGGGTATGTGGAGGGGGTTAAGCGGCCTGTGGCTGGCAAGATCCCTCAACACGAAATAATAGTTTTCTAGTAAATCCTTTCGCACAATTAACTTATTCGAGAATATTGCTCAACCAATACTTGTAGTTGCTTATAATAATCATCATGTTTATGGTCATCATCAGTAGTAAATTTAAGGAATTTTAAAATATTTAAAAGTTGTTCAGACATCCTTTTAGGATCCTTTCCTTACCACGTAGGCCATTGAACCTTTCCAACACATAATTTACTAATATTGCTTTGAATACCTGTGATATTCTCTTTATCATGCATTCTGGTGATCTGCATAACACCAAGAGGGAATTGAAGAATTGCGCAATTCACTATTATGCTGTAGAGATCATCTGCATGCGTGATAAGGTGAATATTCTCAGAAGGGTTACTGAACAACTAGCCAAATTTTTTAATTTTTCCATTTAATTTTACAACTGATGATGTCCGCATGGTGGTTCAGATAAGTATTCAGTTTTAAATAATTTTTTTGGTATAAGGTAGCTATTTTTTTTAGCATGCATTCATATGTAGGAACAGTCGAATGAATAAATGATTAGTTAAAAAAGTTGAATGAAGGAAAAAGTATTTATTAAGTAAACAATCAGTATAAAAACTACAGCACAGTAAATGCTAAATAAAACATTGAGACCATGAAAAGGAACTTCCTTAACGTTTTTATTAGAAAAATTAAGGCATATCGTCGTTTGGTGATTGGATGTCTAAAGAGCTATGAGTGAAGCTGGATGAAGATGGTATGTTGGAATTGGTAGTATCAAATTTTTCGATTTCAGTAGAAGGTTGTTAATAAATAAATTTGGATAAGTTACTGGAAAAAGGTGGTACTGATTGTGACGACATAGAATTACGGGATTGAACAGGAGGATAAAATGTGGATTTTTGATTCATTGGGATTGACTGTGCAGCATATTGACTGAATTGGGATAGAGTCGAATCGCTAGAATTGTGATGTGGATTTGAAGGCCCAGGTATGTTTAGAGGAACATGAATTGGAACATTCCACGAAACACCGAAATTTGGCGGGCGATAAGACATCCTTATTTAGTTAATCCTATTAAGAACTTCACAGCAGAACTCCAGCTTCTGACCCTCTGTGAAATCCCTAACCGATAGAAGCAAGCTTTCGAAGAAAAATCTGTGTGCATCAGGTTGTGAAAGGGCTGGGGTAGCTGTAGAAGTAATTGGAGCCTTGATAAAATCAAAGCAATGTTGATTCAAAATCACGTTTATGCTTCTTGGACGAATGTTGTTGGTAGCGCTCGAATTTCTCTTTCTCCTTTAAATTTTTTGATTAACCGCTGGTTGTTGTTCGAGCAACTCCAGATCTTGTTCTTCCTAGTTGTCTTCTCCCATGCTGGATTAGGCTTCCATCGTAGCACCAGCAGTTTGCAAGTATGATAACTGTCTACCGTAAATATAATTTCTTCCAGAACCAGCAGCCTGACCGGATTTCGTTTTTTTTTAAACTTTTGGTGTAGCAATCCTTAATATTCCCCCATTTCTTTATCATTTTATTACCTAAAATAGAATTTTGATCTGTAGTCTTTTTCATAGTACGATTTACAATAGTTTTCCATTTTATAAACGAATTTTTCAGGGATTTTATAAAATTGAGCTGACATTAAATGTATTACCTCAAGTACTACAAGCAATTAAGAGTTAATTGCTAGTTAATTTGTACATGTAGAAAGTGCATTTGGAATTTTTTTAAATAAATGACAAGTTTTTCATAAACCCATTAACGCGAATCTGGACCTATCAAAACTCATAATAAAAACGTGTTGCGCTCTTTATAATTTTTTGCAAGGCTGAGATGGGTTTGACATTAAAGACGCAATGACCATTAAAGGTTTCTTTGATATTGACCGAGAAAATATTGATATATTAAGAAGCAGAAATCAACTGATTCAATCTAGAAATAAGTTTGCAGATTATTTTGTTTCCGATAATGGCAGTGTCCCTTGGCAATCGATGTACATTTAAAAAATATTAATAATAAAAATATAATATGTTGTATCGAACCCGGACGAAAAGAATGGTACTATTTACATTGAAATATAAATTTGTGTGGGATGATACTTACATATGTCATTTCTGTTTCCATCATCTCTCTCGTCTAACCCTTTATCAAAAATCTGGCAAACATCTATCCACGCTCCTCTTTTCTTTGCCCTATCATGATAAGCGTCGTTAGCAATGTTCCAAATTTCTGGACAATTTTTTACTTGCATAATGAACAATTCAATATCTATCATTTTCAAGTTACTCGTCAGTATAATATTTGCTGCGACATTATCTGAAAATTAATGACAGTCACAATTAATATGGAGAGGCTTATTTCGTCATTGGAATGGGAAAAATCCCGGGTGGGGGGACCCCACGGGTCTCATCTTATTCATGTCTCTTCCACGGAATTTCTTTTCTGTGTCTCACATATTTTAAAACCCATGGGCAACTAAACTACTGATATAGTAGTGTAAATTTTGAACTACTTAATACCCTACATGTGATTTTCCAATGCTCAAGCCGAAGGTACTACATTGGCCAGGAAGCGAGTTTTTTTACCTGTAAAATTTGAAATTTTGCCGAACCCTTGCTGTTCCAAGCAAGGCAGGAATTTTATTTTATTTTATTTATTTGTTCCAACGTTTCAGTAGTCTGCTACCTAAAATTTAAGCAGACCTGGCTTCCTCACAGAAAGTAACCATTATGTGTTATGTGTGTATGTGTGAGGGATGGTTGTGTGTATGTGTGTTGTGTGTGATGTTGGTCCGTGTTACGTTCCCCCTCTAGAACCAGGACCATCGGCAGCCGGATATACCAGTTGTCAAGAAAGAACGCACAACGGACATTGCCTTGTCAGTCCGGACCATCGGCAGCCGGAAATCCAGATGTTGAAAAGGCAATGGAAGTGTGTGTTTAGGTGTGTGTGTGTGTGTTGTGTGTGTTTGTGTGTGTGTGCGTGTGTGTGTGTGAGAGAGAGAGTTGTGTGTATGTGTGTTGTGTGTGATGTTGGTATCCGTGTTACGTTCCCCCTTAAGGACCAGGACCATCGGAAGCCGGATATCCCAATCTTCAAAGAGGAACGCTCGACGGATGTTGCCTTATCAGTCTGGACCATCGGCAGCCGGAAATCCAGATGTTGAAAAGGCAATGTAAGTGTGTGAATAGTGTTTTATGTTTGCTCAGTACATAACAGGTGTTTTGTGTGTTTGTGTGTGTGTGTGTGTTTGTGTGTGTGTGTGTGTGTGTGTGTGTGTGTGTGTGTGTGTGAAGTGTGTTTGAAATGTTAATTTGTGTTTATGTTTGCCCAGGTTACTAAAAGGTTGGATTGAATTAGTATAATTTTGTACAGGTTTGAACTTATACTATTACATAAATAAAAAATTAGGTTCTTTCAGAGGAAAGGATTTGTTTGCTGTATTGTTTGCCTCGAGTATGTGAAAGTTTTTAAAATTTAGCGTTTGTTAAAAAGAAAAGAAATTCCCTATTGTACTACTTAAAATTAACTTATACTACTACTGTGGGTTATTATTTGTGAGAGACAGGGTTGCTAATATGTAGAAACATGCAAATTCTACATATTAGGGGGTTGGATCGTTTCAAAGTCGGGTTAATGGTTTGATTTTGTTGCTTCTGGTCGTCAAGAGCAGAGCTCTTGGAATTCCGGAAGATCGGTCTCCGGTCTCCGAGGCAGAGCCTCGGTCCAAGGAGAGGTGGTACTTTTATGTCTCTGTCCGGGTAGTTTTGTTTGTGTCTTTTATCCGTCAAGATAACGTAGGTGGATTAGTGCCGTGGTTTTTTGTGTGAGTGCATTTAAGTGTGGAAAGTTGTTTTCGTTCCAAATCATCTGGTGTAGAGTCTTGTTTAATAATGTTTGTTTATGTGCGTAGAGGTACGGTTGTAAGTCATTACACTCGAATACTACAAGGCAGGGATCTTTAATGTGCGTGACAACATCCACACACTGGACCTCCATTTTCCCTCTCATCCAAACGAGGGTGTATTTTTGTGAAAAATGCTCGCCTAACATTTTTCAAGCGGACCGTGTCGGGAATCGAACCTGGGACCTTGGCCGTAGTAGTCACACACATACTAACTACGCCACGGAGCCGCCTACTACTTAATACCATAAACAAGAGAGATATTTCCTATGTCAGGATATTGGAATGTATGTATCATCGCTAACATCATTAACAGATGATTGCAAAAGCGTGTTCAAATTCTAAGAAGAAATAACGAGTGCTTACAGCTAATTGATGTGTGTTAAAATAATTGTCACATTTCATATATCTGTCTTTCTTTATTTTCGAATAGTATTGTTGCCCAATACATATTCCGCTTAATTAGTGTTAATTAGATTTTTAAGAATTAAATTTTAAAGCAAACTGTTCCTTACTAAATCACATATTCAACAATATAAATAAAAATACAGAGGTAGGATATGAAAATAACTTACCGCAGTTACGGCAAAAGGAGAACGTGTGCACTGCTTAATATCATACAATGTACTGAAAGGTCGTAAGTGCGGCTCCGGTGCAGTTGCGGTCCGGTAGGTAAATGCTAGCCAAAACCACCACAAGTGCGGTTTGCGTTGCCGCAGCGGGCCCGGAGGTACGTGTGCACTACTCAATTTAAATTTATGTACTTAAAACCGCACTTGCGGAACCGTAGCGGAACTATACCGACAGAAACCGGACGTGTGCACCGGGTCTAAATATACCTGACACCCTAATGGTAACTTTCGAAGATGAACAATATCGACTGTTCATTTCTGACGACAAACTACGTTGTTTTCTGTGCAAAGAGTGTCAAATGCAGCGCATACACCTTACTCTGGAATAATCCTTTTATTTAAAAACATGGTCCTATAATATTTATGAGTTAAGAAATCCTTGTAGAATCATATCTACAAAAGTGTAAAATTTTCCATAGGCGGTACACTTGGTGCATAATAAATATTTACTGTCCACACAATACAGAAAAAGCATTTGAAATATTTAATGTTTTTGATGTGCATCTTTCATAGTTACAGTTTTCTGGTATACGCTTGATGTTAGGGGGAGATTTTAATTACACAATTTACCCTCAACAGATCGGCTAAAGTGTTTAGGAGGGCGACTTGCATTAGCAAGTAAGCTTAATAGAACGATTCAAATCTTTCAACTAAATGATTGTTGGAGATATTTAAATCGCGATAAACGAGGATACACATTCGTATCGGCAAATTTTGCGTCTAGATTAGACCGTTTCTATTGCTCAGAAAATGTTGTTGAACTGTTGTCTTCTGCAAATATGCACAACTCTTTTTCGGACCATCTTTCACTAGTTGTCAATTTAAAGATGCATTTAATAAATGCTGGTCCCCGGCAATAATGTTATTGGAGGTTCTCAAATTATTTGTTGGAAGATCCACAGTTTGTAGATTGAATGAGAAACTTTTTATTGAGTATTCCGATAGAATCCAATACTGTTAAAGACGCACTGGTAAACTAAAAATTACAGTAAGAGAAACTGTTCAATTATATTGTAAACAAAAAATGCAGCTAAATCTTGCAGAAGTGCATGCAATAAATGGCTATTTTCAAAAGTCGATAAATATCGCCGACGTTAAGGATTTGTACGAGACGATTACGGACATCAAAGACAAATACAAACAAAGGACCTTAAACATTACCCTTTTCCATCGAACAATACACGCAAGTTCTGTTTTCCTTAAATAAAAATAAGGCTCCCGGTTTAGACGTTTTAACTGTGGAATTTTATGTAACATTTTGGGATGAACTAAAATTTTCTTCTTCCGAACATTCGATGAAGCTTTTACAAAAGGTGCTTTACCTGGATCTACAAAAAAGGCATTATAAGTTTAATGCAAAAAAAAGATAATCCTCTACCTGAATTACAGAATTGGTGCTCTATTTCTCTTTTAAACGTTGACTATAAAATTATTACAAAATGTATCGCTACTACAATCATGGGTGTACTGCAATATATTATCCACCCTGATCAGTTTTACTCAATTTCAGCTCGAAGTATGTATGACGCTATTCATTTACATCGAGACTTAATTGCGTACGCACAAGATGAGATGCCGCTTGCAATTGTGAAAATTGATCAACAAACTGCATTTGACGTGATTAATCATAAGTACTTTTTAAAATATTAAATGTTTTTGGATTTGGTAAGAGTAATGCAATAAACAACATCAAGTTTAAAGAAAGGTTTATTTAAATATAAATCAAGCTAAACGACTACACATCTTGAGAGCTTCTTACGTTCTCACATTCTACTTACGTTCTATTTACGTTCTACCGTTCTACTATGTATCTGAACAACAAGTTACAGTAACCCCTTACTTACTCCCTCTACTACCCTTAGGTCTATCGACGCACGCAGAAGGCCTGAAATATTTTACACATCCTCCGGCGCGGCGGTAACACTTAGCTTATCACTTCTTATTTCTAAAGGATACAATAATTGTATTGGGCGCCTAATTACGGTGCCATTCGCAATCTTAACGTAACAGGCACGCACTTTGCCACCACGGCCCTTTATAACGTCGTTCACCAACCCTAATTTCCACAATAACCGTCGCTTATCATTTCCATGTATTAATACGACATCCCCTTGCTTAATCGCACACTCACGCACATTCACGTTATGATGAGCTCCTCTTAATAATTGTAAATATTCTGCGCTCCATCTTTTCCAAAAGTAGTCTATAACGTTTGTTCTCTGCTTCCATAGCCTACGAATCTCATCTCCATTAATAACACGGTCAACAAAAGGAATAGTAGCCAAAGCGGGTCCCAATAAAAAATGCGAAGGGGTTAACGGCATTAAATTCATAGGTTCACTACCTAGGTATGTGAGCGGGCGGGCGTTTATTGTTGCTTCAACCTCGGTAATGACCGTATTTAGTTGATCTAAATTTAGTAAAGAACGTCCTATCGTAGCCCTAAGGGCGTCTTTTACACTTTTTACAAGTCGCTCGTAAAATCCTCCGTGCCAAGCCGCTCGCTCTATTATAAATTTCCACTTAATTTGGTGACTGTTTACAAACTCGATTAATTCTGTACTCGCAATCACTTCGTTTAAGGTCGATATTTCACGTGATATTCTTTTAAATGTTTTAGCGTTATCAGAGTAAATGACCTTAGGAATCCCTCTACGGGCAAAGAACCGTTTACAAGCACTGATTGTAGACGCAACATACATTTTCAAAACAATCTCTAGATGAAGTGCTCGTATAACCGCACAGGTAAATAAAAGCACATAACATGACTTTGAGTGATAACCCTCTTTAAAATACAACAGTCCGGCAAAGTCTAAACCTGCCACTTCAAAGGGCTTTGTTTGCTGTATTCGATCTCTAGGTAACGGCGCGAAGGAATGCGACCCTGATTTTCCACGAAGTCGTTTACAGATAACACATCTTGCTAAAACGGACTTTATTAATTGCCGTCCTCGTACAATCCAAAATCGTTTACGTACTTCATAAAGTGTCGCATTAACACCACTATGATGAAAAGTTTTATGAAACTTCATTATTAGTAGTTTACTTAAATGAGCTTTTTTCGGTAGAATAATGGGATGTTTGAGGTCGAAATCTTCTCTTAAATTTTGAAGACGTCCACCCAAACGCATCAATTCATGTTTATCTAAGAAAGGGCTTAAAGTTGAAATGTTCGATTTCCGTTCAATGCCCTGACCCTTTTGTAAGCTGTATATCTCCGAATAATAAAACTCCCCTGAGCTTGCTTCAGCAAATATATCTCGGCTCTTTCAAATTCGTTTACAGTTAAGCTCTTCATTTCTTTATTATTTCTGGTTCTTAAATTTCCTATAAATCGTAAAACATATGCCGTTATCCGCACTAAACCATCAAAATCACTGTGTCTGGAGGAATCTATAAATTGATTGCTACCTTTTGTAGCGTCGTTAATTAGTAAAGACATTTTCAATACTATATCTATCGTTGACGTAGCTGTCTCTATTGTATTATCTGGCCATGTTTGTTCACTTTCTAGCAACCACTTAGGACCGTGTAACCAAGTTTCGGAATTTATTAAAGTACTTGAACTTATTCCGCGGGTTAATAAGTCCGCAGGGTTCTCGCGACCCGGACAATGTCTCCATGTTAAATCTTTCGATAAGATCTGAATTTCTTTAACACGGTTAGTCACATATGGTTTCCATTTTGACGCATCGCCTTTAATCCAATGTAACGCGATTAGAGAATCTGTCCAACACACTACCTTATCTATTTTAATTAACACATTAGTTTTTTCAGCATCACCGCGGGAAATTAACTCAGCATAATTATTATCCAACATTCCTTTGATAGCAGCGTTATATTCACATATTTTGTTAATATTGGTCAATTTAAACTTTAGCCTCTGAGCACGAACTTGCGCGCTAATTAAATTATCATCTTCAATGACTGCATCCTCATTCTTCCACGGTAACGCCACTAAATATCGATCATCACATTTATAAACGTTATTTTTCAAAAAATTATCGAAAAATTTCTTATCATCGTCTGCTTCTTTGGTTATACCTATTGTTTCCAAATTCCACATACTTTCGATTTCAGCTTCTGTTTTTATAACTGTCGCATGTAACACTGTCTGCAGATTTACTCCTATGGTTGTAGCATCAACTGGTATGGGGCCATGCAAAGCATAACCAAATTTCGTGTCCACCGCAACTAAACCTTTGTTTAGACGAATATTTTTTCCTGTCACTACTTTCCAGTAACTGTCTGCCCCAATAAGGATACTAATTCCATCAACAATTAACGCTCGATCTATATTAAACGGGATATTGTCAGCAAGCTGTAAGTTTTGATACTCTACCACGCTTTCTTTAGGTATATGTAAATCATCCATGCAAATTTCTGAAACTTCCACAGCCTCAATCGTTAAAATTTCATCTGTATATTGTCCCTTCAAAGTAATTAAAACGCGGTTGTAAAGCTTAAAGGGAATCGATGCACTATCTCCAAACGCGGCAATACGAACCCTATGTTGTCCAACTTCAGGTAAATTTAATACCCTTGATAAATTCTCCTTAATAAATGAAAGTTGACTGCCGCCGTCCATAACTAATCTGATTAACTTCTTTGAATTTTCGCCAAAGGCATAAACACAAGCGGTTTGTAATAGCACATTTTTGTTTACGTTTGTCATCAAACTGGACACCGACGGCGCTGAAGTGTTCATTGAACTCTCGCCTTTCGTTAATTTTAATGTATTACCTGTCGTCTCAGGGTTGTGTCTATCTTTACCTGGCTTAAAGCTCGGATCGCACATAGTTGTAGCATGCCTACCGCCGCATTCCTTACATTTTAAGAATCTATTTTTACAATATTTAGCACTATGGTTATTTCTCGTACAACGGTAACAATTTCCGGCTGCCTTAAGAATTTCTTTCTTCTTTGTTAAAGGTACATCTGTGTCACACATTTCGGTTTTATGGTCTTTCTTGCAGAAAGCACAGCATTCAAGACGTTTGTTCGGCGTTACTAATAAACTAGACGCAGTTTCTTTGTAATGCGTTCTCTTTTCTGTTGGGAGCATCTTTTCTTTACAACCTGCATCCGGATTTAAAGCTTGTTCCAAAGACTCGATTTCGTTTTTAAGAAACTGCAATAAATCCTTTACCTGTCGATCTGCTTCTTCCTCTGACCTTAATGATGAACTTTCTAAATTATTCGTAATAATTTCTAGATGATTGGATGATTTCATTTTCATTTGTCGATAAAATCCTAAACGCAATTCCGTCGGCAACGACTTAATGAGAGTCGACTTTACGATTATGTTGTATTGAGAACTAGATACTTCTAATATTTCAAGAGCACGCATAGCTGAAGTAATTAGATTGTAATTCTTCCTTAAAGTGCTTACGTCATTTTAGATTTTACAGGTTCGATTTTATAATGCTATCAATATATTGTTCAATTAGCCGTTCCCCATTTCCAAATTGATCTTTTAATATATTCAAAGCTTCTTCATAAAATGCTCCAGATGGAGGAAATCCTTCAATTGCTTCAGCGGCTCTTCCCGTGACATACATTCGCAGGTAGTTGAATCGATCTCCGTTCGTTAATTGTTGATTGTCGTGGATCATACTTCTGAATTGTTCCCAGAAAGGAAGCCAGCTCTTTGCAGTACCATCATACTTCGCTAACTGTACACGTTGAAGCTTCACTGACGTAAAGGACGGCCTACTTGTTTCGTTACTTACTGGTACCGTATTCGTTATCGAGTCAACCTCTATCTGCGATTTTTCTGAGCATTTTAATCTAAATTCCAACTTAGACATCGTAGTTACAGCAACCTCTTCATATTCATACCTTTTCATTAACTCGTCCTCTAAATTTTCTTTAAGCAGAGGTTCAATTTGCTTATCAATTTCTTTCAGATTGTCACTCGCAAGCTTTAACTTTGACATAGCGGTATAAATGTCTTCAACACTGAAACTACTTTCTAGCATAGAATTTATATTATTAACTGTTTTAGTTAACTGCGTTCTACTAATTGTCCGTTTTACTTGTTCCATCATGAAGCCTCGATAGTATAGCCGTTTGTTAAATATTCGCGTTCCCGTTCCGTTATTTCGAATATTTACGTTAAAGCTCGTTTATATTTATCACCAGATCGTTCCCGTGTTTCGGCACCAAAATTGATGTAATGCAATAAACAACATCAAGTTTAAAGAAAGGTTTATTTAAATATAAATCAAGCTAAACGACTACACATCTTGAGAGCTTCTTACGTTCTCACATTCTACTTACGTTCTATTTACGTTCTACCGTTCTACTATGTATCTGAACAACAAGTTACAGTAACCCCTTACTTACTCCCTCTACTACCCTTAGGTCTATCGACGCACGCAGAAGGCCTGAAATATTTTACACAGTAAGCAGTTTATCGAATATATTAGAACTCCATATGTAGATGCGCAAGCTCGTGTAAGTGTAGGAATCCTTCTAACCAGTGCACTAAGACAATGCAGAGGAATTCGTCAAAACTATCCGCTTTCCGGACCTTTGTTAGACCTTTCAATTGAAGCGTTCCTGCAATTGTACCGCAATTCCTTAGCTGGTTTTCCGCTTTCTATACATTCGTATGATGATATTGTTGTCAGTGCCTACGCAGACGATGTGTCAGTTTTTGTATATAGGGATAATGACTTTGTAAAACTGAAAGAGGTGAGCAATCTTTATAAAGAACAATCTGGAACGCTTATTAATACTAATAAATCTCATGGGTTTTGGACTGCAACTTGAAAAGGTAGGTGTGACACTCCTTTAAATTTCTTATGGTCCAACGTTAGTACAAAAATACTCGGTGTACTCTTATCAGACAATATCGAACTGGATATTGTACATGCTTTTAAAATTATTTTAAGCAAAATAAAAAAAGCGATAGAAAAATGGAAACAGCAGCTACCCAATCTATCTTTAATAAGACGCAAAACCAATATCAATCAATTTATTGCTCCGAAAATTTGGCACTATATGCACGTTTCACCATTTACTTCCACCTATTTATCCATTATGCAAGGAAAATGATCGACTTTATGTGGACAGGAAAACACTGAACAACCTCCAACTGCATCTTTCGTTGTATGAAGGCGGATTGGGTCTAGTTCATTTAAAGTCGAAACAGCAATCTTTACGTATATATTTAGGTATATATTTAGTGGCGTCGCCGTGGATCAATGTAGTAAGCGTAAGACTACGGATCCCAAGGTCCTGGATTCAAATCCCGACACGGCCGACTGCTTGAAAAATGACAGGTGAGCATTTTTCACAAAAATTACGCCCTTGTTCGGATGAGAGGTTAAATGGAGATCCCGTGTGTGAGTGTTGTCACGCACGTTAAAGATCCCTACCTTGCCTGGAACGGCAAGGGTTCGGCAAAATTCTAAATTTCCAGGCAACAAAAAACTCGCCTCCTGGCCAATGTAGTACCTTCTGGTGGAGCATTGGAAATATAAATGCACGGTATATATTTAGTGTAATGAAGCATCTTATAGCCCGTTTTAACTCGTATGATATATTTTAGCAATGGCATTTTTGTGCGCTTCCTCCTGCCGATGTCCAGATCGTCAAAAGAATGCTTTCCTTAGTACATTATATGATGCTTGGAAAGATTTAGATCTTATTCTAACCAATTTCTCTAGACACAGACAAGATTTACAACTTATTCCCACTGAACAATCTAAATTTATTAGCACAACCATCAAGCCGCCACTGTTTTACTCGAAATAGAAAGACAACGGTTTTAAAACGCTAGGTGATTTTAAAAGTCCAGATATTTGGTTGAACAAAGACCAAATTGAAACAAATCGACACCAAAACAAAATCCGATCTTAGCATACAATATCAACGTATAGAAGCCTTTTATAAACTTAATTTTAAAGAGTTAAATGAGGCTACTGAAACAAGCTTTAAAAAGCTAGATATAGTTTTAAAATTGAACGGGAATTTAATCGCTATTAATAAATTAAAGAGAGCGACTTTACAAAAGCGTCTGATCCCAAAATTTTTTAACAGCAGTGCTTCACTCGAAGGATATTGGTCCAACGATAAAGTTTTATGGCATACTTTCTTCGCACCACCATCTCTTAGCCATGACGGTAGTATTGCCTGAAGATTTGCAAAAAATCGTTTAAAACCCACGGTTTCTTAATCAGTTCGGAGTTTCAGACTCTTCTGCAAGTCTGTGGTGCAATGGTGAAGGTGATTCCTGACACATACTAATGACATGTGCCAAAGCTGCAAATCAATGGTGCCCTGTATCATATCTTGTTAAAAAATCGCCAATCAAAAGGCAATTATAATTAAAGGGTTATATTGTGGAATACCCTGTAAAGGTCCTATAGAACACTTAGCCAACTATTTCATAACTATGGCTAGGAGACCTATATATTGGTCAACAATCGACTATATGAAAAAAGGAAAGGCAGCATGCTACCTTAAAAAGTACAAAAACCGTCTGAAATCTAGGATTGCAAGCGAATTTGCTAGGTGTCTTAGCAGAGATAACAGTAAACTGCTCAAAAAAACGATGGTGTATCAACAAAACATTGTGTTGAACTGATAACGACTATAACATGGTTCTAAATACTGATAGCACCCCAACCTAAAGACAAAGAAAAGTAGATACATGAACAACAATTCTGATAACCTTTAAAGTTTACATATAAGTATATCCGTTTATGATGCAGCAACTACGATCTTCCTTTATTACTACTATTTTCTTATTTTTATTTTGTATATGTATAAATATACAAAGCTATTACCTTAAGAATATTTTTAGATTAAGTGCAAACAATGACTAATGTATTGATTCGCTTACATTGTAAATGAATATTATATATATACCGTTTTAAATATATGATAATACTAATAATAATAATAATAATAATAAACACACGCACGCACGCACATACGCACACACGCGCACCCGCGCACACGCGCACACGCACGCGCGCGCACACACACACGTACCTATGAACACACGCGCGCACACACACACACACACACACACACACACACACACACACACACCTTGACGATTTTTTAAACACCTGTTTGTTTTCTATAACAAAAACAATAAATGTCTTGGATTGCTAATAAAATGTACAAACACTTTCATTGAAAGATTTTCTTATTCCTTCTTAATATATTTACTTACACACCAAATGCTTCTCAAATGAAGACGTATGTCTATTGAATGTTATTGATAGCAGAATTCAAACTGGTGGAATAACTAATTTTTACTATGTTTTGTAGTACTATCTCTGTATACTTTGACGTTTGCTCCATAACATTTCGTTGATCCGTTTATGAGATATATTTAGAAACGTGTATAAAGTCAAATATCTAGAGCCGTTGTATTGTTTTTCGATTTCTGACCATATGGCTGATACAGGTTTGGTAAATTTTTGAATTTATTTGCATAATAATGCTACCAATCGTGTATAGAAAATCTTTTGTTTGAAATTTGATTGAGATACCACTTCATTTTTACCCTAATACACCGGACTATATTCAGAGTAAGAGACATTACATCGAAAGTTTTGTACAATTGCTTTAAATCCTAAAAGTCCGTTTCAACGAGAATATTAAAAGAACAAGTTATACAGATTATTTTAATGTCGAATGCGATTTCAGTAATGATTGTTATACTCGAATATATTTTTTAAATGATTAGAGTTCTTACCCTGCATTATTATATATCCTTTGTACTATATATGTCTAATACTAATTTTATTGTTACAGGATTTTGGAGGATACAGGGTGTTCGTCATGTTTAGAAAGCCAACTTTAGTGCTGTCTATCTTTTTGTTTATTTATTGGATGCATTGGTCTTGTGCAATGTGTCCCGTTCGTTGTGTATGCCAAAATGACATCTTAACGGCAAGCTGTTACAAGAGTGATTTAGAATATCTACCAATTCAGCTAAATCCGGAATTGCATTATTTGAATTTATCGCTTAACCGAATAAGTGATATTAAGTCTATAAACGTATATGGCCATTTGCAGCATCTAGATGTTTCTCAAAACAGGATACATAGTCTATCAGCTCATACTTTCATATTTCAAAAATATTTAAGGCATTTAAATATTAGCCGTAATAATATAAGTAAGCTACACAGAGAGTCATTTTTTGGGCTCGGAAATCTTACTGAGCTCGATCTCAGCTATAACAATTTAGAGGTATTACATACACCGGCATTTCAATATTTAACTTCTTTGCAGATGTTTAAATGTACACACAATCAACTTATGAGGTTAGAAGCAGGGCTGTTTGCGTCTTCTAAGTTACTAGCAGAGTTAATTTTAGATGATAATCAGTTATCAGAGACACCAGGACACGCTCTTGGAGATGCTTCTGCTTTAAAGGTCTTTTCACTTAAGAGGAATACTATTGAAGTTATTAAAAATGGAGATATACCAATATTGCCTTCGCTAAAGATACTCATTTTAGGATCCAATAGTGTACGAGAAATAGAAGAAAACGCATTTTATAAAATTCCAGGTCTGGAATATCTCGATATGAGTGAGAACAATCTGACATCTATACCTACGGTTTCATTGGAAAAGCTACAACGGCTTTCTAAACTAAGCCTTGGCGGAAACAATATAAGGTCAATTTCTTCAATAGCGTTTAAAGGACTTTTCCATTTAAAGAAACTACATATTGACAGATGTCTTTTTCTTTCGCGCATAGATCCTAGAGCGTTTGTAGATAACTTGCATTTGGAAATTATATGGCTGAACAATAATATAGCACTTGAATCACTCCCTACAAGACTGTTTAATAGTAATCTGCGACTTTCCAAAATTTACATACAAAATAATCATATTTCGACATTGGAGGCAGCACATTTTCCTTTAGATCAGTTACAACAATTATCTTTAGGGGGAAATCCTCTAGAATGCAACTGTTCTCTGCGCTGGCTATGGCAACTTGTTCAGGATCAGTTAAAGAGAATTAAGGAGGAAACGAATAATATAACAGAACTCCTTCTTGACATAGACGATATTAAATGCAGTACCCCTGAAGTGTTTCAAGATATGTCTTTGGCTGAAGTGTCGGAGTACCAATTAGGATGTTATTGGGAATGGTCTGTTGCAATTTATTTCTTCTGTTTTATTGGTTTTCTGGCGGTTATAGTAGGTGTATTAATCTACCTGCATTATGCAAGGTCTGCAAAACCTAGTAAGAAATCCGATAAAAAGACAAAATCAGATACCCGTTCGAAAAAAACGGAACCTGATATAGAAGACAGCGCTAGTTACGCTGAACCCTTTATGGCAAAACCTGATTCTTTAGATTTAAGTTTCAAAGATAATAGACGATATGTTCAACCCTTCATGCCAAAACCTGATAATACCAAATTATCTCTTCCTGGCAATGATGAATACGTCGAATCCTTTGTAGCAAAACCCTATCTTGCAGAATATAAATCCAGGGGTGGTGAAATTTTTGTTGAATCGTCAGTGGTAAAAACTGGTCCGGCAAAACGTAATACTACAAAACGTGATAGATATGCTGAAGCCCTTAAAGCAAAGCGTGATATTCCAGAAAGTAGTGTTGAAGGTCGTGGGAGATATACTAAGTCCATTATGGAAAAAACCGAAAAGGCTCAACTTAATCTTAGGGCTAAGAAAAATAATGTTGAACCCTATATGAGAAGTTCTGATTCAGATGATAGTTATGATGAAATGGAACACTGGGATGTGCTTGAGAAAGACAATACTTTTAAAAGCTATATGAACGTGAAGGGAAATGTGAAACAGAAGGGTCACGTTATGTACGTTTAAACTGAGCATTGTCTACCTATTATCATACATAAATTGGGTACTTTCTACTATTTAAGTTACATATTTCAAACTCTAACAACGTACTATTGAAAATTTCCTTATGTCTATTCTCTTTCACTAAAAGCTGTATATTTAATATCCTGTTGTATTAATGTTATCTTGTGGTAAAAAAATATTGGCCTTAAATGTCTTTTCGTTGTATTTAAAAATTGATCCCAGTTATATTACTAGATTACTACATCACTCTTGTATGTTTTTCTTATAATTATAACTACAAGTGAAATAGTCATTGTATTAATAATCATAGCAGTAGATACTAAATATTAAATTTGCAAATCCGTAATGGGATTACCGTAATATAATAGTGTAGTTTAGAACAGAAGTCCAGTAAATGTTTGAATGGATATAAGTGTTTTCCAGTAGTCTTCAGTTTTAGACAATTTATGAATTAAACGCAGCGTAATGGCATTTTCGAAATGATTTACAGGATTTCTGTTAAATAGTTTGTTTATCGCTGTATCTAAATATTATATTGGAAATGTGGTGATTAAACGCACCTAATATTACTCTTGCATGCATTACTGTATTGAAAATAATTTGTTTATTATATACAAGTGCCCTATATAATATATCAGTTACAGGGACTATGAACCAATTATATTGTAGGGTGTACCTTAATCTTAGTAATAGATATAAAAGTTATTGTACCAATCATAATAAATAAACTTTTGTGCCAAATGCTGCTGTTTTCCTTTTACATTATGTCTAACAGGTAAATGTTTTCTGAATTTTTTGTACTCATTAATACAATAGCTGATTGCTTACCAGATTAGCTATCTTGCCACTGGCTGCCTAGTGCTGTTTGTTCAGTTTTATATGATATTATTAGAAATCATATCTTATATCTATTACAGGATATTAAACCGTGTAGCTATTGCAAGTTGAAATAAAGATTTTCCAACAAATGGATTGTAGTTTAGGATATGGTAAGTTGTTCGTCAGTGCAGCACTGCAGCATACACATCATACCTAAACAGTTTTCTCTGACGAAAATTTTGTATATCTGATGTGTGTAACATTGAAAATAGATATTGATGAAAATTTGGCATTGTTCCGTTTTTAATTGTATATAAATAACCGCTTGCCTTATTTTAAGAATTTAGAATTTGTTAATTATTTACCTCCGCCCCTGTGTATTTTAAGCGCTGCGAATACCGATAAACTATGCTGTGTCTTCGCATGTGCAAGAACTATCTTAACACTTGCGGAGGAAAGGACGCAACCTATTCTACTATCATTTCCCGTCCTGGGCGGCCGCAGTAAATAAATGTGCTACGCTTCGCTATATTTACAAGGTAAGTGCTTTGAAGTAATTGTTGTTTATTATTATCATTTGCGTATACAATGTCTACTTTTCTCTACCACTACTAGTTATCGAAATACCGCCGCACCATTATTTTACATTGATCATTTCTTACCGGATGTGAATACTAAAGCACATATTCTAAATGATAATAAATTCATAGTATCATACCGCCCAGCCTGCAAGTGATTAAATACAATTACATTTACGGTGGGTTACCGCTTATCAAAGCACTGTACGTGCATTTGTATTTATCTTTATTCTATTGCCTAATGGTTGGTCGGTTTTTTTACACTTTCATTCAGTGTAGTAAGGTACTAAAATTTGAAGGAATTGCAAACTTCATTTTTGGAATATTACTGCATTAGAAATTAACCTTTCGCATCTTTCAAATTTGGAATTACCGGTTTAACTATTTTCTGTTAATCGGTGTGGAATACGGCGCATGTTATTATTCATTGCAAGTTTACTAACCTCGTTTCTTTGGTTTGAGTTCTTTACTAGCCTTTCTTAATATCTTGTGTGGTATCAGAATTTTGTACGAGGCTTACATATTTATTAATGCCGCGTTTGCCTTTAATTTAAACACCAACGTATCGGTTTCATTTCGTTTGTCCTTGTTTGTATTTGCTTAATTTTAATTTAGGCAGAGAAATTAAAGAGTAATTATTTCTTACGTAATATTTCGATTAATTCTCTCCATGAAATGTATGAAATTCCTCAGAAAACTGCAGTTGAACCAACTTTTTTAGATTTGTTTTGCGTGCAATATTAAAATCTTGAAACAGTACGAGAAAGTTTCTTTGCCCAGCATAACTTTATAGTTGGTATAATTGCTTCTGCAGATGACGCCTATGAGCAATTTGAAACGGAAGACGCTACTCGAGAACGCTTCGATAAAAATTTCCTTCTAATAAAAACGCTCTATTTCAAGTTGATTTCTAGTCAATCTTCTTCGTCTCAGGCTACTGTGTCAACTACGCTAGATACTATTAAGTCGAAAGTGTCTGTTGCGTCGTTGACCCTCTTTACGTTTGATGGGAAATGTTGTTTCTTTAAAAGTTTTATTGACCGGTTTCATAGTTCACTTCATCTTAATAACGATCTGTGAAACGTAAACAAATTTTCCTAACTTCAATCAGTACTGAAAGGTCCTGCACTATTAACCATTAAGAACTTTGATCTTATAGATGCCAATTATCCTCTTGCCTACAATAAACTTCACGAAAATATCGTCATATTCGCCACATTACCTCCGCTTTATGGGACAATATTGATAAATTTTCCAAATTGAATTCTGATAACCCCACCGGTTTGCAAAAATTAGTTGAAACCTTTGCCGATAATTTACAAGCGCTTAAATAATTTGATTTGTCTATAGGGCAATGAGATTTTATTCTTGTGCAAATTATCTTGAATCGCTTTCATGTACACACTGCTTGTAGTTATGAATTGCATCAAGATCTCACCGCTATTCCGTCCTGTAAGGAGTTAATTGCTTATCTGGAAAAAACCGGTAAATCTTTATCGAATTTGTCGGTAAATCATAAAACCGAATTAACCAAAGTTGTTCATTCCAGCAATCTGTCGTCTCGCTCCGCCGTTTCCATGTTAGTACAGACAAAGCCTAATGTTAATAAATATCCGCTTTGTAAACAAGATCACAATCTTCATTATTGTAATGATATCGTCAAACTTTCTTTGCAAGATCGCTACAATTTTGCAAAAAAAAACACAACTTTGCATTAATTGCCTTAGCAATTCTCACATTTTAAATAAATGCAAGTCTTCTTTTTCTTGCCGCCAATATAATTAACGTCATTCCTTATTGCACTTCGATCGCGTTTCGTTTAAACCCTCTTTCGCTGCTAGTAACCAGGCTCGCTTGAGCCCGGACACCGTCGCCTTTAGGGTTTCACCTTGTTCTAGTTCCGCTGTTCAAGACCGCTGCAAGTCTTCCGCCCCTCTTGCCTCTGAGGAATCATCGACTGCGTTTAGCTGTAGTGGCCCGTCAACTTCGAATGTCGTTCCATTTAATTCTTTAGCTAAAACTTCAGTCGTTTTACTTTCCACCGTTCAAATGGAAATTGCTGATTGCTCTGGTTCTTTCCAAAAATTTAGCGGTTTACTCGATTCGGGTAGCATGACTTCCTCTATTTTGCAAAATAGGGTGAAACGTTAAGATTTTCCTACTACTCCACATTCCTTTATCCTTAGTGGTTTAGGATCTATATGCTCTGCAGCGCTGCATGGCGCCTTCACCGTCTCGCTCAAACCAATGGGTGCTTTTTCACCGATTATTAATTTCCAAGCTATAGTACTTCCCAAAGTTTGTGAAAATTTACCTACTTCTAATATTTCTTTAAAACATTTCAGTCATCTGGCTAACCTCAAGCTAGCTTATCCGCTACCTGCTAGATATGGGCCCATTGATTTATTAATTGGCGCGGATATTTCCCCCCAAGTGCTAGTTAGACGGTCGCATCTAGTGTGCTAGCGATCAACCTGTTGCTATTAAAACCATTTCTGGATATGTTTTAATGGGAAGCATATTGTCGCTAAATTCTGGGAAGTCGAAGCTGGCCCCGCCTCTCAACTTTTCACGCCTGAAGAAACTCTAGATGAAAAACATTTGTTGATACATTTCGCCGCAATGAACAAGGTCGAAGTGTCGTCTCATTTCCATTTAGGGATCAGGAACCATTTTTTCCAGGTAGTCGTGATCTTGCCTTACAACCATTTGTTTTTTTAGAAAATCGTCTACTTAAGCAACCTCGTGTTTACGAACAGTACGTTTCGGTTATGCGTGAGTATATGGATTCTCGACATATGCAATCTGTTGTTAGTAGGTCTCATTTGGACTTTTATTATTATATCCTGCATCATTCCGTTGTGAAACCAGCAAGCGCAAGTATGAAGTTACGAGTTGTTTTCAGTGCCTCCGCTAAATCTCTGCCTCGATCATCCTCAAGCGATCACTTGTTTGTTGGGCCGAAGCTGCAACAAGATATTACCGCAATTTTGTTGAAATTTTGTCCACATCCTTATGTTGATACTGCCGATATTCTTTAGATGTACAGATAAATTCTTTTTCATCCCGCTCAGTGTGATTATCGATGAATTTTTTGACGCTTCTCCCCTAAGGAGCCCATTCAGAATTTTTAAATTAAATACAGTTATATATGGAATCAATTCTGCTCCTTTTCCTGCTATACGCACGCCTCTGCAGTTGGCCGTAGACGAAGGGAGTTTTATCCGTTAGCCGGTTTTGATCTTCGCCACCATACTTACATCGATGATATTGCAACTGGTGGAGATTTTATTGAATCAACCTTTGCTCTACGAAATCAACTAATTGCTATTTTGAAACTTGGTGGTTTCGAACTTCATAAATGATGGGGTAACCATCCGAATTATTAAAAGATCTTTCCGCTACGTAGCAATTTGCGCAGCCCCGCTCCTTTGAGGATCCTGACACTCAACCCCTGAAAGTTCTAGGCCTTCAATAGAGCACCACCTCAGATAATTTTTGTTTTCTAGTTTACCACTTAGTACTTCCTATACCACGCGCAACCTTCTTTCCAACTTAGCTCGTATTTTCGACCCTATGCGACTTTTATCCCTCCCTTACTTTTCTGGTAAAACACTTAATTCAACGTTTATGGTCGTTAAAATTAGAATGGGATGCTGCTCCTCCCCACGACTTCCTCCGTTTGTGGGAAAACATACTTGCATGAGTTACCGCTTCTTTCGGATTTCGCTTTACCCCGCTTGCTAATCCAGCCACAGTTTACTACGTGCGAAGTTCACTGCTTTGCTGACGCATCCAAACGTAGCTACTGTGCTGTGGTTTATTTTCGCTTTGTTACCCCTTCCGCCGTTGAGGTTCGCTTAGTGTGCGCCAAGTTTAAGGTCTCTCCTCTTCGTACAATCTCTTTGCCCCGGCTCGAATAGTTGGCTATCGCATTGATATCCAAATTATTAATCTTTGTCTTCAAAACCTTTGACTCTAACTATACTTTTCATAAAATTTACTGTTGGTTTGGCTCCATGGTAGTACTTTCGTGGATTCGTTCCCCGCCGCGGCGTTGGAAGACTTTCTTCGCTAATCGTGTTGCTTACATTTAGGAAAACACGTCTCGCGCCTCGGCATCATATCCCCTTTACCGAGTATCCTGTCGATGTGGGGTCACGTGGTTTACCCCCTACCGATGCCAATGTTCCTTATGGTGGGCTGTTTCACCAACTTTGTGCCATTCCTTTGAAAATTAGTCCACATATTCCGCCTTCAGATGCTCCTGAAGCTCTCACTGAACAACACTCTATTCTATTATCCGCTGTCGTAGCCACCCGTTGGATTCAATCAATTCTAGAAAATCACTCTTCCTTTCCTTTTATTACGCGCGTTGTTGCTTGGATTCTCCGTTTTCGTCATAATGTACGTCACCCACTCGAAAGGTATTCCGGACTCTTGTCATCTTCTGAATTGCACAATGCTTTGATTCCTTTGCTTGCGTATACTCAACAATCTTATTTTGCTATAGAGTTTGAGGCTATTCAGTCCGGATCCACTTTAAAAGAGAGTTTTTGCGAGATGCCCTTTTTATTCGTGATGGAATCTTGCAGGTCGGTGGTCGCCTAATTCACGCGTCTTTATCCTCTGACCGTAAATTTCCCGTTTTGTTATCTAGCAAAAGTCGATTAACTGATCTCTATGTTACTTATGTTCATTTAAAATACTTCCACGCGGGTGCTCAAATGGTTCACACTCCTTTTAATTATTTTCTTTTAAAATGCCTTGCATTTTGGTGGGCGGTATGTTCCGTTTATAATTGTATGTAATTAACCGTTTGCCTTTATTAAAACATAAAATTTGTTAATTATTTACTTCCGCCCGGTATATTCAAATGTCATTGTATGTACCGTGAAATTACTTCAAACACCGGGCCTGTGTATTTCAAGTGCCGCGAATACCGATAAACTATGCTGCGTCTTCATATGTGCAAGAACTATCTTATTACCTGCCAGAGAGAGGACGTGACCCATTCTACTATCGCTTCACGTCATGGACGGCCGCAATAAATAAATATGCTACGTTTAGCTATATTTACTGAGTTAGTGCTTTGAAGTAATTGTTGTTTATTATCATCATTTGCGTATACAATATCCACTTTTCTCTTCCACTGTTAGTTATCAAAATACCGCCGCACCAATAGTTTACATGCATTGTGGTCAATTAGTACGATTGAAATTGTAGTGGGCCGTCCAGTACTAAGCAATTAATATTGAGACTTTTTCATTACTTTTATAGCAGGGTACATAATGTATTTCATAACTGTAGAAATATGAATTTAGGTCATAATCTTAGCGTGTTACAATGAGGTAGGTGTGCGAGATTTGGAAACGTGCGGGGAGACGAGTTTTACACAAGACACAACCAGTTAAGTATAATGCGGTTAAAGAGTCGGAAGGGCTGTCATGCATCCTGATATAAAGAATGTTTGTCGTATATGTTAATATATGCAAAGATATAGGTTTCCCGTGAGCGACCTATATATAGTATAATCAATAGTACTAAGTGTTCTGCTAACAAAATTCTATGCTAATAATCTATACATATAAGGTTTAATAATTATTAGTTCAATTAAATCAAAATAGTTTACACAAATTAAACAAATTAATGAAAAATAAATTAAAATACACTTTTTAGTACTAGTGAAAAAGTCCATTTTAAAAGCACCGGTTTTGGAATGCTTTGTGCGTTGCAAGTATTGGTTGACTGTGTAGGTGTTGCTTGTCTGCATCGGTGCGTTAGGGACTTTGCCAGATACGGTGCGTTTAAGTGCTCCTTACATAAATGAGCGCCAAGTTTAAATAAAAAGTCTGTATTTGTAGGTTGGTCTAACACAACCACTCTATAAGTTTTACATTGTATACCTATAAAATAAAATAAAAGATAGCCGCGAGTGAATAAGCATGAACAGATTGGTGCAGCAAATTCATAAATTTGACAAGTTGTTGTGCAGTTATTAATGTTAAACACCAGGGAACCCTTCACCTACATAATCAGTGAGTTTTATCAATAACCCAAAAGTGGGTGTTTCTGCATATAAGTACGAATCTAAGCTTCTCAATATTCATCGAATATTTTGTATGTCAATAAATAATAATAGTCTTTAACTTCGCAACCCATCCGCTGTGTAGCTTGCATTGCAGCCCTAAACTAATGCATAAACCTGTTGCGTTATCAAATAGATAACTATTGTACTTGTTATTGTTTTCTAGGTGGAAACATTTCACACGTTATTAATATTTACATCAATCAGAAAATGGATAGTATAGTTGAGTTCATCGATCGAATTCCTCGAAAGTAATAGTTCCTCTAAAGTGAAAGGTTTGAAGTCCAAATTAGAAGCGGCACTTAGCAAAACCGACACTTTTGCACTGCTTAAGTGAAACAAAAATAATGTTTAGTGAACTTGAAGAAAAAATTTAACAATTTAGAAGCTTAATCGCATTAGTAACTGTTTGCTAGTGCATGACGTCACGGACTCATCCAATGAGAAGATTGACGTGGTTTTGGATAATTTTATTAAAGATACACTCATAATACCTAATTTCGCGTTTTCTAATAATATGTTTGGCCGTACGCATCGCATTGGGCTTTGCCACAATTCAGGTTCCAGACTGATTATAATAAAATTTTGCAAGTATTTCGACAAACATAGCATTTGGTACAATAAAAAATTACCGAAAGGTTCTCGGTTATTAATTACTGAATCGCTAACGCCTAATAGAAAGATGTTATATAATCAAGCACAGCTGTTACTGGGTAAGGCCAAAACCTAGACATTAGATGGGCGAATTCAAGTTACTCTCTCAGATAAACGAGTAAGGATTGTTTATAATTCGCTTCACTACTAGTGAAAACCTCTGATAAGCAGAAGCGCAAGCTGCAATCCGATGATTTTTTGAAAAATGATTTCAGTATGGTAGTGAAAAGTTGTAGTGGTGATAAAAAATAATTATACATTTAGTATAGCCTTGCTGTGTACTTGGGAGGTAATGTGGTTTCCCGTTGCCTTCCACATCGCGGTAGTGTGTCTTGGACTGCCATACCGATCCCTTTGGTCTCTGCCAATCTAAGTACCGAAAGAGCCGCTGCCCTCTTTCGGGGGACTTTAATGCAGTGGTAGGTGAGGGTAGGGAAGGAGCGATAGTAGGTTTATTTGGTTTAGGCACTAGACTAGTATGCAAAGGAAAGAAAATAAATCAAAAACAAGAATACAAATATGTAACACGCACTTACAAGAGGTTAAGGATTTCTGCTACCTAGGAAGCCAAATAACGCAAGATGGGAAAAGCACAAAAGATATAAAACAAAGATTAGCACAAGGTCGTGCTACATTTAACAAGAAAAAGCAACTACTGTGCTCAAAGACCACAAACATAGAAATAAGGAAAAGATTGCTCAAAACATATGTGTGGAGCACAGCACTATATGGCTGTGAAGCCTGGACAGTGGGAGTAGCGGACAAGAAAAAAGTAGAAGCCTTTGAAATGTGGTGCTACAGACGTATGATGAAGATATCATGGACAGACAAAGTTAAGAACGAAGAGGTACTAAAAATGGTAGGGGAAGAAAGAAATATGTGGAAAACGATAAAAAATAGGAGAGATAGGATGATAGGCCACATACTACGGCATGAGGGAATAGTGCGGAATATACTAGAAGCAGAGATAGGAAAAAAGAGAAGAAGAGGTAGACCTAGGTTAGACTACTGCACACAGATAGTGAAAGATGTAGGCTGTAGGAGTTTCAGGGAAATGTGTAGGCTAGCTCAGAAGAGAAATCAATGGAGGTGCGCATCCAACCAGTCCCAAGATGGATAAATTAATGACGAAGAAAGTAACTGCACTTAAACATGATATTTATTATAAGCTACTACAAGCATTGGAGGGACAATACTCTCGAATAATGGTAATTGCGTAAAAGCATTTACTGGAAAACTATTATTTCGGCAAATGTCTAAGTGTTGGGGATCTTGGCAGCCACCGGTTGCTTAACCCCTTTCAATAAATCTCAGTGAAAAGGGCATAATATTAGAAAACAATAGAAGAAACATGATATTTATTATAAGCAACTACAAGCATTGCATTGGCAATATTCTCGAATTATGGTGATTGCGTGAAAGCATTTACTGGAAAACTATTATTTCGGCAAATGTCTAAGTGTTGGGGGATCTTGGCAGTCACAGGTTGCTTAACCCTTTTCAATAAATCTCAGTGAAAAAGGGCATAATATTAGAAAACAATAGAATATACATGATATTTATTATAAGCAACTACAAGCATTGGATGGGCAATATTCTCGAATTATTGTAATTGCGTGAAAGCATTTACTGGAAAACTATTATTTCGTCAAATGTTTAAGTATTGGGGTATCTTGGCAGCCACAGGTTGCTTAACCCTCTTCAATAAATCTCAGTGAAATAGGGCATAATATTAGAAAACAATATAAGGGGAACCGAGATGTATTGCTGTGTGAGAATTTCAGGGAACTTTGTAGGTTAGTTTAGAAAAGAAATAAGTGCAGGTACATGTCCAACCAGTTTTGAGACGGGAAACCCAATGACGAAAAAATAAGCGCAGATAAATCTGATGATTATTATAAACAACTAGTTGTTTGTTGTGAAATATCTGCAACTAATGTTGACTGTGCGAAAAGATATATTGGAAAAAATATTAAATCAGTAAATGTTCAAGTGCTGGAGGAACTTGGCAGCCACAGGCTGCTTACCCCCCTTCGCAACCACTGAATGTCGGAGAAATAGGGTATATAATTGTAAAACAATAAAAGGTGACCGAACTGCATCTAACAAGAAGGAACGGCGCCTATGATGAAAGACAACAAACATAGAACAAAAAGTTGTTGAAAGCGTATGTGTGGAGCACAGCACAGACAGTATGCCTACGAAATACGAGCAGTCTGAAAAGCAGACAGAAGAACAGTAGCGGCCTTTGAAATGCCGTGCTTCAGATGTTTGAGGATGGACAGACAAAGGTAATAACAAATAGGTTATAGAAACAGTAAGGGAACAAGGATATCTTTGGGAAAAAAATATGAGAAATAGAAGGGCAGAATACGTTCTAAGGCATTTTTGGGGAATAGTATGAAATATATGACAAACAGAGATAGGAAAAAAGAGGTGGATGTAGACCTAGATCAGATAGTGATAGATGCAGGCTGTGCAAATTTCGGGGAAATCTGTGGGTTGGTTTAGAATAGGAAACAATGATGGTACGCGTTTAACCAGTTTCAGGACTGAAGACCCAATGATGATGATAGCCTTGCATTTATTTTTATTTTTGTTGTTACAGTGATTGCTATACACACAGCACTGTAATTGTAATTAGTTTCTTATTGTTCACCTTGGTTTATTGTATTAATTATTGCTACTTTATTATCCTTAGTTTTTCTATATATTTCTTTTTTTTTTGTTTATGATAACTCTCTTAGTATTTCTAATCATGATTTTTTTGCGTTACTTGTATTGTTGTGCGAATGTGAACGTGAATGGTGACTGTTATTTTTCTTGCAGTTCCCTTTTGTTTTTTTATATTTTGCTATTATGACTGAAAATTTGGGAGATTTATGTAGGGTGCTTGTAGATGAGCCTGACTGGGATGACGGATATGATACCCTAGCGTACTTACCAAGTGATTTCTCTGCTTTAAACATTCTTCAAAGTGCGTTAACTAGTCATCCTAGAGCCTTTCGGTGCTGTCATGTTAATATGTAGTCATTGCTGGGCAAAATTGACGATTTTATAAATATTTTTGAGTATAACGTAGCGCACCGCATCGTTGTCTCTGAAACCTGGTTTAAGCCATCTCTCAATGACTCGCTGGTTAATCTGCACGGTTACCACCTAGTTCGGAATGATAGAAATAAACAACGAGCTGGTGGCGTCGCGTTGTTTGTTAGAGATATGTGTATAATTGCCACTTTACAATCTGTGTATCGTGCTCGTCCTGAGTATTTATTTGTTAAAATTTCTTTCAATTCTCACAGTATTTTAATTGGTGTAGTATATCGTCCCCGAATACTAGATATTTGTCTAACATTGAGGATGTACTACATGAACTTACATATTTATATAATGATATTATTGTTATGGGTGACTTCAGCATTAATCTTTGCAATAATACGCACGATACTCTACTGCTTCCCGATATTATTTTGTCCTGTAACTCGCGTATATTGCCGCTTCAAGCAACACACCATTCTGTAATTGTTAACAATGAAACGCATTCGACTATGGATCATATTATTGTACTTAATAATCATAAGGCTATCGGCTTTGGCCAGATTCCTGTTCTTGAGTTTTTAAATTATAATTTTCTTTACGTCGTCTACTCAGCAAAAATTCCCAAACCTACTACAAAGTACAAAACGTGTAGGATTTTAAAAAACATAGATATTGAAAATTTTGAACTTAATGCCAAAGAGATATCTTAGAGTGACATAGAAAGGTTACCTGATGTGACCTCCAAAGTCGAGCAACCACACTTCTTTATTACCAATCTTAATAATGCTCATGCAGCCATAAAGAAGTCCGCGTAAGAAAGTCAAAAGCCTTCTAACTACCAGAGGACATTTCAAAAATGAAGCGCATTAGAGATGCTGCAGGACTTAATTATAGGCATATACCCACTTCAGATAACGGTAGCCGGTGTAGATTTTTTCATAACAAAACCAAGAAATTAATTAGAAATTCCAAGCTGCATCATTTGTATTCCTCATCAAACAAATTCTGCTAAAACGTAAAAAGAGCTACAATCATATGGTGTCGGTAAAGCGCCGACCACCACACTGTCAACTCCATGTTTGGATGCCTTAAATAAATATTTCGTCTCAATCAACTTTGCAGACCAACCTCAAATTAATAGCGACATTCATGCGGTTAGTCATTCACGGCGCCATCATACATTTGAGGCTCAGCAGTTCTCTTTTAATGTAATTGGGGTAGATGATATGCGGCGTCGCCGTGGATCAATGTAGTAAGCGTAAGACTACGGATCCCAAGGTCCCGGGTTCAAATCCCGACACGGCTGACTGCTTAAAAAATGGCAGGTGAGCATTTTTTACAAAAATTACGCCCTCGTTCGGATGAGAGGTTAAATGGAGGTCCCGTGTGTGAGTGTTGTCACGCACGTTAAAGATCCCTACCTTGCCTGGAACGGCAAGGGTTTGGCAAAATTCTAAATTTTCAGGCAACAAAAAACTCGCCTCCTGGCCAATGTAGTACCTTCGGGTGGAGCATTGAAAATGTAAATGAACGGTAGATGATATGCAGAAATCAATAGAATGCATTAAATTGAGTGCCATAAGTGAGGTTGAAATTTCTAAAGCAATGCTGGTTCGTGTTCTACCTTTTGTTCTAGAAACGCTTGTTGCCATTATCAATAATTCCTTTGCCACAAATGTTTTTCGGAAGTGCTGGAAACAGGCTTTAATTCAGCCTTTAGCAAAAACAAAACCCTATACTTCCGTCTGATTACCGACCAATCGGCATATTTAAAAATCTCATGGATACGTTGCTTAAATCATTTGTTAGATTATCTCAATTGTCATAATGTTTTCGACCAAATTTAATCTGGTTTCCGCAGGAATCACATACCACAACTGCACTTATTTTAGTTGTGGATAATCTACGGGAGACTATCTACAGGAAGTAGATCACTATTTTCGTGTTACGTGATTTTAGCTCAGTCTTGGTAATGTTAACTTTCAAATATTACTCGTAAAGTTAAGTGTACATATAACCTTTCTGATAATGCCTTGCTATGGGGTAGATCTTATCTCTATGTAAACGGGAATGTGCATGGCTGATCAGGGTGACCGTTCCTCCAGTTGGGAAGATATAAAGGCTGGGGTACGTCAAGACAAGTCTTGGGACTGATTCCGTACTCGCTGAAATTTCCTGAATTTACTGTAAGTACCACTGTTATGCGGATGACGTTCATATTTATCTTCATTGCTCACCCAATGACACGGTAGATGCCCTAGATAAAATTAACATCGAACTTTTTGACATTAAGACATGCGGTGACAGCAATCAGTTAACGGTAAATTTGACTAAATGCCAAGTCATTCTGGTTGGCACATCAAAGCTGTACATTCAATCGATTATACCCCTTTACCACAGAAACTTATAAATGATACCGAAATAAAAAATAGCATGACAGTAAGTAAACTTGGCGTAGTTTTAATTCAAACCTAAAATAGAAGGATAACACTGTTCAAATATGTAGTAAAGTGTTTAATTCCCATAACAATTTAAATAGATTAAAGCGTTTTCTTCATTTTTGTCAAATGGTTCAACTAATCCAGTTATTAATTCTGCCATTGTTCGATTCTGGAGACGTTCTACATCACCATCTACTCATTACTCTTAACGATAGATTGCAGAAGGCTCAAAATAGCTGTATCAGATGTATATTTGGCATTAAGCGCCGTGAGGATGTCTCTGGGTACTATAAACGGTTAGAGTGGCTATAGTTAGGAGAGCGACGACAATTATATTAAGCGTTACTGATGTATAAGCTAGTTCATAGAATTCCTTGCCTGGGCTCCAAACAAGCACCTTAATCTATTCGACTGTACAACACCATAAATGAAAACCGTTTGGCTATTCAGTTTTATCGTATTGAAATGTACTATTTCTCCTTTCTTATTTCTGGTTCAACCTCTGAAACTCCATAAGTAGAGGGTTTAGTGACGTTCTGGCGTCTCATTTGCTCCAGCATCCTCATTTGCTCCTTCATTTGCTCCCTCATTTGCTTCAGAATCCCTTATTTGCTTCCGAATCCCTCATTTGCTTCCTCATTTACATGTAAATTCCCATAAGGAGGAAATGAAGAGGAGTGACTCTCTTCTTTCTCACTTGCTCTTTCATTTGCTCCCTCATTTACATGTAAATTCTCATAAGGAGGAAATGTGGAGATGAATCTCGTAGGAGGAAATGCGGAGATAAATCTCCGTTTTCATAGACTAGCCATTGCATCTTTCAAGATAAATATATCTTGCATTTCATTCTTAGCATCCTCATTTGCTCCCATATCTGAACCAAATAGTTTTCTTCGACCAGCCATTGAATCTTTCGAGATAAACCTATCTTGTTTGGTATCAATCAATATTAGAATTTTTTCAGCGACCCGAATTTCTACGAATTTTTAAGATTACATCATCCCCCAGAGAGCTACCCCAATTTTAAGATTTTTTACCGGTAGCGATTTCTGACCCGTCCTTATAAATTTTTTAGTCATGCGACACATCAAATTAGTCTAGAATTTTACGGAGAATTTGAATCTGCAAATAGATTAAAAATCGGTCCACCCCCTGCAAAGTTACACTTTTAAAGACTCCGAGCCTCCAAATTTTGCTCTTTGCTCTATAACCTAACAAATAGTTTTCTTCGACTAGCCATTGCATCTTTCGAGATAAACCTATCTTGTTTGGTATCAATTAATATTAGAATTTTTTCAGCTACCCGAATTTATAGGAATTTCTTAGATTGCATCATCCCCAGAGAGCTACCCCAATTTAAGATTTTTTGCTGGTAGCGATTTCTGACCATCCTTATAATTTTTTAGACATGCAATATTTCAAATTAGTCTAGAATTTTACGGAGAATCCGAATCCGCAAACAGATTTAAAATCGGGCCACGCCCTACAAAGTTACACTTTTAAAGTCCTAAACCTCTAAATTTTGCACTTTGTTCTATAACCTAACAAATAGTTTTCTTCGACTAGCCATTGCATCTTTCGAGATAAACCTATCTTGGTTGGTATCAATTAATATTAGATTTTTCTCAGCTACCCGAATCTCTAGGAATTTCTTAGATTGCATCATCCCCCAGCGAGCTACCCTCATTTTAAGATTTTTTACCGGTAGCGATTTCTTACTGTCCTTATAATTTTTTAGACATACGAAACATCAAATTAGTCTAGAATTTTATGCAGAATCCGAATCCGCAAACAGATTTAAAATCAGATCACTCCTTACAAAGTTACACATATACCCTCTGCGAGATAAATCTTTCTCCACATTTCCGTCCACGAGATAAATGTACCTTGTTTGGTATTAGTTAATATTAGATTTTTTTCAGCTACCCGAATCTCTAGGAATTTTTTAGATACCATCATTCCACCAGGCAACTACCTCAATTTTAAGATTTTTTTTATCAATGTCGATTTCTAATCATCTATCCTTTTTAATATCTAGAATCCTTTAACCAAACACTTAGCGGTATTAACACAAAGAAATTAAGCACGCAAAAGTTTAATAATTTATTTTAACCAATTTACAGTTTAATAAACTAATTGAATACAATATTTACAAAGTATAACATTATCTTCTTAGTGTAGCCGAATCCAAGCAGGTTAAGTAATCTGTAACAAAAAGACATTAATGTGTTTGAAAATACCTATAACAAAAGGAGATTAATGTGCTGTTTAAAAAAGAGAGGAAACGTGTTTCGGTCAATAAGACATATCGTCGTTAATCTAACAATATGAGAATAATGTAAAATATTCCAATGTAATGTGTTTTTAATATGTAATGGTAAGGTCAAGTTTAACGTCATCATCGCCCCGAATTACATGTGCAAGCGGTGTATAATAAATTTTTACTAATACAGTTTAAATTTTGTAAACCACATTTCTAAATACATATTCACAATTTTTTATTCTTAACCTAGGCCTACCTCTTCCTCGGTTCGGGCACTCCATCGTCGATACTAGCGTTTTTTATGTGATAGTTAGCCATACGGTTGTTAAACGCTATGATAACCACTTCTACACTATCTTCGCCAGTAGCGGTTTTTCCAGGTATAGGAAGCACCGCAAGAGTTGCATTTAAAAACGTTTGCAGGTACCATTTTAGTACAAAACAAAATCCGCATTATAGGACTTTGGTTAAACTTGTAAGCGAACTAACTAAAGAGTTCACTCTTGCGTAGCTGCTTTATGCTCTCTATAGAATGCAAACCGAAGGTTTCCGTAGACAGCCGAACGAAATTGTGCATTCAGCGGGGAACTAAATGACGTCATCTTTTGCCAATCCTTGCTGCTTGTCAAGTACATTTAGCACCAATGCATGCGCCCGGTTCGCTTCGTCCATGCTGCAAATGCAGTTAGTAGAAACATTGGAAACGTCTTCCATGTTATACGGATCAACAATCGCAACGCGTGTATATTAAAAATCCAAAAGGGTGGTAGCACACACACGCATAAATTGATTGCAAGTCGTGTGGTAGAAGATGCAGTGCTACTATAAACAAAAACTTAATAAAACACTTTAAACCGTTACTAAGGGAATACCAAACTTGTTGTCTACAAGATACTTACTAATAAAGCAATTTAATTTTAAATATCTTCTACGTCATATTTTAGGAAATGGCAGGCTTGAATATTTTCTTTGGAAACAATCGAAGATTGCCGAAGACACTCGAAGAGTGCAGAAACGCGGTTACTAAACCAATTAGCATTAATACCGAGTATTCTATGCTTTCGTAGGTTGCTCATTTCCTAGAACCAAATCTTTTACATAGCGGTCGTTAGCACGTAATGATTTCTAGAACCAGTAAGTACTCGAAATCGCCCACATAGAGAATTAGATGCTCCATGTCGGTCAACTTCTGATTCCTTCGTAAAAGGTAGAAAGAAACTCGGTAAATTATCCATCTAACTTATACTACGTCCCGCTCCCGTTCTGATAATTTCCAAACAGTTTGCAAACGACAATGGTCAAGGAATTTTTAAACCTCCGAAAGATCTATAAGTCGTGATCAATTACACGTTTGAGCTACCCGTAAACTAACAGTGCACTGTATAATACATGCATGCCCCTTCTCTGCGCTGCTGCTATTCTTGTAGTTGCTTGAAAAAGTCAGTCGCTCTTTTTACTGCTAGGACCGCTGCAAAGCATCATTCTATACTTTCTTTAAAAGTATAGCACATCGCGCACTTTTTTGTCAGATAATTAAATTTTGCTTATGCAGGCTTTTACACTTTCGCATATTTAAACATCTAATACGATCGATTAACCACTTTCGATTATTCTAACGGGAACCACCATACATTCCGCCGCGCCGTTCTTTTTGAATCCAACAATCCGATGGGCTTCCACACACTAACACCTAACGTATCTTTCCTATTATTTGTTAAACAAAAACTACCAGCATCGCCATGTCCGTATGTGGATGTAAGCAGATGTTTGTGGATGTGTACGAAAATATGTAACCATATACATTAATCAGCATCAGCTATTTTATTTAGTCCAAGAAAACTACTATTTTTCTAAAACCACAATAATAATAGTCTTTATAGGTTTCACATTTCTATCATTTCCCAATGACTGGTCCTACGTAGATGGCAACCTTAATTTCTTATTGGAGAGAATTCTTATTCTTCCACGCACTGTTGCGTAGTTGCATGCCCACCCCTTTTGGGAAAATATGCTTGTTATAGGTTGTAGTACCCTTGGTTTTACTTAACTACACTTTGTGAGACCCTTTTAATCTTTTTAATCGTGTCTTTCTCGCTTACAATACAATAGGACTTGGCTTTTGTACCAACGAATTCTGATACTAGATCCCCGTTAATTTCGTCTTTGAATTTCCCTACGACTTTTTTGTTGACCAGCGGTATATTGTATATATTATCCGCGGGGTAGTCACTCTTTTTCGTTCGTATAACCATATCTTAGTTCATTTAAGGATAAGAATTTGGTTTTTGGATTAATAACTTGGTATGTGCTAGTCATTTTTATTGGAAAAGCAAATAAGTGATAATAATTGTAATTGTTAATCTCTAGTATTGGTATTTCTATTAAAAATGTTATATCGTTATTTTTTACATAGCCTTTAACTATAGCAATTTTTTCAAATATTAAAATGTTTGATTCTATTACATCGAAAGGTAATTTACTGTTAGTTATAAAAGATTTTATTCTCAATAATTCTTTTAATAGATCAATTGGTTCTATGATACTTGAATGTAGGGTATTTAATTTTGCAAAGGTTACTGCGTTTTCTAATGTTGCTAGGATTTGTTGAATTAAAGTTAGGGTTGATATTATCTGATTGTGTATCGTGTTGAATCTGATTAAATCTCGCATGCCTAACATGGTAGTTTGCATGTTATTTTCTAATGTTTGTATTCGATTGGCTATACTATCTTGATTTCTAACTAATTTTCTTAAGGTTTCATTAAATTTGATGATCGTTGATTGAGTTAACGATATTTTTTTACTAACTATGGTTTTGATGTCGTTTTGGTTTTCTATTAATTGTTGTATCGCGTTGTCATAGCGTTCTGCGTTTTGATTATCTAAATTACCGGTAATTGCTATGATTATGTTTCCTAATCCGTTGATTAGTCCTCTTTTTCTTCTTGCCGTCTGTTCTGTGGGTATTAGTCGATTAAATTTGTCTTCTATATTTTTCAAAATGCCTTCTGTTATACTGCCGTAGTTCATCATTTCTATTGCGTATTCTTTTCCGAATTTTGTTGTGTCCATTGATTATTGCAGTCTTTAATAATTATTTTTGATTATTTGAAATTTTTGTTTTAGCTCGGTTAAATCGAATTTTTGTGCAAAGGTCCAATAATTTATAGTGTTTTGCATACTGCCTAATCTTATTGGTAGTATACCGGGGTTATTCTTTATGTCTTCAATTATGATTTCTGTGTCCGTTCTACCTGGGTGGAGGTTGACGGTAAGGGTGACGATTGTCCATCTGAAAGTACAGGGTGTCTTAAATTTTTGAGGTGAACATATTTTGTTATCTTGCCGTCGTCTATTGCGGCTACGTTTTTATCGGATATTCGTTTGATTTTAAAGAGGCCTAAATTTCTCGGTGCCGTTTTGTGTCTTTTACTTTGGTAATTTTTCTCGAATACGGTTTGTCCTATAGTAAATTTGTTTTGGTCTGAATTTTTATTACAGGTCGCGGTAATGCATTCTTTATCGTTGTCTATCTTGTGCTTTAATTTTTCATAAGTTATTTTCAGCTTCTCTTTGTGATCCTTAGCGTATTGTTGATAGATTTCCTTGTTATAATGTATATCGTACGGGTTGCGTGAATCTGAGTGTCCTATGGTTAGTTCTAATGGTGTAAAATTTTTCGATGAATGAATTGTGCTATTATACGCGATTAATGCGTATGACATTAAGTTAGTTATGTGTTCTTTCTTGTAATTGATTCTTAATAATCTGATCTGTTCTAATAGGGTTGAATGTAGTATTTCGATTAGTCCGTTGGATTCAGGGTGGTTTTCAGTTATAAAGTGAATTTTTATTTTGTGTGATTCTAAAGTGTTTTGTATCGTTTCGTTTTGAATTCGCTTCCGTTGTCTAACGTGATTGTTTCGGGCGTTCCATAAAATGTAAAATAATGTAAAAATCCTTGGGTTACGTCTATACTATTTTTAGAAGTGATTGGTATTGCTTGGCCTATTTTCGTAAATGCGTCCACGATTGTTAGGTAACTTTTTGCTTCTACTACTAGAGTATCTGCATGTAATTTCTGAAAAGGTTTGTCTGGTGTTTTGGTCAACATTAAGGGTATCTTTGGGGGTTTTCTGTCATATTTTGCTCTGTCACATAGTTCACATTGATTGATATAGTCCGTCGTTAATTCTTTCATGTCTTTGAAATAGTAACGTATCATCATTTGCTTTAGGGTCTCGTTTATTCCTCGATGGTTGGTCTTTCCTTCGTGTTGGTTTCTTATCACATCGTTTATTCCGTCAGGGTCGTCTAATGTTATTAATTTTCTTGTGCATCTTATAAGTTCGGGGCCAGAATTGTTGAATAGTTTAACATATATTTCTGAAAATCGTTTGTACAAGTTTTCCGTGTGAAAGTAAAATCGTTTCTTCTCGGGGGTGTATTTCTTTAGAATTTTAATTATTTGTGATTCATTGTCGTCTTTGGTTATTTGAACTTGGTAAATCTTTTATTATCTACTTTCGTATATTTTACAGGGTTGGGGTTATTTAAAACTTCTGTGTTTATAAATTGATTGGGTTTCATGTCTATAGCTTCGTTTAAAATTTTAATTGCGGTTTTCGGTTCGTCATTTTGTGTCAAATGTATGGTTTCCATTTCTTCTGGGTCTTGTTTGATTTTGGTTTCGTCTACGTTTCCTATCACTGATTCTGTTTCTAGTGCGTTAAGTTGGATTCTGCTTAAAGCGTCTGCGTTATTGTTGTAAATTCTTTTTTTGTATATGTTCTCATAGTCAATTTCTTCTAGTCTGATTCTCCATCTTTGTAATTTTGAGTTAGGTTCTTTGAGTTTGCATAGCCATACTGGAGGGGCGTAACTTCCTCCACGTAATTAATTAAATAAGCGGGTGGATTAAACAATTTAATGTAAAGAAATTATCAGGATTCAATATTGCGGGACTAAATTGGAAGCGATAAAGCGGTTGTATTGTACAAGTTACAGTATAAATGTTTAATGTTAATTAAGTGCACAAATTTATATAAACAAAAGTCAAAAACTCACCAGAACTTCTTGGCATTCGGTGCTATAGGTGATTTCGGCACGCACAATATACAGTTAACACACAGTTGCGGTTTGTGTTATATATATAAGCGGTAAAACAAAAGTTTAGGCACTTCTTGAGTACTCTGCGGTAACACACGATCTACGTTTTCTATATTAATGCACTCTTGCGAACCAGGTGTTCGTTACAAGATAAATGTAGTTCTGTTTATCGCGCACTATCAGTATTTATTTCGAATGCACAACGATACTTTTGGCGCGAACTAAGGCACTTATAAATTATCTATAAGTCGCCGAACCATACTCCCCGCCTTGAAAGTAGGAAACTTTCAAAGGAATGGAAAAGGAATGGAACCCCGCTTTGAAAGTAGGAAACCTTCAAAGGAATGGAACACAAAAAAAATAAACTAATGAATTAAAAAATAAAATAAAATAAAAAAAAACTCAGTGCTTGCTCAATACACAAGTAGTACAAGAGTCTATGTAAGCGGTAAAGCATAATGCTATTAAACTAAACCTTTATAAGCGGATGAATAAATGCGGTTGAAGAAATGCGGGTAAGTATAATAGTATTTAATTATTGGGTGGGCAACGGGCAAAGTTTCACAATTGCTTGTTTAAAGGAACTGTTTTTTGTTTTGACAGTGGCAACTCTAACAACGCCATCTCGGCCTAGATGAACTTCCTGGATCATACCTAAGGGCCATCGCAGCGGAGGAGTATCGTCTTGATTAATAAGAACTATAGTCCCTACCTTGATGGGATTACTAGAAGTGCACCACTTTTGACGACTTTGTAGCGTATGCAAGTAGTCTGTCTTCCATTTTTTCCAATAAGATCTTACTAATATATCTAATAATTTTTTGCGATTGACCAAGTTAATATTTTCACTTGGTAAATCAAAGGCGGGTAAACATTGTAAGGGCGTAGACATTAAAAAATGAGCAGGTGTGAGAACCTCAGGGTGAGGGTCTGATGATAATAAACAAAGAGGTCTGGAATTTAACAGACATTCTATTTGAGTAAGGACAGTCAGTAACTCTTCATATGATAATAGTTGACTTCCAATTACTCGAAATAGATGCGTCTTGCAAGATCATTAACAACATCCTTGGAGTACGGACGTGTTTAAGTGCAGTGAAAGTAATTAAATTAAATATTCAGTGAAGTAATGATATTTATCTTTGAACTATTTGTGAATCCTATAGTAAGGTTTGTCATATAAATGTTTTAGTGTTGCTGCAACGTGCGTATTTACTGTATTTAGTAGTGAATTTATTTAAATGATGAACGGGATTTAACACCATGGTTTGTTTAACGTGTGATTCCCAGATTAGCCGCTCAAAACCAGGTGTTATTTGTGCCGGCTTTTGTGGTCAGAATAGTTATCATATCAGCTGTGTTGGTATTCCACCTGATGTTTTCAAAATTTGAAATCGTATGGACTCTTATGGTACTGCAATGATTGTTATTCTGCTGCTTCTAATTTTAACAAATATCTCTCAGAATCTATTGATGGGAAATTAAATGATGTTATTAAAACATTGAATCACTGTTTTCTGTTGTTAAAGAAGAAATAATGGTTTTAGCTAATGATAAATTAAAAACAATGATTCCACTTAGTTCTGAGAAACCATCATACACTCAAATAGTTAACAATGTTCCTCATTCCATGGTGATTGTTAAACCAAAGAACTCTACTCAGAACAATTTGCAAACTAAGACTGATCTTATGACCAATATAAAGCCAAGTCAACTGAATATACACGTATCTAGGGTTAAAAACACTAGAGATGGGGGAATTCTTATTGGCTGTAGTAATGCTGATGATGCGGCTAAATTTCTAACTGCTGCAAATGCTAGGCTTTCCGAATCCTATGATGTGAAACGTGTACGTGCTAATATTCCTAAAATTAGAGTAGTCGGGATGATCGAAAAATATGAAGCAGATGAGCTATTGTCATTACTTAGGTCACAAAATGATGTTTTCATTTGTCCTCTAATTGTAAGATTGAGAGAATTTGGGCTACTAAGAAGAATGAGAAAATCTTTCAGGCTATATTGGAACTTGATTCTGAGACTTATAACAGAGTCATTGCATTACAGCATCTTTTTGTTGGCTATGATGTATGCTCTGTCTTTGATGCAGTTGATCTTGATCTATGCTATAAATGCTGTGGTTACAATCACCATCAAAAGCTATGTACGAGAAATGTTGCTTGTCCAAAATGCGCATTATCTCATCAAATTAAAGATTGTCCCCCAAATTCCAAAACACGTTGCATTAACTGTGTTAACGCTAGAATTGCAAATACTGATCACTGTGCGTGGGATCATACCAACTGCACTGTTTATCAAAAAAAGGTTACCCATCGCAGAAATTCTATGTTGGGTAAGTAGCAATTAATAAGTAATCCTTATGATCCAAACAAATCGTTTAGAGTGCTTTATCAGAACGTTAGAGGTTTAAATACTAAGCTTCAAGCACTTTTTAATTTTTCGATTGAAGCTGACTATGATGTCTTAGTACTCACTGAAACCTGGTTAAATTCATCTGTTTACGATGCTGAAATGTTTCATGAAAACTGGGTGGTGTTTCGCTCCGACCGTAAGCTTGCGCTCACTAACCGTGCAACTGGAGGAGGTGTATTATTAGCACTAAAAAAGGATTATATTGTTACACAATTGGAGGTATCTGAATTATCTTCTCTGATACCTACAGTTGACATAATAGGTCTGAAACTATTAATTCAAACATGTAACTTATATATATTCGTCGTATATTTTCCTCCTGCTACTAATTATGAAACTCGCGATGTATTCTATAGCTTTAATAATAACTCTGAATGGACTCACAGTGAAAACAAATTATTAATATTAGGTGATTTCAATTTACCTACTTTCTACTCTAGTCGTTTAAACAAAACAATGAGTACTTACAACATTACTGCATTAGACAACTTTTGTGCGTATTTAGGTCTACACCAAGTTAATTCTATTCTCAATGCTAACGGTAGGCTGCTTGACCTGGTGCTCAGTGAATTGGATACTGTTGTCACACGTTCGCTAGACCCATTTCTTCCTGAAGATGGTCACCATCCACCATTGGACATAGTGCTGTCCCTGTCTCAGGGCAAAAACATTTTCCTGTGTTACATAAACTTGTATATAACTATAAGAAGGCAAATTTAGTTCAATTGTACAGTGATCTTTGCAACATAAATTGGGATAGCTTATCTGAATTTAGTGATATTGATGAAGCTTGTAATATGTTCTATTTACTCTTAGATTCGGTGATTGCTGCATATGTACCAAAATTTGGTTACCGTGGTAATGCTAACCTACCACCCTGGTTTAATCGACAAATTGTCTCGAATATCAAAATTAAAAATCGTTTTTACGTTTGTATAAAAGAACTCTTGACAGGAATGCTTATGATCAGTTTAGTTGTTTGAGAATTAAAATTAAACATGACATTTTCGTGTGCTATCAAAACTATTTAATAAAAATAGAAAGCAGCATACCAGGTAACCCCAATCGCTTCTGGAGCTATATAAATGCTCAAAAACCAGCAGAATACCTAATACCATGAACTATGGCAATAGATCTCTTAGTAATCCGCAACACATAGTTGATGCATTTGGTTCGCTTTTTCAAGCTTCTTATATCAAGTCCACGTACTTTGAATCAAATTCACTGGACGATACCACTAATGTTCTTAGCTGCGGAATTCCATTTCTTAATGAAGCTGATGTTTTAAAGGCGCTAATGAAACTAAAACCTAAGGACACTAGGGAGTGGATGATATACCCGCCTTTTAGTAAAGGATTGTGCAGTGATTTTTGTTAAACCACTTACCTTACTCTTTAATTTAGCTTTTAAAATGAAACAATTTCCGCAATGTTGGAGGGTCTCTAAAATTTGCCCGGTTTATAAGAAGGGCTCAAAGTTACAAATTGAAAATTATAGGCCTATTACAATTATGTGTAATTTTGGAAAAGTCTTTGAAATTGTTATTTATAATATACTTGCATCTCATGTTAAGTCTCTAATATGCCCTGAGCAGCATGGATTTGTACCAGGTAGATCTACAGTTACTAACCTTGTTTGCTTCACTCAATATGTTGCAGAACAACTTGATAATGGAGGTCAAGTTGATGTTTTGTATACTGACTTTTCAAAAGCCTTTGATAGAATTGATCACGGAATTTTAATCACTAAACTTTCTAAAATTGGACTCACGTTATCTTTCCTAAGATTTTTGAATCTTACTTAAGTAATCGTAAGCTGTGCGTGGAATATCATGGTCATCAGTCGTTTGACTTTGTAGCGTCATCCGGTGTACCTCAAGGTTCCGTTCTTGGGCCTTTGTTATTTATAATCTTCATTAATGACATCGTTCGTCATTTGTCTTGTTGTTCTCTTCTCTATGCTGATGATTTAAAATTGTTTACATCTATATTATCAACAGATGACTGCAGGAAACTTCAAAATGATCTAGTTAGCTTGTATTATTGGTGTAGTAACAACAATCTACCTTTAAATATCTCGAAGTGCTATACCGTTAGCTATACACGTAAGATTAATCCTATTTTTTACACATACACCATTGAGAATGTTTCAATTGGTAAGTGTAGTGTTTTAAAAGACCTCGGTGTCAAATTTGACTCAAAGCTTACCTTTATTGAACACATTACAACCATTCAAAAGAAGCGTACAAAATTTGGGATTTGTACTCAGAAATGGATATCATCTTTCTCAATCTATAACTATCTCTGCCCTGTATAATGCATTTGTGCGCAGTAAGATGGAATATGCCTCTGTTGTTTGGAGCCAGGGATATGAAGTACACAGTTGGGTGTTAGAGAAAATTCAGAGACGATACGCTAAGTTTCTGTGGTTTAAGTCTGATGGTACTTATCCTCAGCGTGGCCTTCCTCAGGATGTTCTTTTAAATAGGTTTGGTTTAAACGATCTACGTACACGTAGAAAATTCTACTCAGTCAGTATGTTGTATAAGTTACTTAATAATATGATTAACTGTCCCAATTTATTAGGTCAACTTTACTTTCATGTACCCAACGTTAAAACTCGCTTAGCGTCTTTATTTTATGTAAAACTCCTAGAACAAATATATTGAAATTTTCTCCTGTCAATGTTATGGTTCTAAATTATTTTGATATTCGGGACAATTTTGATTTATTTTGTGACTCGTTGCCACAATTAAAAGCTGGTATGCTATAGATATAGGGACTTATTATAATTTGTGTTGCTGCATATGAAATGTACCTTATTTTGTTATTTTTTTTGGTATACATCCTGTAATTGGCTTGTCTGTCGGATGTATTTTTTTTTCTATAAATAAAACTCTTTATATTTGACTCCCACATACCTCCAAAATGAGGGGCTCGTGGAGGAATCATTTTCCACTCAATACGGTGAATTGCAAGTTCATTTTTTAAAGCAGTTTGATAATTTGCGGATACCAAAAACGTATATAATTCCTCTAATTGTGTCTTGGCACCAATAAAATTTGTCCCGTTGTCCGAATATAAACAAGCAACAGGACCGCGGCGTGATATAAATCTTTTCAAGGCGGCCAGAAAACAATCAGAAGACAAGTCGGAGACTAATTCTATGTGTATCGCCTTAGTGGTCAGACACACAAAAGACAAATGTAGGCCTTCTGTGATCGAAAACCTCGCCGTCGCGTTAGCGTAATTTTAATTGGACCTGCATAATCGACGCCAGTATGTACAAATGCCTTTGTTTCTTGTACTCGACATAAAGGCAGATCAGCCATTTTGGTACGGGATGAACAGGCGATAAACGAAAACAGGAGTTACATTGGTATACTCGTTTTCTAACAATACTTCTAGCGGAAAGTATCCAAAAACGTTGTCGTAAAATGGACATCAACAAATTTGGACCTGTATGACAATTTACTTTATGATAATAATCGATAATGAGATTAACGATATGATCATTTTTTGGCAATAAGGCGGGATGCTTAGTTTCAAAAGGGAGATCGGAATTAGATAATCGTCCTTGTATTCGTAAAATCTTGTCTTCGTCCAAAAACGGGCAAAGATTCTTAAACTTTTTGGAGCATAATTTATAGTTACTTAGCTTGCTAATTTCATCACAAAAATGCTCATGTTGAATTGACTGAATAACATATTTTTCAGCAATAATTAGGTCTGATGCTTTCATTTCGTTACAAAGTGGAAGTTTTTTAATAAAGCGGAGTACATACACTACTACCCTAAGTAGTTTGACCCATGAGGAACAGCGTTGAGCTAAAATATATAATACTGGTTGTTCCCCTTGAACAAAGGCGATCAAAGTATTTGATTTACGTTCAGGCAAATTATCAGTGTTATTAGAACTAAATGGCTTAATTGGCCATTCTGATATAGGAAAATGCAACCACTGTGGGCCATGCCACCATAGTTTGTTAACTATTAATTGAGAGGGCAACATGCCTCGCGACAAACTGTCGCTAGGATTTTCTTTTCCAGAAATATGATAAAAATGGCGAGGATGTAAATTTTCATGACATTGTGCTATACGGTTACTTACAAATATTGACCATTTATGCGGTGAAGAATGGATCCACGATAATGCTATAGTGGAGTCCGAAAATGCGTAGATACCTGTAATAGGTATTTGATCAATATAAGTATCATAAACTCTTTTAATAAGATTAGACATTAAAACAATTGCGCACAATTCTAGCCGGCATAAAGTAATTATTTTAACCGGTGATACCTTTGATTTTGAACAAAGCAATCGAACTTTAATATTTCCGAGAGAATCCGTAGTATGCATGTAAATAACACAACCATAGGCGTTTAAACTAGCGTCAGAGAATGCTACGAGATTCACAACAGAATTTTTTAGAACACCAACATGGCGTGGAATACTTAATTGTGAAAGTAAATGAAATTCCTGGCGTAATAAATTAAAGCGTTGGACAATCACGTCTGGAGGGATATCATCCCAATCAATTTTAATGTTCTACAATTCTTTAATAAGCAATTTCGCATATAAAATTGTAGGCAAAATTAAACCAAGTACATCAAATAAGCGGGCGATGAAAGACAAAATTGTACGTTTCGTACATTTACCCTCAGTATCAGAAATGGTGATCTTAAATAAATCGAGCGACGGCAACCATGAAAGTCCGAGAATTTTTAAGTTACCATCGTCAGAAAAACTTACGGAAGCGCGGTGGGAGTCTGGAAGGCTAGCCAATAACTCGGGTGAATTTGAAACCCATTTAATTAAATCAAAACCTCCGGACTTAAATAAAGTAATAAGTTCCTGAGCCAGTTTAATAGCGGTTTCATAATCAAGTGCAGAGCAAACCAGATCGTCCATGTACAGTTTAGACGTAGCTATTTGTGCTGCATTTGGGAAACGTTTAGCTTCAGTAGAAGCTAATTGGTGAATGGTGCGCATAGCTATGTATGGGCTAGATTTTAACCCGAAAGGGAGACGATTAAATTGAAAAGTTCGTATTTTTTCTTCGCTTGTGAAGCGGAATAAAAATTTTAAATATTTGCGGTGAAAATTTGGTACAATTATCTGCAAGTACATCTGACCTATGTCCGCTGTTAAAGCTATTGGGAATAAGCGAAAATTCAACAGAAGCAAAAACAAATCCGCCTGCAAATTAGGCCCACTATAAAGGATGTCATTTAACGAATAGCCAGTATGAGTTTGACTACTGGCGTCAAGAACTACACGTACTTTTGTGGTAGACTTGTCCGGGCGCATAACAGGATGATGTGGTATATAATAACCATCGTGTGTATCATTAGAAGTTTGTACTTCTGATACATAGCCCTTAGTTAGATATTCACTAATTATCTGATTATAATTTTCAAACAAGACTGGTTCTTGTTTGAGCTTACGTTCTAAGGATAAAAGCGATGATATGCGACAGTATAGGAACTGCCTAAAGCGGAGGGATCTTTACAAAATGGAAGGGCAACAGAGTAGCGGCCCGTCGGGTCTCTTTCTACCGATGAAGTGTATAGATTTTCACATAGCGTTTCCTCGGGACTAAGGAACCGTTTAACGTAAACTTCCTCTAATTCCCAAAATTTATGCAAAGAAGTTTCAATATTATTTAAAGTTAATGCGGTAAAAGAAGCGTAAGAATGGTCGGCATTGACACTGCGAGAGGGAATATCTCCCATGAAAACATAACCAATTACGGTTTGTATAGCGGGCGGTGTAGCGGGACCACAATCAATGCGGTTACCTAAGTAGATATATGGAAATAATTGTGCCCCAATTACTAGCTCTATGCCTCCAGGAATATTCCATGAAAGGTCTGCAAGCGGAACATTGTTAAGAAATTGTATATTACAGTTACCAATAAAAAAATGCTGGCAATTTATCTGTAATAGTGTCAACTACTAGTATTTGTATATAATATTTGTGATTATACACACGTGATTCAATATTAAGATAAGCGTAGCCTCGTATTGGTCTTTGAGTTGAACCAATACCTTTTATGAATGAATTGTTAAGGGGTTCTATAGACAAGTTGAGTAATTTACAACCCTCTACAGTTATTAAATTGTTTTGTGAACCGTTATCCAGCAAACAACGAATAATTTTGCGTTTGCCGTCAGAACTAGTTGCATAGATTTGTGCGGTAGCTAATAATATTATAGGATTAGACCTTGATTCAGAATTAAATGCTACAGTAATAGCAGGTTCTACCTGAGAACTTGTACCGGGTGAGATAGCGGAATTTGAAATATTATTATTATTCTTTGCAAAAGAACTTACGGGCGTTCTTGTGATAAATCACGAGTATTAGAATGAACATTTTTGTCCGATATCTTCTTACAACAAAGTAAACTATGATGCCTATTTTGACAATAATTACAAAAATGCCTTGAATTACACCAAGAAAGCGTGTGAGTTACGCTTAAACAATTAACGCATCCATTTTTTGATTTAATAATTTCAAATCGGTCTTGCGGTGAATTCATATTTTTAAACTGCGGACATTGGTATATTTTAAAATGATTATCTTTTTTACACAATATGCACAAAGGCGAACTGGAAACAAATGCTTTAGTCTTAAATGCGAGCGGTTGCGGTTTATGATTATAGTTATATGACTTCATATTATCATTTGAACGTTCTAAAATTTTAACTTGATCTTGAATAAAACTTATCAGCTTTTTATAAGAGGGAATTTCCGTATTTCGAACGGACAATTCAAACGCTTGTGCGGTTTCTGCATCTAGTTTCTTTAAACCCCAATGCAAAAATTTAAAATCTTGCAGGTCGGTAATTCCCACCTGTAACAGCGCTGCAATAGACGCAGAATATTTTTCAATAAATGTATTTAAATTGTTAGCGGATCGTGGACAATTTTTTAATTCAAAAATATTATTTAAATAGTGTGCACCTAGTGTACGTTTATCCTGGTACTTTTTTACCAAGCTATCCCACAATATACTGTAAGTTTCAGCACAGGGAACTATACCTGCAGTTATCCGCAGGGCGGAATCTTATAATATACCCATAAGGTGTTGTACCCTCTGACCATCAGTAAGTTGAGGGTTTAGTGAATATTAGTCTTAAAAGACTGGTAAAATACATCCCATTTTAAGATTTCACCGTTAAAATACGGGATTTCTAAAGGCGGTAAGGAATCGAAATTTTAGGGTAGCACTAGTAGCCCTTGATGCGGTGGTTTAAATTGAATTATATTATTACGTGCGCGTTTAATTCTACTGTACATATCCTCAAATGCATTTAAACTTTGATAATCAGGTTGAAATTCCGGTTTCAATAATAATTGGTATTCATTTATCTTATCCACAATAGATTCAAACCTTGACCTTAATTCATCTATCGTTTCGCTATCTGCCATAAAATTTTCATTTGCTTGTGACTCAAATGAAGAAATATTTTTTGAACAATCATATAATGCTGTAAGCCGCTGAAATATACTCTCCTTCTTCTTGTGTAAAATTTTTATTTTATCTTCCATTTTAATAATATAGGAAAAGAGAGTTCAAAATTTAACTGCAAGCACTAGTAAACTAATTTTTCTTTTTTGCTGGGACATGCGAGCTCTAAGGACCAATCTAATGGAGGGGCGCAACTTCCTCCACGTAATTAATTAAATAAGCGGGTGGATTAAACAATTTAATGTAAAGAAATTATCAGGATTCAATATTGCGGGACTAATTTGGAAGCGATAAAGCGGTTGTATTGTACAAGTTACAGTATAAATGTTTAATGTTAATTAAGTGCACAAATTTATATAAACAAAAGTCAAAAACTCACCAGAACTTCTTGGCATTCGGTGCTATAGATGATTTCGGCACGCACAATATACAGTTAACACACAGTTGCGGTTTGTGTTATATATATATATATATATATATATATATATATATATAAGCGGTAAAACAAAAGTTTAGGCACTTCTTGAGTACTCTGCGGTAACACACGATCTACGTTTTCTATATTAATGCACTCTTGCGAACCAGGTGTTCGTTACAAGATAAATGTAGTTCTGTTTATCGCGCACTATCAGTATTTATTTCGAATGCACAACGATACTTTTGGCGCGAACTAAGGCACTTATAAATTATCTATAAGTCGCCGAACCACATACTAATGGTCTATGATCGGTGTATATATAAAATTTCCGTCCGTATAGGTACGGTCTAAAATACTTAGTTGCCCAAATTATGGCTAACAATTCTTTCTCTAATGTACTGTATCGTTGCTCTGTTTCGTTGAGGGTTCTGGATGAGTAACTGATGGGTTTATCGCTGCTTACTGTTCCTTGGCTTAATACTGCGCCTAAGGCTACATTTGATGCGTCCGTTGTTAATACGAATGGTTTCGAAAAGTCGGGGTATTCTAACACGGGGTTATTTGTTAATATGCTTTTAATTTTATCTACTGCTTTAATAAATTCTGAGGTATGTACAATTTTGTTTTCCTTTTTTAAACAATTGGTTAGGGGCTTGGTTATTTGAGCATAACCTTTAATGAATTTTCGGTAATAACCGCTAAGGCCTAAAAATCCTTTTATCTCTTTATTCGTTTTAGGTATGGGGTAATTTTATACAGCGTTTGTTTTGTCGGGGTTCGGCATCACTCCTTGGGGTGTTATTATGTGTCCTAAAAAGGCTACTTCTTTTTGTAGAAATTCGCTCTTATCTAGTTGTACCTTAAATTGTGCTGTTCTTAGTCTTTCGAACACTTCTCGTAATCTTTCAATATGCTCCACTAATGATGTTAAATACACTATTATATCATCTAAGTACACAAGACATTTTTCGTTGTGTATCCCTCGTAGTATGTTATCCATTACTCGTTGAAAAGTTCCGGGTGCGTTCTTCAGTCCAAATGGCATCCGTTTATACTCGTAGTGTCCTCTAGGTGTGCTAAAGGCTGTTTTTTATGTATCTCCTTCTTCCATTTCCACTTGATGGTATCCTGATGCTAAGTCTAGCGTCGAAAAATATTGCCACTTACCTAACTTAACCAAAATCTCTGTTATATTCGGTAACGGGTATTTATCGTCTACCGTTTTTTCGTTTAATTTGCGGTAATCTATTACCATTCTGTATTTTCGTTTTCCTGATGCGTCCAGTTTTTTCGGTACTATTAATACGGGGCTGCTCCATGGTGAATTGGAGTGTTGTATGATATCTTGATCTAATAGATCGGCTACTTGTCTGTCAGCTTCTTCCTGACTTGTCTGGGGTAATCTGTATGCTTTGGTGAATATCGGTTTGTTGTCTGTTAGCTCAATGTTGTGCTTAACTGTATTTGTAAAGGTTAGGGGTATTCCTTCGCAATGGAATATGTCGCGGTATTCAAAACATAATTTTTGTATTGCTCTTTGTTCCTCTGGATTTATGTCGCGGTTAAATCGGATATTACTTAAATTTTGTTTTAACATTTCGTCGTTTTCTACGGGGTTGTAATTTTCGTTTGAGTTTTCGTCTATTTCCATCTCGTTAAAATTTAATTCTTCTATTTTAATCGGGTTTGTTAAAGATAGTTCTACGGGGTAGTCATTTGAGTTTAATATTGTTGTCGTGACGTAATTATCTTTGATTTTTACTAATGCGGTTGGGGTTTCTACTCCTTGTTGAAAAGTTATTTGGTTTTTATTCCTAAGTTATTATTTGAATTTACGGGGATTCTTATCTTTTTTTCTGTTCGGGGTTCTAATGTATATTTTTCGTCAATTTGGGTGTTTTGAAATTTGATGGGGATTCGTCCATATTTGGTTCTTAATAATCGGTTTTTAATATCTATGTTGGCTCCTAATTTTCTTAGAAGGTCCATTCCTAGTAGTCCGTCATATTTGTCATTAAATTCAAATATGCAGAATTTGTGTTTCATTTTTACGTTGAATGTTTTTGGTAAAGGTATGTTTGTAACGAATTGGTGTAGAGTTGTTTGATGGGCGGTTTTAGTTTTGAAGGGTTCTCCTTCTACATAGTTTAGATAATGTTTCTTTACTGTTTGCGGGCTTATTAATGTCTTTGAAGATCCGGTATCAATTAGTAATTTATATTCAGCGTGGGGTATTTCGATATAGGGTAGTACAAGGTGATTCATATTATTTAGATTTATTACGTTAGGTCGTTTATAAAATGGTCCATTTGAAAATTTGAGCACGCGTTATCTTCGTCGTCCTCCTCGTAAGTTTCGTATGGTTCTTCGCGTTCATAGTGGTTTGATTGGTTTTGTTCATTATTCGTACACGGTCGATTGCTATTATTCTGGTCTTCTTCATAATCTTCTACTTCTTGATGAAATAGCTCTTCTGAAGTGAAAGTGCGTTTTTGATTGGGGTTTGGTCTTATGTGTATTATTTTCGTGTTGGGTCTGGTGTTACCAGATGAGGTATCCATTGGTGTAGGTTTATAATAGTTATTGGGATTATTATTGTTTATCATCGGCGAGTTTCTAATAGGATTCGCGTTGAATTCTGGTCTTTGTTGATTTACATTTTAGTTGATCCTCGGTTGAAATGCGGGTTTTGAAAAGTTCGAGTTAATTGTTAGTTGATATGTGTGTTTTGAAAAGTTCGGGTAAAACGTTGGTTTTGAAAATTGTTTGTATTGGTTGTTAAAGTTTGAGTTATTAAAATGTGGATTATTGGTTCGCATTTGGTTTGTTTGTGCATTAAACGGGTTAAATTTTTGTTGTGGATTTATTTGTCTTGCGGGTTGTATAGTTTTCATTGGTGTGTAGTTTTTATTCGCGTTGGGGTTATATAGTCGGTTTCTATAATACATTACATTTTCTTCTTCTATTATCATGTTCATTGCTGCTTCTAAGTCTTGGGGATGTTGAAATCTAATTTTATCCGAAAGTCGTTCGGGTAATGCATTTAGATAGATGTCTAATTCCATCTCGTCGTACATTTTCGTTTTTAAAAGTCTTACGTTTGGATCGGTTTCTTCAATTTTGAGTTTTGCCAAAATAAGCTCTTTAGATCTTGGCATTTCATTCCAAACTAATATGGTGATTGGTTGTGTTCCATCCTAAGGTCTGTTAATCTTTTACTAAACATTTCAGGTTTCTTTGGTCGCCGAAACATGCTATTAATATTCGTTTGTATTCGTCCCGTTGGTCTACGTCTTTGCGACTTGCAATTAATGTTAGCGCCCTTCCGGTTAGTTTACTGATAATAAGGCGGATAAGCAAAATGTCTTTTTCGTTATCACCTGGCTTAAAAAAAGGTTTTTAGGAATATTTCACAGGCCGAAATATAGTTGCATAATAAACATTGATCATTACCGTTAAAGTTGAGTATCATGTCCATGTATAATTTCATTTCATTAGTGATCTTGGCTGAGGTAATTTTGGGTAATTTTAAAAGAGTAAACATTTTTTTTTTAAATTTGGATTTATTTTGTAGTTTTGTAGTTTTGTAGTTTTCAGTGTTTGGTTGAGTTTACTCTTAATCTGCCGATTTTAATTTTAGTTTCTAAAGTTTCAGTAGGCTGAGTAATTTTTGTGGTAATTTATCGGGCTTGAATGTTAATACTTCTCTATTTTTAATTATGTCGATTTTAGTTAGGTGCGTAATAATTATTTCTTCTCGCGGTTTATGCAATTGTAAGGTGTCTGCAATGCCTACAATGTTGTCAGTTATTAGTTGCGTTAGTTCCTGTTGCAAGGTTATTTTTAATATACTGTGGGTGTTATTCAGTAACCGTTGTGATTTTATACAATAAAATTTGTGCTTCGTTAATTTACTGAAGTATTTAATTAAAATTGTCAAGTTCGAATAAGGTTATAACATGCGTTTTTCAGTAGTAATTATTAATATCTTTCCTGAGTAATTTAAATTGATACTTTATAAAAAGTTTCTGTTCGTAATTTTATGTTGTTTTAAATTTTACAATGCTGAAGGTTTTCGCGATGTTTAGATAGCTTTCGCTTCCTGATTTATAATTAGATTTATGCGTACTTATCCAAGGTTAGATTTTATTCACTTTTAAAGATGAGACGATAAATGTTGGTTTTGCGTTTGAAATCACGCTTCGTTATTTCTTGTAATAAGAATGTGGTTTCTAATAATAGATTTGTACATTGGCTATTTATGGATCGTATTACGTTTCGCGTTTGAATAGTTGCGTTGTTATAAGGATTTTAGTTTTAATTGTTCGTGATTTTAGCTTTTGCTTTTACTCTCGGTGTATTTAAATTATTTTTATGCGCCAGTTAATCCTCTTATTGTTGAATTAACAATTCGTTTCTTGCCTTAGTTAAAGTTGTTGAATTAGAAATTCTAAAAATTTCTTGCGCGAATTAAGATTGCCAAATTAGAGGTTTGGTTTTGTTTCTAAAAATTTTCTTGCGTTAGTTAAAACGTGATCTAGTCTCTTGTGCGCTTTGCGACTTTTTAATTATCTCAAGTTTTTTTGTCTCAGAAATTAGTTTTTTCTCAGTTATTATCCCTTTTTTTATATATACAAAGTAAAAAATAATGATAAAATTTCAATAACAGCTTGAAGATAATCTCTAGCAATTGCTAAGTCGATTATTTTCAAAAAATTGCATAAAATAGTTGTAACAATAGTTAATATACATATATAAATCATAAACTAGCAAATATCAAATGTTTTTGTTAATAATAAAAATAAAATTCAATTGGTTTAAAGGAAAATGAACTTACACTAGTTGCTTTGTTGAATTCATTGATTTCTTTCTTTGTTTCGGTTTTCTTTTGGATTTGATCTATTCTTGTATCGCCTTCAATTTTTCTTTTGTTAAATTTGAACTATTCTTGTTTCGCCTTCAACTTCTTTTTGCTGGGATTGAACAATGCTTATTTCGCCTCCAACTTTTGTTTTGTTCTGCCAAATTTGGAGTTGAAATTCCAGACCACCAGTTCCTCGATTTTGGATTCGCTAGTGCCCTTTTGACATCCGTTACGACTGCGCCAGTTAAGGTTCGTAGCTTCGAGCGGTCTTTTTTAAAAAGACTTCTTGAACTTTAACAAATTTATTTTTGATTATACAGAAATTAATTGAAATTTTGACAAACTTGTATAATTAGACTAAGTCGAAATACATTAATTAATTGTACAATTTGAGCTATCTACGCACTGCAATGTAAAAGCTGAACGTTTGATGAATTGACTGCGAGTGGAGCTCCCGGGCCTTTTATAATCTCCCTACCCCCTCACAGTTATGTGGGAACTTGCAGACCTAATGTCTGCTTACACTTGACTCTATTCATGATACATAGTTGCTACCCTAAATCTATTCATAACTACTTTGCTGCGAGCTTACTTCTGCGTAATCTCGGTACGTGACTTCCTACGACCGTCTGTGACCTGACATCTGCAGTGTCACTTATCCTTGTGCTACTTTGTAGCGCTCCGTTTCCATGAACGTTTATAAACTGAAATAAATTGTAATAAATTGTCTTTTATGACATTGTTGCACATTTCCTAATAACTTCTTAAGTATTAGTTTTATATAAATATAATAGATGGGGGATTACATAACTCGCGTCGCTGCACCACAAGGTATAAATTATTGATATCAAAATACATTAAATATTTAGAATCGAAATTTGGATCATAATCTGCATTCACGTATTTGTTATTTGCTTTGGCATATCTATTCGAACATCGAGAAACACCACCACGAATTCCCCGTTCTAAAAACATTATTTTTTCAATATCGGTAAGCAACTCGAGTTTAACGTTTGTCGTTTTTAACATTGCGTCTAGAGCTAAACCAGGAGCCGTAAAGTAGTGAAGTGGATCTAACTTATACGTGAACATGCAAGTTTTTCTAAAGTTTTCAAATATGTCAGTCAAGAGCAGTACATCTGTTTTTAAATATAGATCTGAATTGTCCCTTACTGTTTTTATATTAAATGTTTGCCAAACTTGTTTATCATGATTGTAGTCTTCATCTGAGGCTTCTTCATTGCGCAAACAATTAAAGAATGCTGTTTTACAGGGTAAATTGATTTCATTGGGCCTATCCCAAGAGTTAATGTAATCATAGGGAAATATACCTTTACGCGTAAGTAACCGAAACTCATTATCAGTGTTACAATTTTCCCTGGTGATGGATTTTTTATTATCATCTAAGTATGAAGCTAATTTTTCGATGCTAGATGCCATAAACCTGAATGAATCGATAAATCTAAAACTAACTTTCGTATCTTTTACATATTTTGTAAAAGATATGTATCTTTCCTTATTTATTGGTAGAAGGTTTAACGAACCTGAAAACCCTAATGCGATTTTTTTAATAATGAAACGCAGATCGTAGCCTGATGAGTTATAAAAAACTACTGGTATCATATAAGAATTGTAATAATTGATGTTGCAATCTTGATGAGCCGCTCCTCGAAATTCACCAGTAAAGTGACAGTGATCGTGAACTCTAATATCATCTATACTAAAAAGTTTATTGCAAATGTGACAGTGGAAGGCAAATTTAAATGCTGACTGTTGTTCTTCTGTTAAAGGATTCATAGGTTTTGGGTTACAGAACATTTTATTCGTCGTTTGTGAAATCAGTTTCAATTGAGCAACAAACCATTCTATACAATCCTTTCCGCGATACAATTGAAATTTGGAATATTTATTATCATACGAGCATTTCAAATAGTACGCTACACTAAAACGTATATGTTTTTGGTAACGGACTGTGTTTAATATTACCTCCGGCTTTTTGCATGGTTCTAATATACTTTCGAAATTTGCATAAACTACAAATAATACCTTTTCTTGGTAGTGGAAATGATTAAATTTTAGATACTTTTCAGATTCTTCGGATAATCTTATTGAGCAAGTATTCTGTTTTTCGCAATGATTCGAATGATGCTTAAGTAATGCTGCTGTACTAAAATTATTTAAACATCTATAAACAAAAAAATTTTCTATGGTGATGTGAAGACAACTGTTTTGCAAATAATTTTGACATATCCTTAACCCAAGTAAAATGAAAGTGATTTTCATTAGCATTTGTTGGACGAGAATATTATAAGGAATCATTATTTAAAACTAACAGGTTAATAGGTTCTATTTTTCCTAAATTTTCACTTAAACAAAATGACAGTATTTTAGTATTTTCTATGCAATATATATTAATTGCAAGATTGTTGAGCCTCTCATTTTTTTTGTCTTTTAATGCGATTGGAAACTGAATTCAGTTGTAGCGCAATACTGAATCAAAATGAGGATAGCTAGATATTCTATGAATATTTTGTTTAGCAGGATGTAAAGCGGAAACCAAGGACCAAAGAAAGTAATGTTGGTCGTTATTTATTACATTTACCACAGCTCGTTTTTTTGCTATAAAGTCCGGAACCGGAACAAACGTTGAACACCCTCCTTTAAACGGATCATGATTGTTTATATTTAGCTTCAAGTGTAAAACTTCTTGGATTGCCCAACCTGAATCCGTTTCACTAAATTCATGCAATCGCTTTCATATCTTGTCCAATAGGTTCTTCTTATATCACTGCTTGAGATTGGTGTTTATATCGATGTGACGATTTACAGTAGGAAACGTCTTCAAATTTATTTCACCAGCTGTAGGCTTAACAAAGTTAGCGGTAAATATTACATTAACTTTCAACATTGACTTTTTTTTAAGCAAGCAACAATCTTACGTTTAAAACTATCGAACGCCTTGTTTAAGAACACTAGAGGAGCTTTATAGTTTAAATTGGTAATAAGTCCCGTAATTAGTCGACTTCCAAAACCTGATTGTACATTATGCCAAATCAAATGTCGAATATGACTTCTAAAAGGCGTTGCATCAATACCTATACCTTGGTATTCCAAAGAGCGTGTCAAGTGTCCCAATCGTACAAGGTAACTTTTAAGATGTGCCAAATTAGACTCCAGCCTACTAGGATTTTTCTGGCGATTGTCTTCGTATACCTTGTTTTTAATCGCAAGCTTTAATAAACTTATGTTTGTCTTTAGAATGATCATGTGTTTCATAATTCCATCACCTGAATTGATTAGATTCATACATTTCACTGTTAACTTTAAAATATCACTACTAACTTCGGTTACCGTTTCAGAATTCATGATTGATCGTTCTATACAATCACCACACTACTTAATAATTAATATATGTAGAGATTTATTGACTATTTATACATAAATATTTTCTGACGTAAGCAAAGCAACTGTAAAAAAATTAGCATACAAAATTTTATAATACAATAATATTTATTTCAATGCAATCAAAATAATTGCATAGCGAATTGCTTTGGATGCAATTGTTAAAATCGCCTTTATTTACGTTTTGATTCAAAACGATTTTCAAGCATGAATGGTTTAATTCTTAAAGAATATTCAGTTCAATCAGATCTTGTATAATTATTATTATTAGTTTCTACTAGCAACTTTATAAAAAGAGTAACTTATCGTCGATCAAAAATGGTAGCAGTACCAACGATAGTGTAAAAGTTCTAGAACAATTTATATTTCATTCTAACGAAGACTTGATTAAAGAAGTTTTTGGTTCTTTACCTCAACTTGACACTGCTGCTATTTTTGATAGTGACGTAATAGATATATCACGGTAAGTGCTTTTTCACATTTATACATGTGTTTTAATATTGATAGATTTGCGCGTTTTAGGAGCAATTAAATGTCCGAGTCTGCCGCTCCTGTTGTTCCACCGCAGCCAGTTCCTCTACTTGTAACATGCCTTTTTGCGTATAAATAAAATTAAATAAAAACCCTTAACCACAAAAAATATTTAAATCACTAGATACGTATTTCGACCACTATGTGGTCATCATCAGTAGGGAAAAAAAAATATTAGCTGTATAATTTACTATATTATTGCTTTAAACACTATCGAGGATATTCTCCTCACCCGCAGGCTGGTGTTCTCAACAACAAACAAGTGAATTGTGACATTATAACTTAAAACTACCTAATTTATACTAATTCTAAATCTACTGAAGCGGAACCAGTTTAATCTTGCTTTCTCATCGGTTGTTGACCAATAGGAAAGCAAAGCAGATGACTCTATTGGCCCTTTATCGGTGTTTAAGAGGGTCCTTTATGTTTAACAATTTTAATTGATTCATAGGCATTTAAGGAGGAAAACGTTGGTACCGCTTTTAACAATTTAACATTTTCTAGTTTAACAGGGGTGGCTGGTTTCAAATATATGTTTGGCGACCTGAGACCTTTCATATTTACCATATTTGAAGTGAGCAATGTGTTCTTTAAATCTTGTTGTTATATTCCTCTTGGTCTGACCAATATATTTTTGAAAACACCCTGGCCCTGCACAACTAATTTCATAAATCCCCGACTTTTGCAATTTTCCACCTTGTCTTTTGGATTACCTAGCAAATCTTTAATTTTATTATTATTAGTGAAAGAAATTTTGAAATTACACTGTTTGAATATTTTATCATGACCCTTTGTGGTTTTGTGAAACGGAAGTTTAACATATTTAACATTATCGTTAGAGGTGGTTGATTGCAAAGTTGTTGATTTACGGATGTTGATCGTATTTTTACACTTACTAAAAATATTATCTATAATATCAGAAAAGAAACCATTGCAATTCGCTATTTGTTTAATAAGAGCAAATTCCTTATTAAATCTGTTTTTTATTTAAAGGAAATTCAATAATCTATTAATTAAAAGTTAAATGAAGCCAACTTATGTTGTATGCTATGATTAGAGGAAGACAAAATAAAGCGATTTACATTGGTTTCTTTTCTATAAATGTCAAATTCTAATTTATTACCATTTCTAATTACTAATGTATCTAAAAAGGGTAATTGTCCATTATTCTCTAGTTCATACGTAAATTTTATGCTTTGAAATTTTGAATTCATTTCTTTAAGAAAATCATCAACATTTGATTTAGAAGTGTCAAAAACTACAACAATATCATCCACGTACCTTAATCATATTCTTGGGAAGTATTTGGAGTTTTCTTTTAACTCGGTTTCAAAACGAGACATAAATAAATTTGCTATGAAAGGTGATAAGCTATTTCCCATTGGTGTGCCTTCATGTTGTTCGTACAACTTGTTGTTGAATTGAAAACAGTTCTGGGACATGCAATGCGAAACAAGCTTGATATAGTCCTCAACTTTATCATCATCAATATCACTATCTATAAGAACATCCTTTAAATATGTTAAAGTACGTGGTATTGGAACACTAGGGAATAATGAACTGACATCAAATGAAATTAAGATTTCGTTCTCTTCTAATGTGATATTTTTAATTTTATTAATGAACTCTAAAGAGTTTTGTACAGATAAACTATTAAACTTTAAATTCTTAAATTCATTTGACAGCCATCGTGATAAATAGTAAGTCGAATCCTGAAATGCCAAAGCTTTACTGTTTACCAAAGATTCACAAAAATAATAAATTGATGAGACCAATAGTTTCAGGTATCAACTCACCGACTTACTATTTATCACGATGCCTGTCAAATGAATTTAAGAATTTAAAGTATAATAGTTAATCTGTACAAAACTCTTTAGAGTTCATTAATAAAATTAAAAATATCACATTAGAAGAGAACGAAATCTTAATTTCATTTGATGTCAGTTCATTATTCCCTAGTGTTCCAATACCACGTACTTTAACATATTTAAAGGATGTTCTTATAGATAGTGATATTGATGATGATAAAGTTGAGGACTATATCAAGCTTGTTTCGCATTGTATGTCCCAGAACTGTTTTCAATTCAACAACAAGTTGTACGAACAACATGAAGGCACAGCAATGGGAAATAGCTTATCACCTTTCATAGCAAATTTATTTATGTCTCGTTTTGAAACCGAGTTAAAAGAAAACTCAAATACTTCCCAAGAATATGGTTAAGGTACGTGGATGATATTTTTGTAGTTTTGACACTTCTAAATCAAATGTTGATGATTTTCTTAAAGAAATGAATTCAAAATTTCAAAGCATAAAATTTACGTATGAACTAGAGAATAATGGACAATTACCCTTTTAGATACATTAGTAATTAGAAATGGTAATAAATTAGAATTTGACATTTATAGAAAAGAAACCAATGTAAATCGCTTTATTTTGTCTTCCTCTAATTATAGCATACAACATGAGTTGGTTTCATTTAACTTTTAATTAATAGATTATTGAATTTCCTTTAAATAAAAACAGATTTAATAAGGAATTTGCTCTTATTAAACAAATAGCGAATTACAATGGTTTCTCTTCTGATATTATAGATAATATTTTTAGAAAGTGTAAAATAGGATCAACATCCGTAAATCAACGACTTTGCAATCAACCACCCTAACGATAATGTTAAATATGTTAAACTTCCGTTTTACAAAACCACAAAGGGTCTTGATAAAATATTCAAACAGTGTAATTTCAAAATTTCTTTCACTAATAATAATAAAATTAAAGATTTGCTAGGTAATCCAAAAGACAAGGTGGAAAAATTGCAAAAGTCGGGGATTTATGAAATTAGTTGTGCAGGGCCAGGGTGTTTTCAAAAATATATTGGTCAGACCAAGAGGAATATAACAACAAGATTTAAAGAACACATTGCTCACTTCAAATATGGTAAATATGAAAGGTCTCAGGTCGCCAAACATATATTTGAAACCAGCCACCCGTTAAACTAGAAAATGTTAAATTGTTAAAAGCGGTACCAACGTTTTCCTCCTTAAATGCCTATGAATCAATTAAAATTGTTAAACATAAAGGACCCTCTTAAACACCGATAAAGGGCCAATAGAGTCATCTGTTTGCTTTCCTATTGGTCAACAACCAATGAGAAAGCAAGATTAAACTGGTTCCGCTTCAGTAGATTTAGAATTAGTATAAATTAGGTAGTTTGTTTAATGTAAAGCTCACTTGTTTGTTGTTGAGAACACCAGCCCGGGTGAGGAGAATATCCTCGATAGTTTTAAAGCAATAATTAGTAAATATACAGTAATATTTTTTCCTGACGATGAACCACATAGTGGTCGAAATAGTATCTAGTGATTTAAATATTATTGTTAAGTTTTAAATTAATTTAATTTAAATCGTGCCACAGTGTTCCTTAATAATTAATTACTATGACTTCCGGTCTTCGGAACTTAATAAGTAACGGAGCTTAGCTCTTAAAATTAGTTTTGTAAAAGCAGATATTCGATTTCTAAAAAATTGTAAAGCCCACAAAGTATTTCCAAATTTCATTAACGTAAAAATCAGCAGTAATTGTAAACGTAGTAACGCAATAATCAATTTTGCAAAAGATAAATGGCTTAATTTGGAAATCAAATATCTGTACAGTAAACTTAGTAGATTGGAACTGGAAACGTATAAATCGCACCTAGCACTAACGTGCAATTTATCCGAGTCCGGTTTTCAGGAATGGAATAATTTCCGGAGATTTGTTTTCGAAGTCAACAATCATAAATTGTTAGACAAAATTAATAGGCAAAACACTAAGTTGAAGTTTTTTTTAAAGAAACACAATGTCAATGTACCTCCTAAAAAACTGGAAATTACTTCACCTCATTAGAGTCAATAGTTGTTAACGAATCGTCGAAAATCTTTAATAATGAAGAGTTGACTTTCCTTGATCGAGGCCTAAAATTTGGAGTAGATCATTTGAAAACTCCTTTGGAAGACATTATTGCTGGCATTGAAAATCCATTTCAAAATTAGATGACAATTCAAAAACTTTATTAGAAACGCGTGCAAAATTCAACTTTCGAACAACTTACGCACTTGCGCAAGGAATGCCTCAGAACAAACAAGGAAAGATCATCTGATTATTAAAGATTTGCGACAAAAGAATTGTTATTATTTAAAGGCTGATAAGGGGAATAGGTTGGTTATTCTGGATTAACAAGACTATGTTGATAGAGTAGAGACTTTGCTGTCTGAGGGTCCTTACAGACCAATAGTCAAAAACGTAAAATGAAGTTCCTTTAAATAAAACGATTAAATCAGCAGAGTCTGTTTTGAAAGAATGTCCAAACCTAATTTCGCCCACACTAAAATTAAAATTAAAAATTTCGAATCCTGAAATGCCAAAGCTTTACTGTTTACCAAAGATTCACAAAATAATAAATCGATGAGACCAATAGTTTCAGGTATCAACTCACCGACTTACTATTTATCACGATGGCTGTCAAATGAATTTAAGAATTTAAAGTTTAATAGTTTATCTGTACAAAACTCTTTAGAGTTCATTAATAAAATTAAAAATATCACTTTAGAAGAGAACGAAATCTTAATTTCATTTGATGTCAGTTCATTATTCCTAGTGTTCCAATACCACGTACTTTAACATATTTAAAGGATGTTCTTATAGATAGTGATATTGATGATGATAAAGTTGAGGACTATATCAAGCTTGTTTCGCATTGCATGTCCCAGAACTGTTTTCAATTCAACAACAAGTTGTACGAACAACATGAAGGCACAGCAATGGGAAATAGCTTATCACCTTTCATAGCAAATTTATTTATGTCTCGTTTTGAAACCGAGTTAAAAGAAAACTCCAAATACTTCCCAAGAATATGGTTAAGGTACGTGGATGATATTTTTGTAGTTTTTGACACTTCTAAATCAAATGTTGATGATTTTCTTAAAGAAATGAATTCAAAATTTCAAAGCACAAAATTTACGTATGAACTAGAGAATAATGGACAATTACCCTTTTTAGATACATTAGTAATTAGAAATGGTAATAAATTAGAATTTGACATTTATAGAAAAGAAACCAATGTAAATCGCTTTATTTTGTCTTCCTCTAATCATAGCATACAACATAAGTTGGCTTCATTTAACTTTTAATTAATAGATTATTGAATTTCCTTTAAATAAAACAGATTTAATAAGGAATTTGCTCTTATTAAACAAATAGCGAATTACAATGGTTTCTCTTCTGATATTATAGATAATATTTTTAGAAAGTGTAAAAATAGGATCAACATCCGTAAATCAACGACTTTGCAATCAACCACCTCTAACGATAATGTTAAATATGTTAAACTTCCGTTTCACAAAACCACAAAGGGTCTTGATAAAATATTCAAACAGTGTAATTTCAAAATTGCTTTCACTAATAATAATAAAATTAAAGATTTGCTAGGTAATTCAAAAAACAAGGTGGAAAAATTGCAAAAGTCGGGGATTTATGAAATTAGTTGTGCAGGGCCAGGGTGTTTTCAAAAATATATTGGTCAGACCAAGAGGAATATAACAACAAGATTTAAAGAACACATTGCTCACTTCAAATATGGTAAATATGAAAGGTCTCAGGTCGCCAAACATATATTTGAAACCAGCCACCCCGTTAAACTAGAAAATGTTAAATTGTTAAAAGCGGTACCAACGTTTTCCTCCTTAAATGCCTATGAATCAATTAAAATTGTTAAACATAAAGGACCCCTCTTAAACACCGATAAAGGGCCAATAGGGTCATCTGCTTTGCTTTCTTATTGGTCAACAACCAATGAGAAAGCAAGATTAAACTGGTTCCGCTTCAGTAGATTTAGAATTAGTATAAATTAGGTAGTTTTAAGTTATAATGTCACAATTCACTTGTTTGTTGTTGAGAACAGCAGCCTGCGGGTGAGGAGAATATCCTCGATAGTGTTTAAAGCAACAATATAGTAAATTATACAGCTAATTTTTTTTTCCCTACTGATGCTGACCACATAGTGATCGAAATACGTATCTAGTGATTTAAATATTTTTTGTGGTTAAGGGTTTTTATTTAATTTTATTTAAATCGTGCCACAGTGTTCCTATAGATTATTATTTTTGCGTATATTTTAGCATGTTACTTTTGTGCTTGGCACTATTAGCATATAAATGCTTATATCTACATTTAAATATAAAATTACTCTCTTTATTATATAATAATACTTTCTATAAGAATTTATCTCGCACAATCCTGGATTATTAGTTTTAATCCACAAGTTCCTAATTTGTTACATAAGTACAAATAATTATATCTATATGAAATTTTCCTATTGTTTATTTCTGAGGTGTTTATTCCAAAAGCACAACTGGCGTGGTTCTAAATTCTGTATTATTAAGAATAATCGCTAGAGATCGTCCATCGCGAAGATGGCCGAAAATAATTTATTTGAGGTGTCAAATTTTCATTTCTCTTTTGATATCTGATTGCTTAAATGGCACTGTTGTCCATTTTTGATTTGAACTTCTACCTTGCCTCGTGTGCTTACCTGGTATGTAAATATTCTAATCATAAATCCTAAATTAACATTTAAATGTAATTCTAGATGTGTTGTATAATGGATAGAGAAGTTGTTTATTCGTTAAGCCCATCAAATATTTATACAGATGCTAAGAGATTAATGAATTAATTTTCGTTTGCACCTCGTGTTAAATTTTCACTTTTGTAACACAACTGAATTTTCTAGGGTGCTCCGGTTACCGATGTCACGGCGACGTGTTCTCTCACTCAGATTTCTACATGGAAAAGTTGCTCGTGCTTTCGCACGACCAGATGATGTAAAATAAATACTCTCATCACAAGAATTTTATATTTCGTTTCCTTCTACTTTACATATTGATGCTCAGTTATTATCTTATTGAAAAATATCTACAAGTTTAGTTTATGGAGCAGAAGTCTGTTAAAGACAACATTTGAAGTCGACCACCTGTTGTTTTGTACCTACACTAGGAGATCTACCAATACAGGATGTCTTAGTTTTCTGGACATGAAGGATTCCTATAAATTAAGTAACCATTAAAAATTAGTTCAGTTACTGATACTACAGGTATGGAGATTAAAACTTTTACCTTATCGTTTTTCTGTTAAAATAAAGAGGCCTATCCTCTATTTTAATTTGTCTTTGTCACTACAAATATTTTTGTTTTGACTATTGAAATTTGTCTTTGTCACTACAAATATTTTGTCTTGATTATTAATTACATTTTACTTATCTTAAATGATTTCAAATATAATTCTATAATACATAACCTAAAAATATGTAAACATTCGGATTTTCATGAAGCTCCTTATGGTGAAAAGGTTTATTCCTTGAACTTTCATTTCATGTGCATTTGTTACATGACATTATTACAGTTATGATCACTCTTTGATTTACTCCTGCATTAAGTAAAATTTTGAGTTTCTAAACAAAAATTATTTATTTTGATTTTTCTATAGAAATTATCTCGTGTACATTTTTTAAATATATGAATTATATCATGTTAAAATATATAGCGATGTCTACAATGTTAATGACACAAGCGTATATCTTATACATGCCTTTGGAATTGTAATAACTGAGTATTAATATACATATTTAGTCAAATTTCTCTTATCATAGTTTAACTTTTGTTTCTCTAAGTTATTTTACAGTTGTGTAAACCAGTGTCTTGATATTTAAATTTTAACATTCAGATATTCTCTAAACATTCCACTTACTCTTTGATTTCAAGTCTCATGCAGCCTCCGCAACCATAAAGGTCGATGCAAGCTGTGCCGAGGTATTTCTTATACTTCGTCGTGCAATTACTCTTTCTATAACATTGAGAAAAGTGAAAGGTGCACATTTTTATTTGTTTTATGTATCTTTGTAGCCTTTAAGGAATACGTACAAGATCGACTACTTGTCCTGTACCGACTATTTAGGTTTTTTGAACATTTAGGACAGTTATTTATAGTTACTTGTGGGAAAACACATCTATAGCAAAATATTTTTCTTATTTTTCTACAATTTGAATAGGTATGACCTTGTCGTCGCAATTAAAACATGTGACTTGAGTTGGTGTAAAATTTTTAGAAAAGTATTAAGTTCTTTGTATTAGGGGTTGTATTTTAAGTAAATTTGTATTTACTGGATAGTTATTTTTATATTGAGGAAAGGAGGTAACATTATTTTTTATATCATCATTTGTTGAATTTATTTGAGGTATAGAGGTACTAAAATTTTTATTATAATATGTGGTTCTAGGATGAACACTCATTGATGGTTGAAATTTAGTATTTCTTTGCGATAAATAATTTATTTTATGTATCGGTTGTATATTTTGAAACAATTTTTGTTTATTTACTTGATTAGGTGAGATATTAGGTAAGGTATTTTTATTTTCAATAAAAGTGGAGGTATTTGGTTGTTTTTCGTTATCAATTGAAATTGCTAAATTTTTGAATCTAAACGATTCTTGTAATCTTTCTGCAGTTATTATTAATTCTTCTATTGTATTTACAGGGAAATGAGTAAGTGGAGTTATAAAATCTGGAAGTAAATTTTGAACAATTATACTTATTCTTGTCGATTCTAACGGTAATTTTTTAAAACGTCTAAATAAATTTTGCATTTGCATTATATATAGCATTACTGGTTCATCTTGTTTTTGTCTTCTGTTTTTTATTTCGTCCCAAAGTAAATTTTCTGCATTTGGAGGTAAGAAATCACGTTTTAAACGTTCTACAAGAGAATTCCAGTCATTTATTATATGTTTGACTTCCCTAAACCATATAATAGCGTCTCCGATAAAAAATTCCATTGCCGAACTGAAAAGTACTTGTTTTGTTACATTTCTAGTATCAGCAAGTTTAGTAATTCGCTTTAAAAATTCTTACACTGATGACTGTTTACCATCACATTTAACTGACCAAGAAGATATTGGATCAGGGTTTGTTATGCAAGATACGGTAAGTGGATGTACATTTATTGTAGGGTTACTATTATTTGTTAAAGAATTATCATTAATACCAGATATTTGTTCATATTTGTCTATTTTTTCATAAAGTTCAGCATCAAATAAAAGTGCGGTTGCATAATTTTCATTTTTAAACATTGTAGCTTGTTCTTCATCATCACTATCTGTAATATTTAAACGTTGAATTCTGCTACAAACATGGGCCAGACGGGATTTTATTCTTTTATATACTGAATCTTTACTGTCACCTTCCAATTCGTTTAATAAAAAAGTAATAGAATCTAATGTATTAGTTATTAGTTCACAATCTTGCTCAAAAGTTTTTGTATAATTTAAGATATCTTTATGCGGGAGTGGTTTATTTATTTCAGTACGTAATTCACGAGCTAAAAGAATTCTTTTTTCTTCCATGGACTTCTTTTTTGTATTTATTGACCTTATATTGAGTTCATATTCAAGTTCATCTATTAATAAATATCCCGCTTTTAAATATTGATTCATTTTTATTTTTTACTTTTAAGAAAATAATTATTTAATTTATGTTTATATATTTATTTCAAAAAATTACCTTAAGATACGATTGGATGTGTTCTTTTTTTATTAAAAATAACTAAGTTACGGGAAGATAAAGCTTTACAATTTTGTACCACGTGCAAACATGGTCGTGTAGGAAAAAAAATTTGGACAAAATGTGGGGTTTGTGCAAAACGTATTCTGACAATAAATTATAAACAATAATGTCAAAAAAATTTTTTTGTACCTATCAATAAAAATTTTGTTTGTTTTTGAATAACAGAATTGTAAAAAAGTGCCACGTGTAATCGTGGACGAATCGAAATATTAAAAAAACAGGTTGGATGCCACGTGTAAGCGTGGGCGTTTATAAATAAAAAACAACGTTCAAGAACATTTTGGTGTCACGCACAAAAGCAGGCAGGCACAGAAAAAAAAGTAATAGTTGGGCGCCATGTGGTGTACATTGAGGTAAAGATTTAGGGACGTTGGGAAAAAATTTAGAAAAAAATAATCGTTGGGCGGCGATGTGGTGAACGTTAAGGTAGAAATATGTAAAAAAAGTAACCGTTGGACGCCACGTGCAAGCGTGGGCAGGTATAGAAAAAAAGTTGGGCGCCCAACCATTCCTCTTTTTTTCTGTGCCTGCCTGCTCTTGTGCGTGACATCAAAAGTTTCTTGAACGTTGTTTTTTATTTATAAGGTGCACGTGGCCCCACGTTGGGCGCCACGTGCACCTTACTCTTTTCTCTATGTTATAAAAAGAGTAATTGCATGACGAAGTATAAGAAATACTTCGGCACGGCTTGCACCGACCTTTATGGTTGCGGAGGCTGCATGAGACTTGAAATCACAGGGTAAGTGGAATGTTTAAAGAATATCTAAATGTTAAAATTTAAATATCAAGACACTGGTTTACACAACTGTAAAATAACTTAGAGAAACAAAAGTTAAACCATGATAAGAGAAATTTGACTAAATATGTATATTAATACTCAGTTATTACAATTTCAAAGGCATGAATAAGATATACGCTTGTGTCATTAACATTGTAGACATCGCTATATATTTTAACATGATATAATTTATATATTTAAAAAATGTACACGAGAAAATTTCTATAGAGAAATCAAAATAAATAATCTCTGTTTAGAAACTTTACTTAATGCAGGAGTAAATTAAAGAGTGATCATAACTGTAATAATGTCATGTAACAAATGCACATGAAATGAGAGTTCAAATAATAAACCTTTTCACCATAAGAAGCTTCATGAAGATCCGAATGTTTACATATTTTTGGGTTATGTATTATAGAATTATATTTGAAATCATTTAAGATAAGTAAAATGTAATTAATAATCAAGACAAAATATTTGTAGTAACAAAGACAAATTTAAATAGTCAAAACAAAAATATTTGTAGTGACAAAGACAAATTTAAATAGAGGTTAGGCCTCTTTATTTTAACAAAAAAACGATAAGGTAAAAGTTTTAATCTCCATACCTGTAGTATCAGTAACTGAACTAATTTTTAATAGTTACTTAATTTATAGGAATCCTTCATGTCCAGGAAACTGGGACATCGTGCATTGGTGGATCTCCTAGTGTAGGTACAAAACAACAGGTGGTCGACTTCAAATGTTGTCTTTAACAGACTTCTGTTCTATAAATTAAACTTGCAGATATTTTTCAATAAGATAATAACTTAGCGGCTATTTGAAAGTAGAAGGAAACGAAATATAAAGTTCTTGTAATGAGAGTATTTATTTTACATCATCTGGTTGTGCGAAAGCACGAGCAATTTTTCCATGTAGAAATCTGAGGGAGAGATAACGTCGCCGTGACATCGGTAACCGGAGCACCCTAGAAAATTCAGTTGTGTTACAAAAGTGAAAATTTAACACGAGGTGCAAAGGAAAATTAATTCATTAATCTCTTACCATCTGTATAAATATTTGATGGGCTTAACGAATAAACAACTTCTTTATCCATTATACAACACATCTAGAATTATATTTAAATGTTAATTTAGGATTTATGATTAGAATATTTACATACCAGGTAAGCACATGAGGCAAGGTAGAAGTTCAAATTAAAAATGGCCAACAGTGCCATTTAAGCAATCAGATATCAAAAGAGAAATAAAGTTTGACACTTCAAATAAATTATTTTCGGCCATCTTTGCGATGGACGATCTCTAGCGATTATTCTTAATAATACAGAATCTAGAACCACACCAGATGTGCTTTTGGAATAAACACTTCAGAAATAACCATTAGGAAAATTTCATATAGATATAATTATTTGTACTTATGTAACAAATTAGGAACTTGTGGATTAAAACTAATAATCCAGGATTGTGCGAGATAAATTCTTATAGAAAATCTTATTATATAATAAAGAGAGTAATTTTATATTTAAATGTAGATATAAGCATTTATAAGCTAATAGTGCCAAGCACAAATGTAACATGCTAAAATATACGCAAAAAGGCATGTTGCATACTCGAAATTAGATGTACCAATGATCTACGTCATAGTAAAGCCGAACCATACATGTACGTTAGAATATGTTTATGTTTATGCAAACACTACTAATTTATTAGTTACATTAGATTAGGATCAAAAAACCATTCTGAAAATTCTGAGGCTATCGTTGGATCGTTGGCGCATTCTAATCCTCTCAGAAACATCAGGTAGTATAAAAAAAAAAGGGAACCTACAATAATCTGTTATGTTATGCTCACAGATCCGGCAAAAACATGTTGGCTATGAAAAAGTTATGTGCAGGACCTAATATGACTGTTTGCTGTGAAGATGACAAATCCTACGAAGATGACACAGTAGAGTTGCTTAATGCATTTAAAAAGCGTGGAGAGAAGCTACTGCGTCGTCTATATTTAGAACTAGAAATAATAAAGCAAAAAAGAGAGTAACTGGCTGCAAGGGAGCAGCAGATACTTTAAGAACGGGAGTTAATAAATATTTTTTCATTTATAAATACTTAGATTTTAACTGTAAATAGTTAGATCAAAATATTCAACAATTTGTAAACAAAAGTATTTTATAAAAGTTTCTCTTTTGAAACAAGACTTTCTCTAAACAAGGTAATAACCTCAAAGTAAAACACATATATTAGAACCCACTTCAATTAAATACAGCATTCTTTATACAATCGACTTAGATGTGTTATAATAAAATAAACGGTAAAGAACAAGGTGTATATTATTATAGTAAACTAATTTCTTAGAATAGTGGCATATTATTCTGAAAATTCTATGTTTGACAGTTAGACCGATCGATCCCTTACTAGTTATGTATACGTATTCGTTCGAGCCAATACTTTCATTTAACTGTTTCACTCCATGTACTTGAAGGTATTCAAAACATCTCAATGACAATATACTTTTGAACTCTTCAGTTTCCACTAATACTCTTTCTCCATATTTTGTCTTGACAGTTTCCACTTTCAAAACGTCAAAACCTCTTATTAACTACAATATCTTTTGAATTTACATAAGGTTTGCGATATGTGGTTTTATTAAGAATATTAAAATCTATATTGCATTTAATTACTTGCTTCTATCTTACACACAACACTCCGTTAACTAATTTATGTTGTTATGATTGCTAGTCGAAAATTTTTCACTTATATTAGAAAGGATTGACCTTGATTACCACCGCTGCTTTTCCTACTGTTGGGCACACTTTGAAGTCAAACCGGCCTATGTGTATTTGCAGCCTCTAAACAAAAGTAAAGAACATAAATCAGAATCCACTTTAATTAAACACAATTGACTTGAATGCGATATTTTGCATCTGACCTACTTTATAACTTCTCGCTAGAAAACCGAATTCAAAACAGCTCCACATTTTCTCTGCACTTACATTTTTCAACGTAGCATACGTGTGTTTTGAATTCACACACGTATGTTCCATTGAAAGTAATATAAAGCCGGTCTGACTTCAAAACGTGTCCACACGTATTTTACATTGAAAGTATATAAGGCCGGTTTGGCTTCAAAACGGTGCACGCGTATGTTACATGGTAAAACATACGCTTACACCGTTTTGAAGTCAGACCGGCCTTACCCCCACTACTCGCATCTTAATGCGTCACTAAAATACGTGTCTAGAAAAAATACATTTGTTCAGAAAACCAACATTCGGTAACAAACAAATAAACACAGACTGTTCAATTATATAATAAATCGTGGACTTTTAAATTGACAAACATTGAATACGTGACTGGATAAAAGCAACAATCGGAAATCCTAACAAAATACTGTAATTTAGCAGAACGCTTACCTGACTGAGAAAGCATTTCGTCGAAGAATTAAACCAGGGAATTTGAGAAAATTTCGAGTTCTGCCAGAAATAAGGCAACGTACAAACCTTAATCGATAAACACGCCAATAGAAACGATTGCTGGGAAGGGCTTATAAATACAATAAGAAATGAATAAACATCGATTTTATATTCAACCAAGCACCAATTATGTTTGAATGCAGCAGAAATTTACGTTATGAAAATAAGTAGTGAAACGTTAAAATTCAGTATAAATAAAATTTAAAAGTGCAAAAATTTGTGCGACGAAAAATAAGCCAATCTACAAATAGACGTAAGTTAAACAATTAATTAAATTTGGTTCTAATTTTCAACAAAACAGGGCTTCTTTATTGGGACGACTTTTTGTTAAGGCTTTCTTTATTGGGACGGCTTTTGCTGATGCCATTTTATTTGGACGGCATTTTTGTTGATGCCACTTTTGTTGTGACGGCTTTTGTTGACTTGAGATCTAAGCCTTAACGCAAATCTAAAAATATGTCTGAAAGTGAGATCAAAAGAGTACTCAAAGTTAATTCAAGGAATAATATTAAAGATCAAAAGTGGATCATTCTTGTCAATAAGTAAAGCGGACACAACAAGGGATGCAGACAGACTATGAGGGAATTCTAGTGACCATTCCAGGTTAGCGATTTTTAAACATTTTATTTTTTAAAGATTTTTTTAAATTTAATATTTGTTATACATTATTTATTTATAAGAGGCATCAAAAAGGTCGCTTGAAAAATATGAAAACAGAGAAAATCATCTTAGAACGTTCGAAGATACTTGAGAGCAATTAAAAGATATTTTTGTTGGCTTCCAGGAAAGCATAAATTCGGTAAAAGTAAATATTTTATACAAGGGAGAATTTTGAGTTTACACAACATTGTACATATTGTCAATTATTATATTGTGTGATTTTGAACTGCTTTATTTGAATTCATTTAAAGGATAAAATAAGATTTATTAGGAAGTCGAGCATTCAGTGAGCTAGTCGTGGTAAATAAACAAATAAAATATAACGTACAACATTGAGGGTAAAGGGCAATAAAGTAAATATCATATCTAATAAAAATCGCGCACCAACGTGGGACTTAAAAATAATAAGGTATTTCATAGCAATATATATATATATATATATATATATATATATATATATATATAAAATAATTTCTTCATGCATGAAAAAATTATACCTTTGCTAAGTGTAGTAGGAAACTAATCTGTGAGGGTAACAGGAATTATTGATCCATATCTAGAATAACAAGAGTATCTTTATGATGTAGATTTAACTTCAGCAGAGAAAAATAAGGTAAGAGTATGATAATGTTTAACTAGCACTAATAAGCTCACTGTCTGCCAATAGCAAGAAATTTTTGTAAGGAGTTTTCAGTGAGCGTTTTAAACAAGGAAGTCTTTTTACGGAGCAGACAAAGCACTTCAATTCATTTAGCCTTCAAGCGCTTTGACCTTTACATTGTTAAGTGTAGAAACTGCTCAAGAATCCTAGTATTTTATATTAAATACAACTTGTAAAATTCAAGATTAATATCAACAACTTTGAAATGTTCCCTATACCAAAGGGTCAATAAATATATTAATGCTTAAAAGCAAATTGATTAGTTGTAGGTGTTAGAATAAATCTTTTGAAATAAACGCCACCAAGGACCCATAAACTATCTCACGCACTTGTTTAATGTTGAAAGCTCCAGGACACGATATTTCGATTTAGTTAAAAGCTGCGATGAGCGGACTTAACGATTTTAGGAAATGCTCTCTTTCAACATTGTAATAATTAGGTAAATTTTTAAAACTTTAACGTTAAATTGTCAAAACTGAAGGACTTTCTATATTCTATAAAGACTTTGTTTATATAGTTAGAAATATATTAGTTCACATCGACTTTAGTGCCATATAGTTAAAAATATAATTTTTTTACAAACTTACATTAGATCTATAATGGTTAAATTTTGTATTAGTAAGAGTATTTTAGTGCTTTACATGTAATGAAATCCCTTTGTTGCTATGAACGGTTTCGGTAAAAGCTCTAGTCAGAAATAATGGATAAGAATTTATATTCCTATCTTGTTTGCACTGTTTAAACACCGCAAAATTTTTTGCAAAACAACATCAAAGGCAATGCAAGCGCATAATAAAAATTCATCAAAAGGAAACCATCACATAATACCACGCTTTTACTGTACATACAGGCGGGAGCGCTTGTTAATAATGAACAAGAAGCGCAGTAACACTATATCAAGTGATAATACAGCGCTGTCTTCCGTGTCTAAAATACGACACAAAATTAAGCAAACGCAATTTGTGCCTTATTCAGAACATGCATATTTTGTGTTTTTAAAATAAGGTTGTAATTAAGAAAGCTTTCAAGGGAATTACCGGCGACTCGCCATACTACAAAAATCTGTAGAAAATCTACCGTTTGAAAATAATTAACGCAATGCATTAAAGGGTCTGAATATATGAATTTACCAAAGGGAGTGCATTTGGTAGTTACTCGTATACTGCAATTAACTAGTAAGTAACCTAAACATACATTTGTAGAGCCATCCTCAAAAATTGGTATAAAAGTTAGTAGTGTACAGAAGTAGTGCCACCGCCTCCTGTGGGTGACATCTCAGGGTGTCCCTGTGATGTTAAATGTTCAGGTTTTGTTCTTGACCTTTGACCACGTTATTGACCCCCGTCTGGAGTCATACTTTCTTTGCTTACGCATGTTGCAATGTGGCTATACTTAGGGATTGGCAAGGTTGCATTTTTAAACTTGCTTAGTACGTGCTGTTAAAAACTAGTTGGTTGATCATATTTACCGTACTGCAAGTATATCGATAAATTTTTTAACAATTGCCATTAAGCTCAATTTGGTAAATAGTTGTTATTGTTGTTATTGTCGATTTTAGTATTTTCAGACTTATTGATTGTTCGGTGGCTTGTTTTTTATTCAAGAGGTATATAAGACCATTTGGTGGCAACACTCTTTTGAAGTCAAGTAGCTGAAGTTCCTCCAAAGAAAACAGTTTATCTTTAACAAGTTACAGCATATCTATAAATTAACTTTATGAATTGACTCATGCTATACCTTAATAAAGATTCAGAGCATTATAAATTATTATTTAGTTTTTATAATACTAAAATGACGGTCGTACTATTAGGCTTCAAGCTATGCATAGCTTATATTTAGTTAAAATGTACAGCAATCGCAAACATTACAAACATTACTAACATACATTGTACATTACAGTTAAGTGTAGTCGCCTACAGCGCGGAATTGTTAGAATGAATAAATCGGAAACTATATCATAATTAGTCCAAATTTTAGAGCTAGCAGTCAAAAGAAAATAAGTCACTAACCTTTACTAATGCTGTTTTACTTTTTTACGTCAACTTCAAATATTTTGTTTAACTTATCCATCGATTAAATCGCATAGGTCTGTCTTGTCTATTTCGTGGTTATATACCTAATATACGTTATTAGGGGCATCCCTGTTCGGGCGCCAAAGTTATGCTACGTTGGCTCGTAGCCGTGCGCAACACAAAAATATCATAGAAATGACCGGGTTCAATCGAAGATTAAGGGGGGTTGTAGAAAGCAGACCAACATATAACGTACGGGGCTGTAAGGAATTAGTAACAATACCTGCAATAAAAAAAAGTTAGAATAGCAAACCTGCAAGAAAGAAAAATTAGTCCTGCAAACCTGAAATAAAGAAAAAGCATAGCAGCAATGAAAAGTCTCAGTTATTCAGTACTTTGTAGAATGTAAATAAAACTGTTTAGATAAATTATATAATATAATCGCGATAAAAGCATTATAAAAATTTTTATTACAAAGTGAGGTAATATTGGGGAGTAGCAGAAACGTTTCCTCACACACCAATTAAACATAAATCAGATAAAATGTTAACAAAAGATAAATAGATAAGACACCATTGGTATGAGTAATTCAGTAGTATCGATTGTTCTTTCTTTCTTTTCTTTTTTTTTTGTTTTAAAAGAGCATGCAAGTTTATTGCAAAAGGTATCAGAACGACAAAGATATGGTAAAGCAACGGATAGATATTTAAAGTAATAACAAGTAGGAAATAGTTCAACTTACGAAAGTCCTTCAGCAACGTTTCCCTACAATTGAAGTGTGGGATTCACGATGTCCTGCACTAACGTAGCACTTCACCCTTGACTGTGCGGGCGTTGATGGAACTTATCACACTTTACACTAATCACACCTATGTACTTCACTGGGGTTAGCAGCAGACACCATCACGCGACGGAACTATGAAGCATTGATAAATTTCTTGTTAATTCTATTTCCTGAGACAATAATTTCGAAATCTTTTGTAACACAAATCGTAAAAAAAGGAAATGGTAATAAAAATTTAGAATCACGCTTTCAAGGCACGATGTAATGCATTAAACTAACAGTAACGCGAGGTGTTTTATTTGCTACCTATGGTAACAAAGAAAAGTCTAATGCTTTTGAATAACAAAATCTGCGCACCCAACGATCTATTTTAGATTCGTTGGGGTTAGAAAAATTCAGAAACTACAGTATCACTGTATTTAAATAATCCAAAGTATGCGCTACTCTGAGAAGAAAAGGCCCGCGAAACTAGATCGCACACACCTTAATCCTAAAGAAAGTTCTACGACTATTATTTCACAAGACAAACAACTAAAACCACAAATTAGTAAAGTACGCGTATCACTAAGGTAAGTCCGTCAAATATTCCTTAAAGCATTTGTCTCACAAGAAAAACAACTAAAAACAATTAGTAGGCACGCGTAAGCAATAAAACCGTCCGTCAATGACCTTATCACAACACTTGTGGCCAACCAAACACGTTACATATATAGCATACTTCCTTAAAAAGGAAATCGTGCCGCGCTTGTTCAGGAACAATTCGAAATTCATACCGCATTAATTCTCACTCTTGTCAAAGCAAAAAGAAACAGTCTTTTTCACGTAATTAATATATAGCAACCAAGAACGAACTACGACTCCTATCTGTTTATTCAACTCGTTCTATTCCAACTTCTTATCGTCTCTTATCTAGCCTTGTATATATCCACATATTATAATACGATGCACTCTATAATTAATTACAAGCGGTTTATAATTTCCAATTTATCTATCTTTAAATTACTACACACGAGTTAATAAATATAGAATATAGAACTAGTAATTGCAGACATGTACTTACGAATTGAGTATAAAAGCGTAAAATGTTAAAACTATAAAAATGCCCGTTACAAATTCCCCCCTAGCAAAATAAAGACGTCGGGGTGAAAGAAAAAAAACGACAGACAAAAAACCAAACAAAAAAAATTTTATCCGGTTCGAAGGCCCAACACCAGTATAAGAGAAAGAACATTTTTCCAAAAGAAGACAAAGTCATCTATCGTAACCAACAATGACAGAATAGGTAAAGAAAGTATTAAGTAAACACCCAATGAGGAAAAAGGTTATTGCTACTTTCAAAATCGTCAAAAGACGGATGTCCCCAAAAGGGACATTTCTGTTTTCCACCTCAAAGAAAAGTTTTGGCTTCCCGCGGAGAAACCAAGAGAAAAGAAAAAAAAACGTGGAAGAAAACTCGTAGCAAACCAACTAAACGGCACAACTGTCAACCTCAAGTGTGCAGCAAAGAAAGAACCAAGACAAAGAAAAGGGCAAAGGCAAGCTAGTACACAATTCAGAATACTTCCAACTGAGGTAACACAGATTTGTATGAAACGATTACTCAAGCAGAGTATGGCTAACAGACCTACAAAAGCGACCAAGTCGAAATTCCTAAAGGAAAAGAAAATAGATCTGAAGCCTACCTCAAGGAATGGATGTAGCAAGCGACTATAATAGTCAAATAGTAAACAAATGGTGGAACTAGCCAGAAGAAAAAGTCACGGGATGGGCTAGCTACAAAAAGATGAATAGGAATACAAAATGGGCGCCAGTGTTTTCGGACACAAGCTTATCAGAGCAAACACAAGACCAATAAGCCACAGAAAGAATACTTAAGAACAGACATAGTGAGAGAATAAAAATGACATAAAAAGATGCAAAGACAATTAAGATTAAGTTTAGGATTAAAATACAATAAACAGAGACCGATGAAGAAAATCGAACAGGAAAAGAAAAAAAAAACGGGCAGAGAAAAAAATCGAGTAGGAGAAAGAAAAAAAAATCGAGCAGGGAAAAGATATCGGGCAGAAGAAGAAGAAAAAGAAAAAAAATATCGAGCAGGAGAGAAAAAAAATCGAGCAGGAGAAAGAGAGAGAGAGAAAAAAGAATCGAGCAGAAAAAAAAATCGAGCCCCATGTTAATCGAGCCCCACGTTGGGCGCCAAATTTGTTACGTTATTAGGGGCATCCCTGTTCGGGCGCCAAAGTTATGCTACGTTGGCTCGTAGCCGTGCGCAACACAAAGATATCATAGAAATGACCGGGCTCAATCGGAGATTAGGGGGGGTTGTAGAAAGCAGCCCAACATATAACGTACGGGGCTGTAAGGAATTAGTAACAATACCTGCAATAAAAAAAAGTTAGAATAGCAAACCTGCAAGAAAGAAAAATTAGTCCTGCAAACCTGAAATAAAGAAAAAGCATAGCAGCAATGAAAAGTCTCAGTTATTCAGTACTTTGTAGAATGTAAATAAAACTGTTTAGATAAATTATATAATATAATCGCGATAAAAGCATTATAAAAATTTTTTATTACAAAGTGAGGTAATATTGGGGAGTAGCAGAAACGTTTCCTCACACACCAATTAAACATAAATCAGATAAAATGTTAACAAAAGATAAATAGATAAGACACCATTGGTATGAGTAATTCAGTAGTATCGATTGTTCTTTCTTTCTTTTCTTTTTTTTTGTTTTAAAAGAGCATGCAAGTTTATTGCAAAAGGTATCAGAACGACAAAGATATGGTAAAGCAACGGATAGATATTTAAAGTAATAACAAGTAGGAAATAGTTCAACTTACGAAAGTCCTTCAGCAACGTTTCCCTACAATTGAAGTGTGGGATTCACGATGTCCTGCACTAACGTAGCACTTCACCCTTGACTGTGCGGGCGTTGATGGAACTTATCACACTTTACACTAATCACACCTATGTACTTCACTGGGGTTAGCAGCAGACACCATCACGCGACGGAACTATGTAGCATTGATAAATTTCTTGTTAATTCTATTTCCTGAGACAATAATTTCGAAATCTTTTGTAACACAAATCGTAAAAAAAGGAAATGGTAATAAAAATTTAGAATCACGCTTTCAAGGCACGATGTAATGCATTAAACTAACAGTAACGCGAGGTGTTTTATTTGCTACCTATGGTAACAAAGAAAAGTCTAATGCTTTTGAATAACGAAATCTGCGCAACCAACGATCTATTTTAGATTCGTTGGGGTTAGAAAAATTCAGAAACTACAGTATCACTGTATTTAAATAATCCAAAGTATGCGCTACTCTGAGAAGCAAAGGCCCGCGAAACTAGATCGCACACACCTTAATCCTAAAGAAAGTTCTACGACTATTATTTCACAAGACAAACAACTAAAACCACAAATTAGTAAAGTACGCGTATCACTAAAGTAAGTCCGTCAAATGTTCCTTAAAGCATTTGTCTCACAAGAAAAACAACTAAAAACAATTAGTAGGCACGCGTAAGCAATAAAACCGTCCGTCAATGACCTTACCACAACACTTGTGGTCAACCAAACACGTTACATATATAGCATACTTCCTTCAAAAAGAAAATCGTGCCGCGCTTGTTCAGGAACAATTCGAAATTCATACCGCATTAATTCTCACTCTTGTCAAAGCAAAAAGAAACAGTCTTTTTCACGTAATTAATATATAGCAACCAAGAACGAACTACGACTCCTATCTGTTTATTCAACTCGTTCTATTCCAACTTCTTATCGTCTCTTATCTAGCCTTGTATATATCCACATATTATAATACTATGCACTCTATAATTAATTACAAGAGGTTTATAATTTCCAATTTATCTATCTTTAAATTACTACACACGAGTTAATAAATATAGAATATAGAACTAGTAATTGCAGACATGTACTTACGAATTGAGTATAAAAGCGTAAAATGTTAAAACTATAAAAATGCCCGTTACAAGCTTATATTTAGTTAAAATGTACAGCAATCGCAAACATTACAAACATTACTAACATACATTGTACATTACAGTTAAGTGTAGTCGCCTACAGCACGGAATTGTTAGAATGAATAAATCGGAAACTATATCATAATTAGTCCTAATTTTAGAGCTAGTCACAAACCTTTACTAATGCTGTTTTACTTTTTTACGTCAACTTCAAATATTTTGTTTAACTTATCCATCGATTAAATCGCATAGGTCTGTCTTGTCTCTTTCGTGGTTATATACCTAATCAAACTTTACCTATTTTAAATTTAGGAGCTTACTAAAGCACATGAGGTGGCATGTTTAAAGGTTCGGAGAAAATCTTCTCTTAGAGTTGGTCACGAATTGCGACTTGTGTTATGAGAAACAACATGCTTTTAGTAGGTAGCAAAAATGCAGTTCCGTATGTAGTCATTCATGTTGTTCTGCATGCTGTTAGTGAGATTAAAATATGTTAGTTGCTTGCTAGTCTGAGTAATAAATAGTAATCCTCTTCAAGGCCTATGTATTAGTTACATTTGAAAAGCAAATCTGAGTACGTGTTTGTGAATTGCTGGGTATATCTCCACTACTTTTTGTGAACAATATTTGCACTACATGTTCGACAGCGTACCTTGTCTTGAAAGTGGTGGATTAATTTTTAAATTGATTCGATAAATTTGTTTAAAATAAACTGCTTAAGTGATAGAAAATGGTAGAAATGTTGTTAGCAAAACAGAGCAAGTCCTATTATATGTAGGTAAACAAACATATGATTAGATGTTGATATACATTTAATGAACAAAACTATAAATTAGTTTTTATTGCTTTACCTGATGAGAACGTTGTTTAGAAAATTGTACCATTGCAACTCACATTCGCAAATACTGCACCTACTATAGAGTAAATGAACATTCTTTGTCATGACTCTGAATATTTGGTAAAATTATTGTCATTGACAAAGTCACGTAATTTAATGTAAGGAGAGTAGGATGTTGATGGTTGAACCAGGACAGTTTTTGCTCATTGATCTAGGGCGCGGTTCCCGGAGAGTGTTTGAATGATCAGTTAATTGGATCTGAACCCTAATTTTCCGGGCAATTTAACAGTAGTACATTATTGGCGTAATCAGCACCACATTTGCTCCAGAATCCCACATTTGCTCCCACATCTGGACCAAATAGTTTTCTTCGACTAACCATTTTTCATCTTTCGAAATAAATATATCTTAAATTTTTCATCTTTCGAGATAAATGAGCATCCTCATTTCCACACACGAGATAAACCTATTTTTAAGATTTTTTACCGCTAACATTCTGAACCAAATAGTTTTCTTCGTCTAACCATTTTTCATCTTTCGAGATAAACCTATCTTGTTTGGTATCAATTAATATTAGAATTTTCTCAGCTACCCGAATTTCTAGGAATTTTTTAGATAGCATCACCCCCAAGGGAGCTACCCTAATTTTAAGATTTCTTACCTGTAGCGACTTTTGAGCGTTCTTATAAATTTTTTTAGTCATGCGATACATCTTGTTAGTGTAAAATTTTACGCACATCCCGAATCTGTAAATAGATTTAAAATTGGACCACCCCCTGCAAAGTTATACTCCTTTAAAACTCTCAAACCTCTTTAAAATTTTTGCTCATTTATGACATATGCTTTAACCAATACAAAGAAATAAGCACGCGAAAGTTTAATAATTTATTTTATCCAATTTACAGTTTAATAAACTAATTACAATTTTTACAAAGTATAACATATGTAATTGTCATATTAGTATGTAGTGCCTTTTTGGTTTTTTGCAAATAGCACGAAAACGGTTAAAGATAATCCAAGTAGTTTAACCTGTAACAAAAAAAAAGATTAATGTGCTGTTAAAATAGACCTATAACAAAAAGAGATTAATGTAAAAAAGAGGAAACGTGTTTTCGGTTAATAAGACATATTGTTGTTAATCTAACAATATGTTTTACCGTCCAGCGACACCACGTGGAGGTAAACACATGTCGCCGGGAGCGATGGAATTATTAAGGATGGGGATGGTAGGTATGTCTTATAACTAACTTATATACTACTATATACATATCTAAATACTTAACCTATATCTTTATGCCCCCATGCGTAGGTTGATATGCTTCCGGGGATGACGTAACGCTTGTCATCTGCGCCCAATAGACTGATTTTATTAATTAATTGGGTGTAAAGTTGGTGTTTCTTACTCCGGATTGATACCATCGTATTCATGAGGGCATCTCTATTATTAATAACAACATCCCTAAAACTGTCTACACTAATCCCCGCCACCACATTACGACTAACACCCTTAATTTTTTTAACAATATTCTTTTCACTAATAATGCAGTAGGACTTAGCTCAACTACCTACAAATTCCAACACCAAGTCACCGTTGAATTCGTCTTTAAATTTCCCCACAACTTTTTTGTTGACAAGCGGTATATTGTACTTATTGTTTGGAGGGTAATCACTTGTATCGAAATGCTCAATGTTTGCACTAATGTCACTATACAAGTCTTCAGTTTGCACACTATACACTAAGGAGTCTGTATCTGTATAAAGCAGAGACAATCTGGGGCCATACAGAGGAACCATGATACTGTAGTGAAAGTCATACATTAGCGTTTTGGATTGGTCTAAAATTGACAATCCTGCATAAATCGGCTTGTCGTACTTCACTTTTACACGATTCATCTGTATAATCGCCAGATTTTCCCCCAACACTAAGCAACTGTTAAAGTTAGGTCGAGCAATTAGCTTGTTCACGCACAACCATTTACCAGAAGCATCCCACCGGGTCACGATTTTCACATCTACACGTTTGTCCACGTTCTCCATAGTCTTCCCGAACACCGCATTATTCATTAATTTATAAAGTCTTTCTCAAATGCGTTTTCGCCGACATCCTCAACCCGGTGTTAAGGTCGATATACACCTTCAACCATGGGGACTGAGTAAACTCTAAAACCCGGTGGATTGCTTTTAGTTTTAGACCGTATCGCATACACTGTTGCAAATTCCGATAATGAATAATATAGTTTTTCTTTTCCGACAGAGTTGCTAACAATTTAGGCGTCTTTGATTTGGGTGATGGAGGTACCATGTTTTCAGGACAGAAGGGTAGATCGTTGTGGGAATGGTGTAGATGTTCGGGATATTCCAGATCTACTTCTAGAATATAACCTTTCTCATTGGTTTCAGGTATATTCAAAATTAGTTCTTTCATGAGAGCAATCTTTTTAGCATCCATCCATCTAAAATCACCAATGGGCAGGTGCTGTCTCATTGCCCACCCATAAAGATTATTAGCATCCAGATATGCTAGGTACTTGGATGGCTCGTCAGGGTTGTAATCCTCCATATACTTATTATTCGCTCCAGCATATCGTTGGCTGCATTGAGTCAAGCCTCCCCTGATTCCAGCCTTATCAAAATTATGCATGCTACTGTCCATCAACAGCTCCAGTTTTACACCAGTATGCTTAAGCATCGCATCCCAGCTCAAACTTGGAGCTGTCAGGTACTGGCACGGATCCAGATCATACGTCTGCTTGCATACAGAGCGGAAGTTTTCAAAAATATCTGCAAGTAGTAGCACATCAGTTTTCAGGTATAAATCGCTATACTCCCCAAGCGTGCAAATGTCAAACGTATTCCACACCTTCCGTGCGTGCTCCTAGTCCGCATCGCTGATATCTGTAGATGTTAAATTATTAAAAAAGGATTCTTTCGTTGGTAATGATGTCTCGATCAGTACTACAGCGCCGGTGATATAGTTGTATGGAAAAACACCTTTCCGCGTCAACAACCCAAACTCTTGCTCATCGGGGTAGTATTTGCGAGTCTCCACAAACTGAGTAGTATCAAGGTTCTGACTCAACTTGTCCAACGATAAAGCCATGAATCTTAACGAATCTATAAACCTGAGCTGCACCGCTGTATTGTCAGATTCTTCAGGCTCGCCATCACACTCCTCTGGTTGTTTACTATATAACCTCACATTTTTAGTGAACGATACGAAGCGCTCCTTATTATTAGGGATTACAGTGACCCTCTCTTTATCATACCCCAACTCCTTCACAATAAAATGGTTATCGTACCCGCTTAGGTTATGAAACACCACCGGGATGAAATGGGGTACCTTGTACTTTATATTGCACTGTGGGTGTGCTGCAAAGCGAAATTTCCCCGTAAGATGGCAGTGATCCTTCACTCGATCATCTCCTAATGGTTTTTTGCAGATGCTGCAATCATCTACCATATAATATAATAGCTCGTCTAAAGGTTCCAACGCTGTCATCGATACATTAGTTTTAAGGATTTGACCCAATCGTCGGGCTTCCTCCTTCAACTTCTGCATAAAGACTTTTGCAGCTTCAGGTCCTCTATATAATTCAAATTTGTTAAACGAGTCGTCGTATGAACATTTGATGTAGTATGCAAAACTATATGGTTCATGCTCTTGGATGTTATTGGTGAACGAAGAAGATGTATCTGGAGTAGCAGTACTAATAGGTTTTAGCACCGACTTGAAATCAGCGTATATCACAAACGGTACGGTCATTTGTTTGTGAATATTAACAAATTCCAGCAAACATTTAGCTGCAGTCGGCATTGTAGTCACAATATGGTTGCATTCGTGCTCTGTATGTCGGTGTAACTCCTCCTCCGAATGAAAATATATCAGGCATCCATCGCATAACAGTTTGAGTCCTGTGCGGACAGACAGCTGAGTTTTAACCAATCCGCTTAAATTGTTGATCAAACAAAAATGATTTGTATCTCCTTCCTGAATGTACAGTAGGTTCACATGCCGATCCCTTTTATTAGCAGTGAAATGTAGCGGTCCAACGATGGACTTGTCTTCCACCCCAAACACGTTGACACTGATGTTGTTTAATTCCTCGAACCGGGGTATATCCTTTATGGGCATCGGGAACTGCAGTCCTGTCAAATTGAGAATGGTGCTGTAATGGGGGTAGCTACCGACCCTTTGCAGATTGTGAGCACCGGGGTAGAGCGCAGCCACAACACACCAGGCAAAGCATGCGTTGTCGTCATTTTGTATATTAATAACAGCTCTAGTGTTTCGAATCCATTTGGGGAGCTCGATGTATGAGGATCCACGCAAAGGGTTGTACTTGTTTACATTAATCTCCAAGTACAACGCCTGTTTCAGACTCCATCCTAAAACTTACAATTTAGAAAAAATTAATAATTGTAGAAACTAACCAGAATCACGCCCCTGGAACTCGTCAGACTTTGCCGACATTCTTTCCACAAAGGAATTGTAGATCTCCCCTAGGTTACTGGAGGAGGTGACCACAACATTTCGCGCGACTTCTTTCTTCTAGTAAAATTTTTGAGGAGTATATAAATATAGAAGAAGGCGTTCAATGGTTAGCCCCAATCCGAAGTTTCATGGTGACGAACGTTAAAGATTTTATTGTAAATAAACGTAAGCTTCATTTTATGCAGGATTCCGTACGAAAGAACTTTGTGGTATACAAAAAGGGAGACACTACATCTCTACAAAAATTCGAAGAGGTGTACAAACAATTGATTAAACCCTTGCAAATCACCGATTCCTAGTCACAAGGAATAGCGGAAAGAATCCCCACACGTACAACAAGGGTTAAACTTGAAAACAAAGGGTAGTTTTTTAAGAAAAGATTAAGTCACCAGTTGACGACGAGTCTGTACAATCTTTATTATACGGACGTGATAGCTAGAGACTAATGCGAAAATATATACAAGTCGGTTTATAGAGTAAAGTGTAACCCCCAATTGATACGCATAGTTTAGGAAAAGTGTGTAGGAAGTTGATTCAGAAAACAGTGACACAACCTAAAATAATAACGTTTATCTAGAGACTAGAGGTCTAACAAGAGTTATAATTATTTTTAAAGTCCTTAGCATTTTGTTAAGGAATGTAATAGATTAATTCATAGAATACATTCCCTACCTGTTGCTTCGTACGTGTACACAAATCGAGTGCAATCGGTACATATCCGAAGTATTGTTTAATTTTTCAAATGTCCACGCAACTGAAATGGGTATCTAAGTTCTTATGAAAAGAATTATAACAAAGAGCGCTACATTTAATTTTAATAGAAATGAGTACAACTACGTGTTTGAAACATACCTTTTAGTTTGAAATTTTTTTTTGTTCAACTTCTATGATATTACATAAACCAAGATTCTGCTACTGCTTCCGAGTAATTGTATCCTAACAATACCATTATATATAAATAAAACCAAAACGTTTGAAACAATATTTATATTTCAATTCAAATACTTAACAGGTACACTTCACATAGAAATATATTTTTATTCATTAAAACTAATACACACACACAAAAGTCACTTTTTCCTCCTTTTAATTGGCAAATGTGTAGTATACATATCCAAATTTTGCACACGATTTTCGTTTGATCTGAGTTTCGTATAGAGTGTAGCTTTTGGAACATTGTAGATTTCGGATGCTTCTGAACCAGTAATCCATCCTTTGTTTATTTCGTCAAGGGCTTTATTTAAATCCTCTTTAGTATACGATTTAAGTTGTCTCTTTCTTTTTCTGTCAGAAACGTCTGACTTGGAGTCTATGTTCTGATCTTTCGCATCAACATTATCATGTGTAGGTTTATCTTGCACTATTTTAGTATTTGCCAGAGATTCATTAGACATACCATTCAAATGTTGGCTAGTTGAATTGTTTGATAAACCTTTTTTCATCTCCTTGACAACTTCTTCTAAAATTTTTATAGCATCTAAAGATATAATTCTTTCCCAGCTCATTTTATTACGATGTTTACTTATCAAAATGCAAATGCAGACTATTCCAATTTTACAGTTTCGAAAAATATGTATAAATATTTACTCCCATCTAACTTTGTTCTCGTTTGATACATCCGATAATTATAGATGTAGCGCGTAAGCAAGAAGCTAGTTGATTTTCACCGACATGAAAAGAATGGTATGAAATGTTACTCAAGGTTAAACGACGCTGGGTTTCTCCTAATTTAAAAGTAAACTACCTAATTATTATACGATCTTAATTATTATGTGTATAAAAGCACCGTGCGATGCAATATCATTCAGTTTCTGTTTAGTCTTTGACTAGTTACAACTGTTAAAAGTCATTGACCAGTTTTAATTTCTTTATAGAAAATGGCTTCCTTTACTTGTGATGTGTGTGGGGTTGTCTTCTCGAGAAGTAACAATTTAAAACACCACCAGCTCCAACAACATGGATCTTTCTCTGAAACGAAAAAAGGTTTGTTTGCCTGCGATGTGTGCTCGGCATCCTTCTCGCGGAAGGACAGCCTTAAACGGCGCAAGGACGCCAAGCATGGTGTGGTGGAACCAGTTGCAGGCCCATCCGGAGTCAAACGACCTGCTGCGTCGACGGTTGAGGGATCTACCCCCAAGAAGTCGCAGAGGTGTATTGAGTGTGATGTGGACGTCACCAACTTGGCAGCCCACCAGCGATCCAACGTGCACAAGACTGCTGCTAGTCGCGTCTTGGAAGGGGATGATGCTGTGGTGGTTGTAGCTACCGCTTTTAAAACAAGAGTAGCTACATACAGAATTAAAAATGCTAATACTAGTGGTATGTATACTTTTAAAACATTGAATGAGTGTTTAACCTAATTATTTCTAGACATCTCAGAATTTTTGCGTCGGCAGAAAGAGAGGTTCATTGCATTAGTTGGTGAGAAATTAAAAGATCACCTATCCCTCAAGGTTAACTTGGGGGTGTTTGGTGGCTACACCAAGATAGACAGTGTAGAGGATGTTAAATCTTTCAACACTCGAAATGTTGTGGTCACCTCCTCCAGTAACCTAAGGGAGATCTACAATTCCTTTGTGGAAAGAATGTCGGCAAAGTCTGACGAGTTCCAGGAGCGTGATTCTGGTTAGTTTCTACAATTATTATTTTTTTCTAATTTGTAAGTTTTAGGATGGAGTCTGAAATAGGCGTTGTACTTAGAGATTAATGTAAACAAGTACAACCCTTTGCGTGGATCCTCATACATCGAGCTCCCCAAATGGATTCGAAACACTAGAGCTGTTATTAATATACAAAATGACGCATGCTTTGCCTGGTGAGTTGTGGCTGCGCTCTACCCCGGTGCTCACAATCTGCAAAGGGTCGGTAGCTACCCCCATTACAGCACCATTCTCAATTTGACAGGACTGCAGTTCCCGATGCCCATAAAGGATATACCCCGGTTCGAGGAATTAAACAACATCAGTGTCAACGTGTTTGGGGTGGAATACAAGTCCATCGTTGGACCGCTACATTTCACTGCTAATAAAAGGGATCGGCATGTGAACCTACTGTACATTCAGGAAGGAGATACAAATCATTTTTGTTTGATCAACAATTTAAGCGGATTGGTTAAAACTCAGCTATCTGCCCGCACAGGACTCAAACTGTGATGCGATGGATGCCTGATATATTTTCATTCGGAGGAGGAGTTACACTGACATACAGAGCACGAATGCAACCATATTGTGACTACAATGCCGACTGCAGCTAAACGTGTGCTGGAATTTGTTAATATTCACAAACAAATGACTGTACCGTTTGTGATATACGCTGATTTCGAGTCGGTGCTAAAACTTATTAGTACTGTTACTCCAGATACATCTTCTTCGTTCACCTATAACATCCAAGAGCATGAACCATAAAGTTTTGCATACTACATCAAATGTTCATACGATGACTCGTTTAACAAATTTGAATTATATAGAGGACCTGAAGCTGCAAAAGTCTTTATGCAGAAGTTGAAGGAGGAAGCCCGACGATTGAGACAAATCCTTAAAACTAATGTATCAATGACAGCGTTGGAACCTTTAGACGAGCTATTATATTATATGATAGATGATTGCAGCATCTGCAAAAAACCATTAGGAGATGATCGAGTGAGGGATCACTGCCATCTTACGGGAAAATTTCGTTTTGCAGCACACCCACAGTGCAATATAAAGTACAAGGTACCCCATTTCATCCCGGTGGTGTTTCATAACCTAAGCGTGTACGATAGCCATTTTATTGTGAAGGAGTTGGGGTATGATAAAAAGAGGGTCACTGTAATCCCTAATAATAAGGAGCGCTTCGTATCGTTCACTAAAAATGTGAGGTTATATGGTGAACAATCAGAGGAGTGTGATGGCGAGCCTGAAGAATCTGACAATACAGCGGTGCAGCTCAGGTTTATAGATTCGTTAAGATTCATGGCTTTATCGTTGGACAAGTTGAGTCAGAATCTTGATACTACTCAGTTTGTGGAGACTCGCAAATACTACCCCGATGAGCAAGAGTTTGGGTTGTTGACGCGGAAAGGTGTTTTTCCATACAACTATATCACCGGCGCTGTAGTACTGAACGAGACATCATTACCAACGAAAGAATCCTTTTTTAATAATTTAACATCTACGGATATCAGCGATGCGGACTACGAGCACGCACGGAAGGTGTGGAATACGTTTGGCATTTGCACGCTTGGGGAGTATAGCGATTTATACCTGAAAACTGATGTGCTACTACTTGCAGATATTTTTGAAAACTTCCGCTCTGTATGCAAGCAGACGTATGATCTGGATCCGTGCCAGTACCTGACAGCTCCAAGTTTGAGCTGGGATGCGATGCTTAAACATACTGGTGTAAAACTGGAGCTGTTGATGAACATTAGCATGCATAATTTTATTAAGGTTGGAATCAGGGGAGGCTTGACTCAATGCAGCCAACGATATGCTAGAGCGAATAATAAGTATATGGAGGATTACAACCCTGACGAGCCATCCAAGTCCCTAGCATATCTGGATGCTAATAATCTTTATGGGTGGGCAATGAGACTGCACCTGCCCATTGGTGATTTTAGATGAATGGATGCTAAAAAGATTGCTCTCATGAAAGAACTAATTTTGAATATATCTGAAACCAATGAGAAAGGTTATATTCTAGAAGTAGATCTGGAGTATCCCGAACATCTACACCATTCCCACAACGATCTACCCTTCTGTCCTGAAAACATGGTACCTCCATCACCCAAATCAAAGACGCCTAAATTGTTAGCAACTCTGTCGGAAAAGAAAAACTATATTATTCATTATCGGAATTTGCAACAGTGTATGCGATACGGTCTAAAACTAAAAGCAATCCACCGGGTTTTAGAGTTTACTCAGTCTCCATGGTTGAAGGTGTATATCGACCTTAACACCGGGTTGAGGATGTCGGCGAAAAACGCATTTGAGAAAGACTTTTATAAGTTAATGAATAATGCGGTGTTCGGGAAGACTATGGAGAACGTGGACAAACGTGTAGATGTGAAAATCGTGACCCGGTGGGATGCTTCTGGTAAATGGTTGTGCGCGAACAAGCTAATTGCTCGACCTAACTTTAACAGTTGCTTAGTGTTGGGGGAAAATCTGGCGATTATACAGATGAATCGTGTAAAAGTGAAGTACGACAAGCCGATTTATGCAGGATTGTCAATTTTAGACCTATCCAAAACGCTAATGTATGACTTTCACTACAGTATCATGGTTCCTCTGTATGGCCCCAGATTGTCTCTGCTTTATACAGATACAGACTCCTTAGTGTATAGTGTGCAAACTGAAGACTTGTATAGTGACATTAGTGCAAACATTGAGCATTTCGATACAAGTGATTACCCTCCAAACAATAAGTACAATATACCGCTTGTCAACAAAAAAATTGTGGGGAAATTTAAAGACGAATTCAACGGTGACTTAGTGTTGGAATTTGTAGGTAGTAGGGCTAAGTCCTACTGCATTATTAGTGAAAAGAATATTGTTAAGAAAATTAAGGGTGTTAGTCGTAATGTGGTGGCGGGGATTAGTGTAGACAGTTTTAGGGATGTTGTTATTAATAATAGAGATGCCCTCATGAATACGATGGTATCAATCCGGAGTAAGAAACACCAACTTTACACCCAATTAATTAATAAAATCAGTCTATTGGGCGCAGATGACAAGCGTTACGTCATCCCCGGAAGCATATCAACCTACGCATGGGGGCATAAAGATATAGGTTAAGTATTTAGATATGTATATAGTAGTATATAAGTTAGTTATAAGACATACCTACCATCCCCATCCTTAGTAATTCCATCGCTCCCGGCGACATGTGTTTACCTCCACGTGGTGTCGCTGGACGGTAAAACATATTGTTAGATTAACAACAATATGTCTTATTGACCGAAAACACGTTTCCTCTGTTTTACATTAATCTCTTTTTGTTATAGGTCTATTTTAACAGCACATTAATCTTTTTTTTTTGTTACAGGCTAAACTACTTGGATTATCTTTAACCGTTTTCGTGCTATTTGCAAAAAACCAAAAAGGCACTACATACTAATATGACAATTACATATGTTATACTTTGTAAAAATTGTAATTAGTTTATTAAACTGTAAATTGGATAAAATAAATTATTAAACTTTCGCGTGCTTATTTCTTTGTATTGGTTAAAGCATATGTCATAAATGAGCAAAAATTTTAAAGAGGTTTGAGAGTTTTAAAGAAGTATAACTTTGCAGGGGGTGGTCCGATTTTAAATCTATTTACAGATTCTGGATGTGCGTAAAATTTTAGACTAGCAAGATGTATCGCATGACTAAAACAATTTATAAGAACGCTCAAAAGTCGCTACAGGTAAGAAATCTTAAAATTAGGGTAGCTCCCTTGGGGGTGATGCTATTTAAAAAATTCCTAGAAATTCGGGTAGCTGAGAAAATTCTAATATTAATTGATACCAAACAAGATAGGTTTATCTCGAAAGATGAAAATGGTTAGACGAAGAAAACTGTTTGGTTCAGAATGTTAGCGGTAAAAAATCTTAAAAATAGGTTTATCTCGTGTGTGGAAATGAGGATGCTCATTTATCTCGAAAGATGAAAAATTTAAGATATATTTATCTCAAAAGATGAAAAATGGTTAGTCGAAGAAAACTATTTGGTCCAGATGTGGGAGCAAATGTGTGATTCTGGAGCAAATGTGGTGCCGATTACGCCAATAATGTACTACTTTTAACCCTGTTAGAATTTTTTAAACCGGACTACTCTTTACAAAGTTACACCCTGTTAAAACCCCATACCCCGAGTTTTTGCTTATTGCATTCATATCTAACCCAGATAAAAGTTTCCTTCGACTAACCATTTTAGCCTGATTTATAATTTTCTAAACAATCTAATCCTGTTTGAATTGTTTAAATCAACCACCCCTTACAAAGTTACACTTTTAAAGGTTCCAAGCCTCTAAATTTTTGCTCATCTATATTTAACTCCATTTTTAAAACTTTTTTTCGCAGCCCAAGACATATGCGTTAACCAACCATTTCTCAAAAATCCAAACCGCTTGAATTTTAAAAATGAACCCTTTATAAGCCATAAATGTTTAATATTTAAAACCATTTTCAAATAGTAATGTTCTGTTTTTAGAATAATGTAAAACATTCCAACTTTGTACCAGCAGCGATTTTTAATCACCTCTCCTTTTGAACATCTATACTCTTTCAACCAAACACTTAGAGGTATTAACACTAAGAAAGTAAGCACACAAAAGTTTAATATCCTATTTTATCCAATTTACAGTTAAATAAACTAATAGAATACAATTTTTACGTTACAAAGTATAACATTATTTTATTTTCTTCGTGTAACCGAATCTAAGCAGTTGAAAGTAACCTGTAACAAAACAGAGATTAATGTGTTGTTTAAAGAGACCTATAAGAAAAAAGGATTAATGTGTTGTTTAAAAAGAGAGGAAACGTGTTTTCGGTCAATAAGACATATTGTCGTTAACCCAACAATATGTTTTACCGTCCAGAGACACCGCGTGGAGGTAAACACATGTCGCCGGGAGCGAAGGAATTACTAAGGATGGGGATGGTGGGTATGTCTTATAACTAACTTACATACTACTGTATACTTTCACAATAAAATATATACTAATATAGAAACTATCTTATATCTTTATGCCCCCAGGCGTAGGTTGATATGCTTCGGGGGATAACGTAACGCTTGTCATTTTCGCCCGAAAGACTAATTTTATTAATCAACTGTGTATAAAGCTGGTGAGTAATAATTACAATGGCACGCCTTGTTATTCAACCAACATTTTGCAGATTACAACGACAACAAGATATTGGTTGTCCAGCGAACACCACGTGGAGGTAACAGGTACACTCTGTCCACCAGGATAGAAGCAGAAAGGATTTGGAAGAAGAGAAAGTGGGAGAAGAACCTAAAAATTATAGAATTTTAAAACTAATATACACAACAGATTTACAAAATCTATACAAATATAAACAACTATCTTAGACCTATATCTTTATGCCTCCATGCATAGGTTAATACACATCGAGGGATGACGAAACGCTTGTCATCTTCGTTCGATAAACTAATTTTATTAATAAGCTGCGTGTACAAATCCTGTTTTTTATTCTGGATACATACGTCGGCAAGTACCCGATACCACCCAAATAAAGAATTAGCTGCTTGGTGACTGTTAACTTTCGCTTCCCTCGTGTACGCTTAGGCACTTCCCTGCCTATGGGCACCTCTGCCCATGCACACCCCTGCCCATGCGCACTCCTCTCTGTGTGACTGCTATTTCGTGGTGACGTCATAGCCTTTTGTAAATAAAGAGCAATGTAATACTATTCTAAAATTTATATTCTGACATTACACATAACAAAATTTAAAAATATTTAATACCAAGCATGGAGTCATTTAAACTTAATTTTAATACATAGTTATACACAGAAGACAGTCGTTTCTTTATGTTTGTTTGGAGTGGTTTTAATTTTATCTAATTTTATTCGCAGCTTAAAATTTAAATTGACACCTAAGTCCTCTATGTCCTTTTCTAACCCATAGTTTGATACATAGAGACCGTCTTAGTTTTCGAATTGTAAAATGTACCGAAGTTTGTCTCTATATATAAAATCTTTGATTTCACCGACAACCAGATCAATTCCTTCGTGTAATTCTTGCAGCTTGTGACAATCTTTTAATCGCGGCTTTCAACCTTTTGTTCGCTTAATTTCAATTCTGTATGTCTTTTGGTAAATTCGCTATATATCTCCTTTCTCCATCCTGGAAGAGGTAAATCTTCACATTGGTTAACGTAATAGTATGATTTTATTATGTCACTATTTTAGCTTTTAGACCACTTAATACGTGTATGCTTATATTTAACAGCAGCTGTTTCTGTATCTGTAGAGAGCGAGCTATTAAGATTAAGAGCAATTGAGTTTGTATTGGATTCTCTTGTTATTTTGGTCGTTAGTTTAAATTGTGACACATTGTTTGTATGTTGTGCTTGGCGAGTTTCACTAGCAGCTTTAGAACAAGTAATCAAATGTGAGCCTATGGAACAGTTATCATTTATGTCTGATTTCTTTGAACTAATATTATTAGTAACTTCAGCACTTGTTCCTACCTCTGCTTTGTCCTTCTCAGGTATAATCCAATTCCTTTTTTTTATAAAGTTAATCAGTCTATTATCTTTTGGATATTTGTATAGTACATTTTCCTGACTTCTGTTTGAGGTTTCACATGTAAGTGACAGTTCATTATTAATGTCAGAGCTGTTATCACAAATGTCATTAATTACAAAATTGGACATTATTCGTAAAATGCTATAGAATCTTCTAAACCTTAAGTTTATCACTTGATATAATCTACAAATTTTATATGTAGCGTAATTTTTATTTCGATTTTTTCTTCTGGAATTAGGAAATAGGACTCCAAATAGATGATAAGTAATGCAAGTTTGTATTGTATATAATTTACCACTTAATTTATGTTCCGTTTATATTGTATAATTTACCGCTTAATTGATTTCGCCGTAGAAATTTGTTGATTATTTACGTCCGCCAGGTATAGTAAAATGTTATAGAAAGGACCTGTGTATTACTTCAAATACAGTGCCTCTACAAAGTGCGGCGATATCGATTAAACTATGCTCTTCGCATGTGCAAGAACATTCTTATCACATTGGAAAATACACGGAGCATGGCGGTATCAATTTTCGTGGTAGGAGGCCGCAAAAATACATGTTCTACGCTTTACCACATTAGAAAAGTCGACTTTTGTTACCCGTATTTGACGGACGCATTTAACAGAGCTTGTTTACTTCGTTATCCATTTGAACGGCCGCGTGAATATAAATGTGCTTCACTACGCTCGCATACAAGTAAGTATTTGAAGTAATTCTTTGTTTATTTATTATCATTAATGTTATTTCGTATATATGTCCACTTTTCTCTACCATCAGTGCTATCGAAATTACCGCAAAAGTTACATTATTATTATTATTATTATTATTATTATTATTATTATTTTTGATTTTTTTCTTCCTTGCTTTGTTTGTTTAAATTTTTTTTTGTCTTCCTTTTATCTTTTCTGCTGATGCTGGTTTAGATGCACTGGACTTTCGAACATCTGAATTCAATACCCCCAATTTCTTCAATATCACTGCATATTGTTGTTGATCATCTGCGGTGCCAACTGGAAGATTAAGTATAAATATTTAGAAAGATTTTTACCTGTAAGCTGTTTTGATATATTATTAATAATTACTAACCCTTATTTTTTGTGTTTAATATGAACTTATAGGTAACTTGTCATAACTTTGGTTAACGCTTTCAGGCTATAAGTCATGAGCTACTGTTTGAAACAAGGCAATTTTTTGTCACTTCCGAAAGTAAGGAAAGTGCTTGCGCAAAGACAAGTTGTAATTTGTACTTTAAATTATTTTGTGCACACATTGGTCGAATTGTGGTCGGTGCTGGTGTACAATTTAATTTGGATATAATACTTAACTTCATTTTTGTTGAATTCGTAAAACAACATAACTTGCTAGTTAATCAATACTGATATATGATACCTACTCGTTACCGACCAATTTTTACTTTCATTCTAGGTTTTTTTCCGTCTCATTACTTTGCAGTGGAACCACAAAGTCTGTTTGCTTTTGTACGGCGTCCTTAGTTTCTTTTCACAATGTTTTATCCTCCTTGCGTGTATTGTCTACGTAAGCTGGGAATTAGGGTTTTTCTTACTTTTGTTTAATTCCCTCTGTTTGTCTTATTCTTCTTCTTTGGGATATTTCTCAAAAGACTGCGTGCCAAATAGAATCAAATATCAAGAGGTCACCGTAATACTCAAAGATGCCTACACTGGATCCGGAAAAACAGAATTTTAGAATTAATCATACGAATATTTTGTACATGTTCATGGTACAAAATAAACACCGCTTGCCAAAGTTGTTAACTTAAAATATTGTATGAAAACGATAACTTTATAGAAAACAACGACTTTGAAAGAAGAGCGTTGGACCAAGAAATAAAGTATCGGACTTAAAATCGAAGAACTAAAAGCACATACTCTGACATTTTCAGTTTTTGAAAGTCATAACAATAACAAAACTACTCCTAAAATATTTTTTTCTTCCCATTTAACTAAAGGAAAAAAATATAGTTTCTCTTTTGAAAACAATAAAACAATCTCTGTATTAAAATTTAAGGTCAAAAGGTGAATAAGTTAAACTTATTTTTTGCAAAACTTCCTCTAGACACTTGTTCCACATGTGGCAAATTCTTAATGAAAATACATTCCAGAACGAGAGTTTATGGCCCGAGTTAGTTGACAAACACAATATTCTAGAGGAGCAGACCTATAATGATAAACGACAAAACGCGCACGTATATGCCAACGACGAGACTATGCAAGTGTACACTTTTACTATCATTATCTACACCATCCTCAAGATTTCAGTTGGATTTTATAAGAATCAGTGATAGACATTCAATTACACATATTTTCTCTGCTATCACTTGTTGGACCTGAGGGCTGTTTTGTTCCGACCTGTGACTAAATGACCCAGTTAAGAAATGTGGTGGTTATTAGTCTTACTTACTTTAGGGATAGTTCGAAATCATGTTAAAGTAAGCGAAATTGCAACAGAAGTGAGAAATCACTACAACAAGCAGTACAACTCTCCGAAAATATAAAATTGCTATAAAAACATTCCTAATTCAAGATTACATTTTTATCTTCAGATGTGTGTTGGCATTCAGTACAAAATGCTCAGGTCTAACAAGCATCTGGAGTAAAACATAAACGTATCTTGAAAACAAGAAATTTTCCTTGACAGCAAAAGAGCTTAATATTGCTCCGAAAAAGATACAGCTATGGTCGGGGGTGATTTGTTTAATTTTTTTTTATAAAATGCATTCGGAAATTACAGAAACATACCAAACTTCTAGGGCTAAGGTAACCTCAAGAGAAGAACAATCATACACAGATATTTCAAAAGATTTAGCTATCATGCGGAATGCAGGAACTTGACAGCATGGTTCAAACCAAATTGAGAGTTCTAAGAAACGACATTTTACAAATGTGCTATTATGCTTTGCAGGAGTGATCTATTGATTTCGCTTTACATAAAGTTAAAGAAAAAGACTAAAGAAAACTGAAGATGTTGTTTCTCGTAGACACATTGGTGACTGTGATGAAAAGTGGGTATCAATATAGATACATTTTATCCTTATAGATGAAGTATTTCCGTAAACATCTGTGCATACTGAAATTCCAGCTTTACTTGTTGATGACAACTGCGGCTATTGCCAGTATAGCAAAGCGCCATAGTTTGCGGTAGAGGTCAGTTTCTGCATGGCACTTATTGGTCACAACTACTGAACTGGCTATTTTTAAAGCACTGAAGAATTTTGTATATATAGAATGGTTGACAGTTTATGTGAAAACATCCTGAAAGAACTCCTACTAGAGAAGACTTTTTGAAAATATAACTCACTATAAAGCTCCACTATCTATAATGCCATCATAGGAATTAGAGTGGACGGGTATTCTTTCTTTTAACAAAGAAATACTTCATAATACAATAAAAAACCAAATGACACCATGTGACTCATCAGATGTCAGTGCACTTGCAATGTTATTTAAAGACATTGATTTAATTACTGCAGTATAATGTAAATAAGAGGCCGCTACACTTGCAGCAGCATCCCCAATGCTTCGCCGGAAGTTACTACATTGGGTTTAAACGCGAATATAAACGTGCGTTAAATAAATCTGTTTTCAAAATTAATTAATCACGAATAAAATGTATAAACTAATACTAAAGTTGTAGTTTAAATAATAGTATCACTAACGTTGACATTGGAGTGTGTACGATCAAGACAATAGCAAACGCAAAATGGGAGAAATCCAAAATACCGGATAGCAGCCGCCGGCTCTGCTTAAAGGTGCGACCTGAAGGATCGATTCTAAATTAAAAATTACCCAAATATAACTAACTAATATTTACCAAAAAATTCGAATTTTTAAGAATACGCCAAATTTATTAATATCGAATTCAGCTATTTGTTGCTACTCTACAAATGTGCAATATCGTCCTCACTAGTCTAAGTATTTTAACCTAAATTCAACCTAAATTTGTCCGTAATGTTCCCTATCGCTCTCTAACTGACTTATGTTAATTTCAGTTACCCTTCCTATAGATACTACGACCAAAAAATCGACAAAACGCCAAACAAATCAAATCCAGCGATAAAACAAAACAATAAAATATATAAATGTACTACACAGGAATAGAATATAGATATCTAGATAAAGTATTAAGCGTACAACAGTACATAAATAGCAAAAAGCAATACTAAAATTATTAGATGCACTTGCGTAGGCATTATTTTAACTAACGGCATCAGACTGAAACCTGGTCGTTAAAAGTTAATTGCTAAATTCACTTATTAATACAAATTATCCCTCCCTCTCACCGCTCAGCGCACAGTTTACATCCGGTTTTCGGCGTTCAGTTTCGTGACCCTTCCCGCAAATTCCTTCAAGGATACACAGAACACTTTCTGGTTAGTCACTCCTTGAAATTCTTCCAGGCTCTAGGGCCATTTCAGTCCCTCAAAAGCTAGTTCTCTGTCCGCCAACCTTCTGTTAGCATATTTCTAGTGGGCAGTCAACCAGCACGTACTCGGCTCTTTTGCATACTTGTCTCATTCGCAGCGGTCGTTTTCGGATAATTTGAATCCGCGCGGGTAGTGTTTCAGAACCTCGTGCCGTGTTACTAGCTGCACTTATAATCGAACTTCACCCCATTTTATTTCAAGCTTCTATGCTCGGTATAAATCTGTGTGTCAACCGACCCGTGGCTGCGTTGTTCCTCCTCTCTTCCCAGGGTCCAATTGACTTTTGTTGCAGTTTTTTCTTAATTACAGAGTTCGGTACTGTAGAATACGATGTAAGAAATTTTCCTGTTGCGGTCTCTTTGGCCAGTTTATCTGCTCTGTCATGTCCTCGACTGCCGTTATGCGAACTAATCCAATAGAACTTCAAATCTGAAAACTCAGGTGCCGTGTACGCTTTCCCCCAGACGACCTCTTAAAAATATGTTAAGGTGTTCATATTTGCCAAAGCAGTTAGAGCCGATTTATTATCGCCAATGATAGAATACCCACTTGGTTCCGAGTGGCTGATGATGTACCCTACAGCTTCTCTTATAGCCACCAACTCGCAGTAAAGGATTGTTCTCAATCCGAAAATTTAGTTCAGAATCGGGACACTTCCTTCTCTTCATTATAGACAACGAACGTCGCTCTTGTCTGCCACTGTTGTACTCTGCCACTGGTCCACTTGCGAGACATCCGTATAAATCCTGATCCCCTTCGACGAGTTTTCATCGCCTTTGAGAAACTCGATCTCCTTGACATCGACCGGTTGCTCTAATTAACGTTCCTGGTTCCAACACCAAGACTTTCGATGAGTTTCATATATTCAGAAATCTCGAATCTCTAATCTCCCTAACGACTAATTCGATTGGGAAAATCCTACTAGCACCAAAACTGCTTCCGCAGATATGGTCATGTATGCCCTCACAGACTTTCCGCTACTATGCGTTGAACAAATGTCAATTATCGGATTTCCCTGATCTAACTTTCTTCCCAAACACACGCCGCATACAACTTCGTCGGTTTGATTGCACCTGCGTAGTCGGTTTTTTAGGATTTGTCTCTGAATTCCCAGTATATCTTTGACGCCGCCATTATTCTGTTCAATAGCTTTGATCCCCTTGCTTTGAACAAACTTCATATGCGTCTTTCAATTCCATTTGTTATCTAACTTGACGCCGAGATATGTGATGGCTACTTTGAACGGGATAGTAGTTAATTTTGGATGTATTTGGCACAACGCCACCGCCACCGCGTCGCTCAAAACGCTCCCTAACCTAGGTTTTACATGTAAATTCCCATAAGGAGGATTCTGCTGGGAGGGATTTCCTCCTGCTCTTCTCCTGCTTTCGCCTTGCTCTCCTCCTTGCTCTCCTCTTGCTCGAACCACCCTTACCATTTTTATTACGTCACACCCCAT